>BTPG01000006.1:75086726-75581726 GCA_036245525.1 Semisulcospira habei
TCAAATTTCCAATAGGAAGGGCCACGTTGCACGTGTGTTATCTTATAGTTCAGAACCACCGACCTGTGGTCTGACTGAGGAACAGACACAATGTCACATGTGAAAATACAGTTCAATGCACTGTCTGAGCATAACATATAGTCCAATCTTCTGGCAATATAGGGATTGTGTTTACACCACGTATACTCACAGATTAGACCATTAAAAACTCTCCATCTGTGAGATCAAAGTCTGACAAAAGATTATTAAAACGTTCCACATCTGTCACCGGGTGTTTCTCACCACTGATGATGTCTAATTTGTTATCAAGAACACAATTAAAGTCACCACACACAATCAGCTGATCCGTGTCGGCACGGTTCAGTAAATTATATAAACAATCAAAAAACAGTTGCTTTTCAGATGAGATGGTAGGAGCGTATACATTCACAACTAACAGTGTTTTATCTTCCCAAACAATATCTACAGCTAGAATTCTATCTGAACAGTAGACACATTTAATTTCACAGGAAACCTTTTTGTTAATTAAAATAATCTGCCCCATGCTGTGACAAGAGCCGGGTGCACAAAACAGCTTACCTCCCCATTCCCTTTCCCAATTTTCTTGTTCCCCATTAATCACATACGATTCCTGGACACATATCACGTCATACGAATTTCGTTTTAATCTATTGAAAAAAGCTTTTCTTTTATTATCATTTCTCAAGCCATGGGCGTTTATAGTAACGATATTGAGTTTATCCATTCACTAAAGCAATATGTTCATATTTACATGTATTAGTATAGGTAGAGACGCTGTTCATTCTCATAGTCCGGAGGCATAGCCGAATCGTCAACACAAGCCACTAACTGAGCACAACCTGACACGAGACAGCGAGTCCATCTCCGTGGAAAGCGAGACCCACATTATAGTACAATGAAAATCTCGTCCTCCACAAACATGCACCCGCTGTCTGTTGCCAAACTAGAGCTGGACAGCAGAGCAGCTTACGTCGTGGCTGCGTCACCAAGTAGGTCAGCGGGATTCCCTGCTATATCAGACACGGAATCCTCACCAGCTGGTGACGTCACAGTTGCATTTTCCCTGTCGGTGCGTACCGTTCGCTGACGTTTGGACACAGAGCACGAGCGCGATCTCCCTGTACCCCGGAAATCCAGGGTGGTTTGTATGGAGGGTCGCCCTCTCGCTATAAAGGGTGTATTGTGGGGATCTATGGATGACACTGGTGTAGATGTGGCCGTGGTGATGGCACTAGTTGTCATTGTTGAGGAGGTGGCTGCCGCGGTCGCCCTTGTAGTCGTCTGATTGCCCGACCCCTCGGGCTGACTGGGGCCTGACGCTGAGGTAGGGGCGTGCTGGGCGTCGGAGGGGGTTCCAGCGACAACAGAAGCCCACGAGGAGGGTGGAGGGGGGAAGGGCTGGGGGCAGGTGGGGTCTCCGGCTTTGTGCCCGGGGGTACGGCACGTTCTACAGACGATGTCCATCTCGCATGTGACCGCCCGGTGGCCCTGTCGTAGACACCTGGAACAGGAGACCGTGGCTGCATTCTGACGCTGTTCCCGGTGGTAGAGACTGGCTGTGCACACGCCGATCTTCACCTGGTTGGGCAGAGGTTCCCGAGGAATTTCAATGTAGACAAATCTCCTGCCTGTTAGCCACCGCGTCAGGCCTCCACTCTCATCCCTGTCCCTCTCCATCATTAAGTTGGATCGTGGTTTGCAGCCCAGCTTGGTGATTATGGCTTCAATTTCTTGGTTACTGTATGACATCGGAACATTCCCGATCATAAGTTTAGTCGTATAGACTTCCCTCCCGTCGTCTGCCGATCGCACTATAAATGGATTTTTATCAAACAGCGTCACTAATTGGCCCCTGACAGTCATGCCCTGCAGCAACAATTTCACCCTAGCCTCAGGAGTCTTAGGATAGAGCCTCCACAGGCCCCCTATTCTCTGAGCACCAATGACCGTGTTGTAGCCGCTGGTACTCTCTGCCGCGGCACACATCTCGCGCACGGAGTAAGGTGGGGAGTTCTCGGCCAAGTGTAGATTTCTGCACGGGATGAACGTGGCCGGGACACCCCTGTCGCCGGTCGTCTTTGCACCGTTGTATGTGTCAGTCATTTTTGCAAAAGAACACGTCTAAGAGTACAACTTAGAGTCACAAGTTTTATGCAAAATAAAGTAATGATGTCTCACCGACCACTGTACCAATTCCTGAGGGAGGGCACGTCCTGTAACTACAGTAAATCGCCAGTGAAAACACAGCACCAAAAAGCGTGGCGAACGACACCATTCGCATACCGGAAGTACATTATTGAAACTTAATAGGTAAGGAGAGGTCAAAATGAAATGGAATAAATTTAGTGATTTTTTTCTAATTAATTTTGTTTATTTTTACAACTTTGGGGTAGGAATACAAAATCAACCACTGTGGCACTCACAGTGATAATAGAATCACCTAGTTAAGTTTACAATAATTGTGACATCCTGTTTTAATGATGTAAAAGCCTGAAAATAGACTGCCAGTGCTATAAAAAATGTCTGAAGGCATCTGATACATTATTTTTGTCTTTTTTGCGGAAATGGCTGTTTACTGGGTGCACAGATACCTTCACTGTGAGCCAGAGATTCAATATTTTTTCATTCTGTGTTTTTTTTGCAGAGGACGCAGAAGGTGTGCCTTAACATAATAGTGTCTGATTTGGGCTTTCGAATGAACTCTGATTTATTTAGAGGAAAATGTTTTTCAACCTCATTTTAGCAACCGCAAAGAGCGTGAATGGGGGTACCGTTGCGCCATCGGCTATATGTCTGGTGTGTTCCTATAGATTTTCGGGGGAACATGGCTTAAACATCTCAGGATGACATACTAAGGTACACTTTGAAACCCATCTTATTGAGTACTGGGGTGGGGGGGGGGGAGGGGGGTGCACGGTAGAGCCTGCTAGCTTATGGACTATCAGTGTACAACTAATTACATGATGTGGACTTCAACTACAAGACGCGAACAAAGCAAGATTGAGTTACTGATTGTGTAACCATGAAATAAGAACGAAGGTTATATGTGTGAGCACGAGAGACCACGGTACATCAATTGCAACATCTTACATTACAACATTTGGACATCATGTAAAAATACGCATATCTGTGCAAAAATTACGAACCGGCAGCACTGACAACAGTTAAGCCACTTTCCTTTGCTTCTAGACGTCTATTATGAATACGTGAAGTGCTGAACTGCGTGAAAAACAAAACCTGGCTACAGACATCTAGACCCAGTCCGCTGCCGGACCCTCATACCGACTCCGAGGATATGAGACCAACAAAGGAGACTTTAGACTAGAGTTAATGCAGCCGTTGGGACTGATGAAGATGTTTGCCTCTTACAGGCGGAAGGCGTTTTGAATCATATTGGACCGTGTACCGAGTCAGGGCCAATGCTTGCAGTATTGTTTACATTGCTCGAGAGAGGGGGCAAGTGTCACCCATCACTGTTGGCAGCTGGCCTCCCGCCTCCCTAATCTAGGATGCACTCTGTTCATTGAGGACTGCGGGTCTCAGTGATTGTTTAAAAAATGAATAAGTCATATGACCGGCTCACTGACAGAGCATGCGTCATTTCAAATTTGTATGCGTCAATGACCGATGAGCATCCTATTCGCTGTATCATACTGAGGCTAAAATAAAAAGCTTCAAATTTGTACACTGCCATATGCAAGCTACATTATAGTACTTACAGATAAGGATATAGATAGACCAATGGCTTTAGTTCAAGGGTGGTGCCAGAATAGGTTGGCGTCTAGAGGCGGCAAGCTATTCTGGCTCTACCCTTGAACTATTTTAGTCAAATTTATTTCACACACTGGTGTATTTTGAATGATACGGGTTAATTGGTTATTACAGGCACTGGATGCACCAAGCTATTCCAACATCACACTTGAAATATGACATTTGATCTACATCCTGACATATTGTGCTTACAGGTACATAACCTGTATTATGAGTACAAATGTATCCCACCGCCTTCTTATGATAAGGTATTTTGACTTCAGTGAAGATGATGTGGGCTAATGATAAGTTTTCAAAAAGGGGAAAAAAAAGTTGAAATAAATATGCTTTTATAAATCAGTTTTAGCAACTTGAGTTTTTGTCCACAGCTGTAAGATATGGCAGAGTTCCCAAGCGGTCCAAGAGTCAGGAAGAATCCAGTGTGAGTTCTACAGACTCCAGCCAAGAGCAGTCGGTGCTAGAGTCGCGACAGCTAGCCATTTACGATGTCATTCTCAGCATATCTCAGGCTCACCATGCCCACTGTGCTCTCACAGATGACAAAATCAAAAGCATCCCTCGTATACCAGCCACTCTTGTAAGTGTTCTTGCTGAAGCTGTGTCATTTTTTGTGCTTTTGTTCCACTGTCTTGAATGAAACTTCAGTTGATTCAAATGGGTGACCATCTTCAGTCCTGGAGGCTGATCTAGCTTGTTTAAAATCACAGAAAGCTGAATTTCACGTTTTTGGTTCAGACAGAAAAGCCTTTTAGCCAGCTGGTTCCATCTGCAAGAAGCATAAATTTTCGTGAGCCCCAGCGTCCGCAGGGGCTCATGAGAATTTCTGTCTCTTGCTGGTCATGGATCATCATTCATGGGGCATAGTTAGTCCATGGACCTCTTTCAGTCATTTAATTAAATTTTTCGTACTGTCACCCATTGATGTATTACTTAGTACTCAGGGTGTGTGATGAAGAATCAAGTCATTGCCTCCAGGGTCACATTCCTTGTCTAATGATGCATGATTTCTGATTTTATGATCAGTTTGCTTTAAATCTGGTGCATTGATATGTTTTAATGAAAGAATGCTTTTTGCAATCATTACGCCAATACCATCACGATCAAGGCTGTTGCAGCCGCGTTTGTTTTCACAAAAAATGTATACTACATTTTTGCGTTGGCAATATCTCTGTATGGGCAACATCTTTATAAATTGTTTATTCATATTAAGTTGGTCTTCAAACTTGACCCCCATACAGTGTTTGAGTCGCATTACAGTTGGTCAGGTGGACAAAACTATCTCTTACCTGTTAACAGGTGACAAGATGTACAGTGGTTTCAGGATTTGCCTGAAAGTGAAACCGCTGTCCCAGTAAGAAAAGGTACTCGGGCCACAGTGGGCCCACGTACTACTGCGCAGGCCCACTGCAGCCGTCGTTTGTCTGAAGATGTTTTGCTACCGGGGGTAATCTCACCTGCTAACAGTTTCACTTGATGGATTTTTTCCCCAGCTGCAGATGAACAAGCTGCATCTTCCAGACGGACGCACACAGTTCACAGAGGAAGAGCTGGAGGTTCAGAGGTTGTTGATGTGGCAGCAGCTAGCGACACTCATCACCCCCACCATTCATAGTGTAGTCGAGTTCTCCAAACGGGTACCCAGTGAGTGAACAACTCATCAGTAGCATCTTGACACAGTCAACAAATTAACCCTTTTCATCCTGACGCGCTACAGCTGAAAATTAATTTGACTATGATAGTTTAAGGGTGGTACCAGAATAGCGAGGCACCTAGGCGCCAAGCTATTCTGGCACCACCCTTGAACTATCATGGTTGATCCATCTCCCAATCTGTAATGTAGCCTTCATAGGACAATCAGCAATTTATTTTAAAAACCAGCCGCAGGATGCAGCGGGTTAACATGTTTGTTATTGTATTCTCGAACGGTTCATATTTGGTAAAGCTTGCAGTTCTGTAATGGCTGCAGTGTTTTAGGCTAATTTGAAATTTTTAGTGGTTTCTGGTCTCTACTGTGAAGTTTTCTCAAGGGCAGTCGTGATGCCTGCCACCATACATATCAATAACAAGATAAGGATTTCATCCCAAAGTCTACCGTATTGTTTGGAGCTCACATGCATTTTTCTTTTAGGAACATTTACTGTTTAGAGTTGTTCATATTTTTTAGATTATCCTTCTGATCCATTTCCCTCCTCTCTAAGCCAATCTCTGATCAACACACATGCTGGCGTACACAAATAAAGACGGTCATACAGCGCTTCTCGCCATTAGTACACTCTTTGGGCTGGAGTAGCGACAGGAGTTCTGAAGAAGAAGAATAGCATGAGCAGCAAAATGACGTCACTATAGGCTTCACGTCATGGCATCGCTGGTCTCACAACGCCGTGTACACTGTGACGAATTTGATGTTTCACGTCACTCATCCGAAAGGCACGCTCTTTTAGAGCTGACTGTTTTGTTCTACACAGCCTCTTCCAGGGCTAACTGTTTGGTGGGAGTAAATAGTGGCTCCAAAACTTGCAAAAATGAATTAATTAATTATTTAAAAAGTTGAAGAGGTATAACGCTGGATTAAAGAACTTATTCAGTATCTCCCTTTAATCCCTGCCTGATCCGCACGGCAATGGCACACACAAACACAAACGGCAGAATGGCACACACAAACACAGACGGCAGACACATGGCGCTTCCTACCGGTTATACGTTCTGTGGGCTGGCATAACCACAGCCATTTTGAAGAATATGGTGGAATGGCCCAAGCCCACAAAGCCTCTTCTGTATGAGCTTGCATGCATTATCATACAAAAATACATGATGGAGAACATTGCGCCAGCTCATACACATGTAAAACACTGACGTGCTGGTAATTTGCGTCAATTAGGAACATTGTATAAAACACTGATGCGTTTGGTGCGTTTACATCACCATCACTGTTTGATTCTTCTGATGAAATCGAGGAGTCTTACTTCTGATATTTTTTCTACATTGAACTTTTATTTTCGAAAAAGTTGAAGAGGTACAAAGCTGGCTAACGAACTCATCCAATGTCTTTCCACAAACTAGCCATATCCAAAATTTCAAGTGCATATAATGAAAATTGCGGACTCTAATCTGGGTGAACCGACTTTATATAAATGGTCTTTTATGTCTTCAATGAGACATCCCAATTACAATATGTTCGGAGGCTCTCTTACTACAATATGTTCAGAGGCTCTCTTAGCCACTCACTTAATAAAGTATTTTGATAAGTTTCAAGTTTTTGCGTACAATAGTATCGGAGATTCTCATGTTTAGATACATACGTACACAAACACATGCGCTCATACGGCGCTTCGCGCCAAAACGACGTTTAACAGCAAGGTTAGAGTGGCTAGACGTGACGTCATTTTTATCTTTTTACTTCTTTGGCCACACAGGGCAATTAGGTTACGCCCCCTTTTCACACACTGTTATCTGTTAGCCTTTTGCAGCATAAAACTGTGAACGAAGAACTTTTCTGCCAAAACAAAAAATCCACGTGGAGCACATCACAGGAGAAACATTTTCAGCAATTCTTAAAAAAATTAAGAGTTGGCGTTTTTCACGACACTCAAATGCACTAAGTACCCCATGACAAAACTGTCGTCTGCAAGCCTGCATACAACTGTGCACATGCCCCAATTAGGCTCCCATGAACACACTAGGTCGACTAAAATTACCCAGATTTTTCTCTTTTTCACACCACCTGTCATGCCTTTTGTTGCTCAAAACGCCAAAAAAGGCACAAAATTGAAGTTTTACACCCTAAAAAAATTGCCAAAAGGGAGGAAATTTTTTAAAAACTATTTCTGGCGGAAAAGTTACTGCATGCACCGGAACTAATTGCCCTGTGTGGCCTGTAATTTATGACAACTGTGCCTTTTCACCGCACTTCAGAAACTAGTCAAAACAACATGTTTTGGTGTCACCACACTGAGTTTACAGCGTGTTTTCACTAAGATGACTCTCACAAAGCCTCAAATACACTGTACAGGATAAATGGCTATGTTTGAATGCAGTCAAAACAAAAGCAAAAAATTGGCCACCCAACAACCATCAAATTTAACTAAATTTCATCTAGATCACACCGTAATGACTGTTACCTTGCCAGAAGGGTTTTTGATTGACTACTATGACAGAAAATGTGACCTTGGATTGTTCCTGTGTGTTTTTTTTAGCCTTTTCTTTCCCCTTCGCACAAATATGCACCATTTTGCCACTATAATCCTTATACAGCTAAATAAAGCTGTCTGTATGGCATCAAAAGTGCCAACATTGCCTAAAAACACCTGATATCAGCATAAAAAGCAAAAAATGTCGATTTTTTTGGGCACAATCTCCTTCCAAACGCCAATAAAAAAATTCACTCTGCCTTTACAGGCCACACAGGGCAATTAGGTTACGCCCCCTTTTCACACATTGTTATCTGTTAGCCTCTTGCAGCATAAAACTGTGAACGAAGAACTTTTCTGCCAAAACAAAAAATTCACGTGGAGTGGAGCACAGCACAGGAGAAACATTTTCAGCAAGTCTTAAAAAAATTAAGAGTTAGCGTTTTTCACAACACTCAAATGCACTAAGTACCCCATGACAAAACTGTCGTCTGCAAGCCTGCATACAACCATGCACATGCCCCAATTAGGCTCCCATGAACACACTAGGTCGACTAAAATTACCCAGATTTTGCTCTTTTTCACACCACCTGTCATGCCTTTTGTTGCTCAAAACGCCCAAAAAGGCACAATTGAAGTTTTACACCCTAAAATAATTGCAAAAAGGGAGAACATTTTTTTAAACTATTTCTGGCGGAAAAGTTACTACATGCACTGGAACCAATTGCCCTGTGTGGCCTTTGCGAGACCATGAGCCCTGCCCGCCTGTTATGTCCTTTGCATTCTTGTTTCTACGGAGCGACCAGCCCCATCCTAAAGTCTACCGTATTTTCAATACGGTAGACAAAAGACCTAAGGCCTGGGGGAAGACTACGTATGCATACAGCACATGTTTTATGCGGTGGTATCCTTAATTCTTTTTGTCATCTTCTCACCAAGCCCATATTTTTGGCAGGTTTCTCGGATCTCTCTCAGGACGACCAGCTGATACTTATCAAAACGGGTTTCTTTGAGATCTGGCTAACACGGATGTCACGGATGTTCAGTCGTGCAGACAATGCACTCATGTTTGAAAATGGCAGTCTCATCAATCGGGAGGAGCTGTCCGTGGTCTACACGGTGAGAGATAAAATGCAGTTGACTTTAACCCTTTGGGTGTTGGAAGTTTTCTTGTGATAATTCCTGCAGAAAATAGCAACCGTTAGGTTACAGTTTTAATACATCAGGACAGTGATATTCTTTGGGAAAATCCAACACCTACACCCAGTAAGGAAAAGGTCCTCAGGTTCACATATGCCGCAGCTGGCCCGTGCATGGCGGTTGCTGATGTCTGCTAAAGGACCTTTTTGCTCACTGGGCGATATGTATTCAGATAGACCCCATAATGAGAAAATCCTCCAATCTCATGCTTCTATGAATGTCCGTCTTGTCTCACGTGGCAGTTGTTTGTCGAATGGGTACAGGCATGTGCTTTTGGACCCTAGGGCCTAGAGCTGTAAAGTCCAACCTTGCCGACCAGCATACAGATTGATTAGATGTGTCTTTCAGTCTGAGCACTCTGAGTAAGACTGTAAAGTCATAAAGTGCACAATTACAGACTGTTGTACCAACACGGTTGGCTTTGACTGTGGTGTTTGTCAGCGTGACTGTGCGACAAGCATGTTTGATTTGGCCGTTTCTCAGCTTGACTTTGTGACAAGCATGTTTGGCTTTGTTGTCTTTCAAACCTGAGTTTGTGACAAGCATATTACTTTGATTGTGTTATTTTTCAGCCTGACTTTGTGACAAGCATGTTTGAGGCCAGCGCTGGGTTCAATCAGTTGAATCTGAATGATACGGAGATTGGCCTCTTCACAGGGATCATACTGGTAACTGCTGGTGAGTCAGCTTTTTATCTGCAGTGAAACTTAACCCATTTAGCCCCAACACCCTGCAGAGGGGATGTATTGACCATGATAATTCAAGGGTAGTGCCAGATTAGCTTGGCGCCTGAAGGCGCCAAGCTAATCTGGCACTACCCTTGAATTATCATGGTCAATACATCTCCTCCAACTGGCACATAGACTTTAGGTGACACCTCCAAAATTTTAGAAATGTGGCCATGGGGTCATGGGTTAACTAATTCGACACACGTCACGCCTAAATATGTGGAAAATGTTGAAATCTCTGCATATCCATACGTGACACGCCTCCCTTGAGTTCAAGCATTTAGCGCTGACTTGACAAAAAGACCGTGAACTACTATGGTAGTTCGGTGCTGGTTCCAAAATAGCTAATTTACCTCACCACCCATAGACTGTCAATTTGATCCAAAAGCTATTCTCCTGAACTGATATGTAGTGTCCAAAGAAAATTTGCAAGCAGCATAGATTCTCGTGAGTCTGTGCACTGAGGGGCTAGTGAGAATCTGTTCCACAGGTCAGCTGCAGCCATTCTTGGGGGTCATCAGTGTAGTTTTCAGGAACTATGTGCATAGTACTGTAGTCTCGTGTCTCAAAGATGAACTTTTTTTCTCTGAGGATCCTCCCATATGCAAGTGACAACAATTATCACACGAGCCCTGTCAGCTGCAGGGCTCATGTGAATCTATTCCCTTCAAGGGCTGTGATAGTATCATGTACGTCATATGATGACCATAGTGTTTTTTGTTGAGGGGATTCCTGCAGGAATCCCCTCAACAAAATGTACTAGGGACAGCCAAAGGCATACCTACCATTTTCTGTGTAGATCGACAAGGCCTGTCAGACACGCACGGTGTGGAGCAGATCCAGGACCGTCTGATTGAAGCCCTAAAGCTGCAGGTCAGTCGCAACCACTCCACCGAGGAGAACCTCTTTGCCAGCATCATCATGAAACTGCCCGAGTTACGCACACTGGGATCACAGCACAATGAGCTCCTCAGGTGGTATCGCGCTCAGTGGAACCGAGTGGAGCTACCTCCACTCTTCTCAGAAATCTATGACATACCTAAATCAGCAGACGACACTCAGGCTTGAATTTTGTATCTCTAGGTTGAAGTGACTTTTTTTTGTTTTGTTTTGTTTTTAAGAATTATTTTTTATTATTTTTTTGGGTCTTTAATTGGTCCTTTCACTGCCAGTGGATGGAGGTTTTGTCTTGAAAATCATTGCAAAGTGAGCGCCAAATAATCATGCAAGGAACATCAACGTGAAGGGGCCAGCAAGAGGCAAAGAACTTCATGAGAAGTTCTTTGCCTCTTATAGTTGTTCACTTTTTCCCTGGCAGTGAAGGGGTTAAAATTCCAACTCAGGAAACTCTGAAAATGTTGTCTGTGAATATTTTTCCAACCTCAGGAAACTGCGGAGAAGCATCTTTAAAATTCAGGTTTCTAGTCCGTGAGCAAAACGCCACTTTGTAGTATTCACAATTCGCTCTTCATTTTGGTTTGTTTTCTTTTGGAGAAGCATCGGACAAGTTGGTATGCATGACGTAGCCATGCAGCGTGTATCTTCGTTTCGCTGCCTGGTTTTGATCATTCAGTCAGAACTGTCTGAATCAAGTGTGTGTGCAAACACTCGAGCAGAACATTTCTGTGCGCGGTTGTCCGGTTGAGCTTAAAAAGAAACCTCAGTTGTGGAACAGATATAGCCTAACTTGATCAACAAGAGACACAGGTTCACATGAGCCCTTGCAGCTGCACGGGCTCATGTGAACCTGCGTCTCTTGCAGATGACTTGCGTTGCTTGAGGGTCCCAGGACCAAGCCCAAACCAACCTTGAATTTGTGTTTCCTGACTTTTTGTTTGGTGTCATATTGAAAGCTGTGCCATGCTAGTGGGACTGACAAGCTCTGTCAAGTGACCTGTATTCCATTTTATCGCTATGTTTCACCGCATTGTTTAGGTTTGGCTGTGGAAGGGACTTTGTTGTTTGTCTGTCGCAAGACCGATATATGTTTGATATTAAGGGCAAAGTACTGTTTGTTGTTTAAAATATCCATTTGTTTATGATGAAAAAATACATATTGAGAAATGAAAAATTTCTTTGGACATAAATTGTGTTATAGTGTGTGATTTTGGACCAAATGGCTAGAAAGCATCTCGGTGCTTTAGAGCTATATGGTGCAAAATCACACATGGTACAGGTTCTAGTTATGCCTTGATGTTGGAAGGTAATAGTGCTATAGCGGGGGTCTGTGTTTCATCCCAGAGCGTTGTCATTGTGCGTGTTAAGTTTGTTGCAGCTTAGAGTGTTGGACCGTCGCCCCAAATAATGGTGCTTTAACTTTGCCTACAGTTGTGTATCATCAGACTGTGTGTCCTTTGTATATAAATCTTTGTTCTCTTCTCTTTGTTTAATATCAGGGATAATGAACACTTTTCCTGCTATTGCTGGGGGAATCTTACACCAGCTTCCCCGTAAGCAAAGGTCCTCCTACCCACGATGGCCGCAGTGGGCCCACACATGACTGTGCGCAGGCCCACTGCGGCCATCTTAGGCCCGTAGATGTTTTGCTACTGGAGTTACTAAGTAAGCTGGTGTCCGATTCTCCCAGCTGTAGTGGGCGGCGTGTTAATGTGGTTGGAGTACTTTACAGTGTATTGAGTTTTAAACAGTGTTGATAGAATATAATGCTGTTGAAATTTTTAAAAGGTGAAACACATGTTTATTTTCTCGTAGCAGTCGTGAAGTCAAATAGATTTAGACATTCTGTGCAGGCAGCCACCGGCACTGTTCACAGTATCTGGCTGCGTGCACAGTGGGGTTAGAAAAAGACAAGCGATAATTGAAGCAGCACTTGCAGTACTGAAAATTGCTTTTGTCACAATTTATCCTCTGTTGTTTAACGTTCACAAAATTATTTATTTTTGACCCCATCACTGCTGGACTGAACGATTAACACCTGCACGCAAGAGGCATAGATTCTAATGAGCCCCCACCATTGCAGGGGTTCATGACAATCCATGCCTCTTGTTGGCCTTATTTTGTGTTCCTTGGACAGGTTGGGTTCTGTGGCGTTGATTGACCAAACATTTCATAAAGACAATCTGTGTCCACTAGCAGCGATTGGGTTAAAACACACCGGGTTGGATTTCTCAGGGCTGTAGTTATTTCAGAACGGATTACTGGTGCTGAACACTGCAGATATTATACACGCTTTCCTTCTCAGATACCGGTAATTAACTCTTAAACTCCCAGAACTAAATGACTTCCATTCTATCGAATGGAAGTCATTTAGTTCTGCAATCTTAAGAGTTGGCGTAAAAGGAAAAAAAATATGTTCTTTGACACAAGACATGTGGATGTTTGTTCAGATTTGTCCAAATTGCTTTATGCACGTTAACCACTGTCTACGTTTCCGTTTACTTTTGAAAATGTGAAGAGTCAATTGAGAGGCTACATGCTCAGGAGACACCGATCCTTGTGAGCCCCTGCATTCTCAGAGCTCATGAGAATCTGTGCTTCTTGCAGTTTGAACGAGCTGGATTAGGGTTTGTTAAAATTAGTGTTGTCATATATGATGGTTTTACGTTGGAGGTTTTTCTCAACTTGTTATCACTAAAGCCCCAGGGTCTGTGTGTCTGCTTTTACTGAGAAGGTATTATGTACGCATTGTTTTCACAACGTTGGTTCTGAGAGCAGCACTACTTTGTAGGATTAGAAGACTGCAAACACTTTTAGACAGTGTGTAGAAGTGTGCACTTGTTATTTTTCCCAAGTACCGTACACAGTTGTGTGCACACTTATTCACATGCACACATACACAGGAACATTAGGCCAGTGCTTAACCCTTTACATCCTGAGGCTGAATTTGTACATTTTGCTTATTGTCCTGTGAAGCTTCTATTGCAGATTAGGAGATAGATCAACCATTTTAGTTAAAGGGTAGTGCCAGAATAGCTTGATGCCTCAGGCACCAAGCTATTCTGGCACCATTCCTGAACTATCATAGTCAAATTTATTTCAAGCAAAAGTGTATCAGGATGAAAAGGGTTAAATTGTTAACTGTGTAGTAAGGAAAAACAGATTTTGCTTTATGCAGGTTGTTCATTTTTGGTCGACATATATTTCCGTTTTGGGCATTTGGGTTGTTTAGCTGAAAGCGCAATCATTTGTAAATAAACACAAAGATATTTTAGTTATTTGCTATTAACACCCCTTTGCGCATCCATCCTCTGGTACTGTGAGCGGTACTGGTGGTTGCAGGTACAATGGGATTAACTCATTTGAAGTAGCATCAGTAGCCGTGTATGTGTGATATAACATTGCTGGTGGCAACGCTGTGGGGCACGTCTGCAGCTATTGATGTGGCACACCTTGAATGAGTTAAAGTCTGCTCAGAGAATTTGTTTATAAACTCAAAGATAAATTTGGGTGTTGCGGGCCTTCTTTATGGTGGAGGTGTCTTACTGGTATTTTTGTTTTAGTCTATCTACCTCTTTGAGTACAAATGTACCCATTATTTGAACGGGTGACTTTCAGCAAACACAAAGACATTGTGAGATCTGCAAGTATTTTTCTTTGAAGGAGAAGAATATTTTCATGTTGTAAAACGTTTATTTCTGGTGTTAGTCCTCACCATTGAATCAAATTGTGACACCAGATTCCCTGCAGTTAAATCATTAATTTAACCGATAAAGCCCTGAAAGACTACAAAGGGATGCAGATTGACCATGATATTTCAAGTTCGGTGTTAGAATAGCTTGGCGCCTTCCTTTAGGCGCCAAGCTGTTCTAACATCAAACTTGAAATATTATGGTCGATCTGTTTCCAGAACTGTGATATATAAAACCTCTGAGGATATCTACACAAATTTGATACTTTCGTCCTCAGTATGTAAGGAGTTACTTCTGGGTTTGTTTTTTCGGGTATTTTTTAAAATTTTATTAAATCTTTTTTTTTATAATGGACTTGCATTTACTTTCAGTGAGTGAACCATGAAAGACCTCAATTTATGTAATTTTATTTTTAGTACACATGATCCCTCATCCCTTCTCTCACATTGGTTGTCTCCCTCGATTTGCTTACCACAGTAGCAAAACATCTGTGGGCCCACAATGGCTGCTGTGGGCCTGTGCACAGGACCTTTGCTTATTGGGTACACTGGTTACACTACAGGGCGGTAGCGAATCGAGAAAGACAACCAGTGTGCCCTCCTGTTTGCCTCTGTCCTCCACAGTCATCATGATCATAGGACACACACACCAAAGAAAAGTCTGCTGAGTCCCCTCAAGTAAAATTGAGTCCAGTCTGTATTGCATCACAAGAGAGGATACATTCCTCATCTGAGGAAAATGGATGAAATTCACACATGTACGACGTATCATGTTCACTCGTCATTCATACTCATAGTCTTATCTTGATATGTGGACAGTTTCCATCACACGATGGTGATTCAGTGTCCAGTTTGCATGATGCACAAATCGTTGCCCACTTGTTCTCTTCTTGTGTTACAGTCGGTATACAGCTTCATGTATGTTTGTTTCTGTGACAGCTAGGATGTGTCAGAGCTGATGTAGTCCTTAGTGGTGTTCTAGTCTGTGATTTTGGACCTTACAGATGGAGGCCATAAGGTCCAGAATCACAGACCAGCTCAGAAATTGTGTGTTCTAGTCCGTGTAATTATCAGGCGACAGTTTAGCATTGGGCTTTTCACTTCGTGTAAACAAAAATTTGAACAGTTGCTGACGCTTCAAGTATTGCTGCAAAATGTCTCGTCTCAGGGATGCATGTATTGCAACGTGAACAGCATTTAGTCAACTACTCGTGTCTTCAGTTGTACACTTGACCCCTCGAATCGCCCTCACACTTTAGGCTTAGGTGGAGCCATCTTAGGTCTGCAAGAGGCACAGATTCTCATGAGCTGGCTTGGTTGTAGGGTCTTGTGGGAATCGGGTCTTTCTTGCAGACATAAGGGGCTGGGTGAGCATCTCTTTTTATAGTTACAGTGATTGTTGTGTGTTTTTGTGTGTGATAGGAAATTTATTTCTAGCAGTGTAGCGCACAATTTCTGGTAGAGCTTGTGGGATTCTTTTGGGTGTTTGGGTGTTATCGGTTAAGTTTTGAACAGTAATTTGAATGGCATTTTCAGGCATACACTTTTCAATGAAAGAACTTTGAAATACTGTTTTTTTTTCACTTGAAAATTACAGGTAGCATTTTTTAATATGTCTACATCGCAGAATGTTTCTTTGTTATCAGTAGGTAGTGTTTTACTTTGAAGGGACCCTGATGGTGTGTTCTAGCAGCAATTTATTTTGTTAATTTTGTGAATGTCGGGCTTTACTTCATCATGTTGTTTGTTATTGTGAACTTCGGCACCTAATAACTGATTTTTTTTTTATATAATAAATTTTTGAGGGCTTGTAGTGGTTTGCTTCTTTGAAACCGTGATATTGTGTAATTGTCAAACGTGTCTAAATGTACAGCAGAACCCATTATGGACGGCCGCCCTCAGGAGAGATCAGCAGTCATCAAAGACCATCGTCTAGGTGGCTGTAGCCGCCTAAATGATGGTCTTTAATGACAGGTGACACTGTTTGCCTTTCAAGACATCGCTTCAGCGAGCACCTGTCTTTTAGGACCACTTTTCTCTTGCAAAAACGGTGGTTGCTCAGAACAGGTTCTGCTGTAATTGGGACTCATAGTTACAGAGATGTGCACACACACAATTGTGTACTGGCCTGTGATTTTGGGATTTTGGACCTTACAGCTTTGCCGTAAGGTCCAAAATCACAGGCCAGCACACGTACAGTTGAGACTACACTGAATTTATAATTTGAATATGACCTCGCTGGGAGCAGTCATTGATTCATTTTCATGTGCTGCATTGTATTCCTCGGTACATGAAGATAGTGCTTCAAGAGATGTTCATCGCACAAATGTTGCCCCCTTGTTCATGCAGCTGTTGGTACTGTTTACCGAACTGCTTGTTGCCTGCACAGGAGGGTCGTTTAACACTGAGGTAAACAACTTCATTCGGTTAGTAATTATGATGTCCTTAAAGCAGGCCAACGTGTACCTGTCTTGCTTCTGTTGCAAAAGAGCCAGAGAGCCATCTGGATACATTTCGGCTGGAGATGAATGTGGTGCTTTGTAACGACAGCCCTCCAAATGGCAATTCCCGAGCGAGCTAAATCACGTGACCAGAATTCCCTGTGGGGATTTCAGACAATGTGCCATAAGCTTACTTTTTTAATGTTTTTTTTTCCACTAGATGATATGTCGCTGATTTTACAAGCGTTTGACCATGCGTTCATGTTTGACATGTGAGACGAAGAATGACTTGTGGCCTGGAGAATGGCATTCAGATGTATTTGTTTCAGTCTTGTCTTTAACCCACTTGTGCACATAGCCACCCATGAGGTTAATTGTCATAATGAGTGATGTACATTGTTCTAGTTTTTCACGCAGATAATGTATGGACAGTTTTTTATGTAGGACTTTTTGGTGTCTGGTCTGTTTGTGAAAAAGTCAGCATTGCTGTAAATGTGAACATGACAAGTTGTGTACTTGTATTTACCGATGTTTTTTGTGCATTATATTGTGACTTCTGTGTGCGTTCTTAGACTGTCTCTCTCACCATCCAGAATTAGTCTCTCTCCTTCCCCCTGTTCCTGTTGTCACTGTCACTCGTGGTCTTTATCAGCCATCATTCATCACAGACACTTCTCTCCCAATTCAGTCATGCATGTCACCCAAGAATTAAGCACACAGTTTGAGGAAGCACAAGAGGCATGGATTCTCATGAGCCCCAGCAATTGCAGGGGCTCATGACAATGTATGTCTCTTGCAGACGGACAAGAGGCATGTATTCTTATGAGCCCCAAGTAATGCAAGGGCTCATGTGAATCTGTGCCTCTTGCAGCAGACAGTAGCTTGACCCTTTTGCTGTCCACGGCACTTTTTGTTGAGGTGATTCCTGTCGGAATCACCTCAACAAAAAGTGCCATGGACAGACAAAGGGTTAAAGGTAGTGTGTTTTGATACTTGAATAGGGAGAAAAGTAACAATGCAAATATGTCTTGTATATGACATTAGAAATTTTGCATTTCTCAGGGATATTATGTCAGGGACTGTAATGGTATGGTCAACCATATCTCTTCTTTTAAAAAAAACAAAAACAGCAGAGGTAGATTTGTTTACCGATGAATATGCCCATCATGTGCAACATTTTCACATAATTTTGTGCTCTCCACACGTGGGCTTTATAAGATCAGATCATACATATTCAGGCATGATTTTGTAAACTAAACTTGAGAGCTACGTTTGTCAGCCGCTCAGGTACTCTATCAGTAAGACGGAAATGTGCTCTTGAACTTTGTTTGTTGCAAGACAGGCAACGTCATGGAAAGAGGTTCAGTGATGTATGTTTTGTAAACGTGTCGTTTGCGAAATGGAGACATAAAAATTTTACTTTTTAGCAGAAATCAAAGGATGTTTTGTAAGTCAGTGATTGAGAAAAATAATTTACGTGCCTAGAGTATTCAAAACCTGTTTTGGGCGACCATGTTTATGAGAGATCAACTGTCTGATTCACTTTTGCTTGAAATAAATTTGACTGATAGTTCAAGGGTGGTGCCAGAATAGCTTGGCACCTGAGGCGCGTAGCTATTCTGGCACCACCCTTGAACTAACACAGTTGATCTGTCTTCTAATCTGTACTCGTAGGACATTCAGCAAATTTGTAAAATTCAGCCTCAGGATGTTATGGGTTAAGTGAAGGTGACCCTTTTTGCCCTTCAAAACTTCTCTGGGGCGAGCACCTGTCTTTTAAGACCATGCCCGGAAGGTGGTCACTCAAAACAGGTTCTGCTGTATTCCAGACTGTCTTTGACCTTATGAACATATTACCTGGGTTAAACCCACATTTATCTTGTACATATTATTTTCTTTTACTTTTATCTTGGCTTGAGGTCGTGCCATTTTAAATACCCTCACCTCAGGAACCTGTGTATAGTATTTTGTGTTTTTGTGTGTTGGATGACAAATGTCTGCTTGTGCACAGCTTTTGACTGAGCAAAATTTTGATGATGCATTTTTATACACTTTGCACCATGCAGCATGTTGTCATGTGTTATTGGTCAACCTCGTATCTTTCTTGCCTACAGGTCAGCCTTGTCGTATTGTGATCTTTGAGACCCATAAAGACTGACCACATTTGTGGCATTTGCGGTAATGGTGTGCTGAACTTCCTAGGCTCACAAAGTAAAACACACGGCATGGAAAAAGTCCCCTGGCTAACTGGAGCCTTAGCTGTGCGCGGGCCATCTAAGGCTGGAGTGAGTCAGCCAGAGGAATTTTTGCTCACTGGGCATCTACTTGGGAGTCACATACCTGACTGCATTATATCTGATTATTCTGATGCGAGTAATAGGGAGACTTGGAAGACAAACGAAGTTGCGTTTCATTAGTGTCGTCACCAGACTGTGTACCACATTACGAACTCATACGACTTCGGTCGTAAATCTTTGTCAAATCGCCAGTTTTCACAAAATGACATTCGCAGGTCGATACTGCTAAAAAATCCTTATGTGACACAATATGGTATTAGATTTAAGCAGGGGGGTCATTTTAGAAGGGAAGAACCAGTCTTTCTTGCTGGCACCCCGTTGGAGGAGGTGGAGTCCTTCACCTATCTCGGGAGCATCATAGACGAAAAAGGCGGCACTGATGCAGATTTCAGAGCACGAATCCGTAAAGCCAGAGCAGCCTTTCTCCAGTTGAAAAAAAGTGTGGAGTTCCAGAGAGCTGTCACAACACACCAAAGTCCAGATTTACAACTCCAACGTAAAAGCAGTTCTCCTATATGGAGCAGAGACTTGGAGATTGACAAAAACCACAGTCAACAGAGTACAGATCTTCATAAACAGTTGCCTTAGAAGAATTTTGAAAATCCACTGGCCAGAGAAGATCAGCAACGTCAGACTCTGGGAGAGAACAGAGCAGATAACAGCAGAGAATGAAATTGGACGAAGAAGATGGGGATGGATTGGTCACAGTCTGAGAAAGCCAGCTTCCAATATCACTAGGCAGGCATTGTCATGGAACCCCCAGAGAAAGAGGAAAAGAGGCAGGCCGAGAAACACCTGGCGTCCAGACCTTCAAGCAGACATCAAGAGACTGGGAACCACCTGGAGTAAAATCGAAGGAGAAGCACAGGACAGGAGTTGCTGGAGGTCTCTCGTCGACGGCCTATACCTGGGGAGGGGTGACAGGCGTAAGTAAGTCATTTTAGAAATGAAGTCTGTCAACAATTATTACTTAAATACCACTAAAATATGCTTTTATGTCGGTTTTCTGAACCCCACTTTCATCAGCTTATCGGCTCTGAACCCCACTTTCATCGGCTCTTGCTGCGAAGCCTACAAGCTAGCAGTCATCGCTTCGAGCCGGCTGTGTTGATTCACTTTCACTGTTGTCATTTATGCATCCAACATGTCACAAGTTTATTTGGTATGGCTGATAGTTCACTTTTATTGTGTATGCAAAGCCAAACATGACTTATTTGTTCAATTTTTTTGTGTCAGTCCGCAGAAATTGACAGCGATATCCGATGTAGCGATACTGCAACTAGTCGAGTGCGTGCCAGTAAAGAGTTGCCCTCCTTTTGCCAGCGAAATGTCTTTCGTTGGCCATCTTAAGCTGCATCAGTGGTTTGCATAGCTGGTTTGGTATTGTAGGACTGAAACAAAATGAAGATGATTGGTCGTTCTAAGTCTCCCTACTATTTCGGCTGATTGTGTGTGTGTGAGGTACAACGTTGTCCAACTGCACCGATGCCATGCATGTGTGTTCTGCACCACACATTTGGAAGTATGCTGTACATATAAGTACATTCGTGTGTGCTTCTGCACTCGGTCTTTTGAAAGCATTGTGTGCACTGTACCATACAACCAGTTTTGCTCTGATTATTTTAATGATTTGTTGCATTCTAGCCAAGTTTAACCTTCGCCCCAAGGTCCCATTTCTCAAATTTTGGAGGTGTTGACTAACGACTATGTATCAGTGGCAGGGGATGGATTGACCATGATGATTCAAGGGTAGTGCCAGATTAGCTTGGCGCCTGAAGGCGCCAAGCTAATCTGGCACTACCCTTGAATTATCATGGTCAATCAATCTCCTGCTGTAGGGACTTGAGGCGAACTGGGTTAACCCAGTGACTACTAGTGATGATACCATTTGACGGAAAAGACGCGTAACCATGTGCCTTTTCCATAAAGCGATATCGTTGGCAGTGGTCAAGGCGTGACACACTGAGGTTAGAACTCCCACATTTGGGGACTCGTTTCTGAGGATACATTTCAGTTCCTGATATACCATGATAGTTGAAGGGTGGTGCCAGAATAACTAGTACGAGAGGATAGCTTGGCGCCCAGAGGCCAGACTACCTTGATCTTGTTGTATTGTGTCGGGGCCGAATGGGATTTACGACTGGAACCTCAAACTTACTCCATTTAGACTGACCTTTTGGCTGTCACGACATATAGTGCTCCCGACAGCTGAGGGGTTAACATTGAGCAAATTTACATACACTGCTTACCCATGGTGCTTGATACTCCATGGTCTCTTGGGACTCGCGAAGGTCTGGTGTCTACTTGGTTAACCCTCTGCGTGTCGGTAGCAGTTTCTAGTCGTGATAATTTCTATAGGAATCATTCCGACTAAAACCGCTACTGACACCCAGAAGGTTAATTTTAACAGAAGCATTTTGGAGAAAGCTTTGCAGAATTCAGTATATGGGTCTGTGCACAATCACTCAATGAAACGTTTCATTTTTTTTCATTTTTAAAAAAATTTTATTTAAAAAAAACAAACAGAAAAATAGAGGAGGCTTCAGCTTTTTGTTTCCTTTATTTGATGGTTGTGGCTCAGCCGCGCTCAGGACATGTTACAAAAATTCTGTGAAGACAGGATTGCTAAAATGCATTTTGAGCAATGTTTAGGAATGATATTGCATGTATATGTGTTTTTTAAAGGATTCATTCCTTTTGAAATTTTGTGTGACAGCTGTGCTGTGCAAGTTGCTAAAAGTGTTACCTATTGTGTATGCCAGATATGACTATCTTTTTTTTGTTTCTTGGTGTGTGCTGGTCTGTGATTTTGGATCTTATGGCTGAAAGCTGTAAGGTCCAAAATCACAGACTAGCACATTTTAAGAATAGTGTATGTTACATGCTATTGCTTAATCACATTTCTGATAAATATTACATGTGTTACCCTTGGTATATATGTATTTCTTGAAAACATTGAAAGTTGCTTACATGCTTGTAGTTTTGTATCGATTGTGAATGCAAGTGTCAGGTTACGTGTGTACATATACATAGAGAGATGCATATTTACCGTTATTTGTGTCAGTGTTGGGGTAGTCAACACAGCCATTTCATCGTTAGGCACAAGCTTGTACATAGGGTGTAAGTGTTGGTGTGTTTGTCACTGTACCGCAGTACTGGGCATGCTACTGAAATCGTTTATGAGTGAATACTTTGTGCTTACAATTTTTTTTTAACTGTTGCATTTTTTTTTTCATAGCTTTCAGTCTCTATGATTTTCTTTGAACCCTTTGGCTGTCGACAAAAAGTGCTACTGACAGCCAGAAGGGTTAACTGCTTCACACATAATATTTGTCAGTTTAGTCACTTTGAAAAACTGTACCAGCCTCTCTGGTTGTCTCCTTCAGTTCGCTACTGGGAGGCAACCAGTGTGAGTGTATACCAGCTTCTATACCCTTCTCTCTCCTCTCTCTCTCTTGCTCTCTCTGTCGCCTCTCCCCCCCCCCCCCCCCTCTCTCTCTCTCTCTGGTAACTAGTTTTGGTGCTCAGATGTCATGACATTGTGTACAGTAGTTGTTTTAAGCTGCTGTTCTATTGTGTTTTCACTTCTCAGTTCTAACTCAGACTCCGAAATGCTTAATCATTTTGATTCGCTGGAATGTGAGCTCGCACTATTCTCTGTTTCTGCCCCCTTTTTCCAGCAGAGCGTTTTTTTAATAATCGCTATCAGCACATCAAATACACTATGGAAGGCAGTCAGTAAATCTGCTCGCGCTGCTTCTTCCACGCACAGACCAGCATAATAGAAGCAGGCAAGAGATTCTCATTAGCTTTCACATCTGCGGGCGTCATGAGGATCTATGTTTATTCGAGACAGAAGGTGCTTATCAATCAGTGTATCTATGACAGTGTGATAGAGGCCCTTTCTACTGATGAGAAAAGGCATAGATCCTCAGGAGTCCCATCATGCAAGTTACAGGACCATGACCCATGAGAATCTGTGCCTAAGATTTGCTTTTTCAGTTCACACAATTTTAATTTCCAGGCTGAAATGTATGGAGGGGGAAGGGAGATGCGCTATTGTGGTTTGCACTTGCAGTGAGTTTCAGCCGGTTTCTTTTGTTTTTCAGTAACTGTACATCAATGACCATAAAAATGAACACACTTTTTCCCCCCTTTCGTTCTGGTAAAGACAGAGTCGGATTCACTACGGAATATACTTGAATCTGCTGAGGCACATATACAGGCGTGTTTACTTCTGAAAACTCACAAATTTAAAAGCCATGTTACAAATTAAAATATCTACTGACATGGGCTTGGACAGGGCTGTTATTTGGTTGAGGGCTTAGGGGGCAGTACAAGGCTAGAGCCAGCCTTGAAGGCTTTCAGCGGAACTGCCATCAGATGGTACGGCAGAAGGTTCTCTGTTCCGTCTGATGTGCACAGAGACAAATGAACCTATCAAGAAACATATACATTCCACCGTTACCGCATACTTTCACTTTCACGAGGATAAATATATTCTTGTTTTTACATCAGACGGATGGCATTCACTGTTTAGCAATGTTAACCTATAACCATAGACAAAACTCCCCAAGAGGCATAGATCTTCATGAGTTCCGCGCAGTGTGCGGGGGCTTGTGAGAAGCTAAATGTATTTCTGAGTCGAATTGCCTTTATGCTGCTATGCTTACGTAGTTTAATCGGGTTGTGGTGATGAAGAGAACACAGGCAAAACGTCGACGGCTGCAGGAGTCGCATATGCTCATACGCGTGCGTCTAGGAGTAGGTAGTAGGTGCAGTCGTACGAATCTGTATGTATCTTGCTGGCTAGTGTTGCCTTTATGCTGCTATGTTTATGCAGCCAGGATAAAATTGCGACCACCGAGCCCAAAACCAGACACCCATAGCTGTCAACACGTGCGATTCGACGACCGTCCCGGCTCTGCGGCGTAGGATAGTGCGATGCTCATGCTCCCTATAGGTTCACGGCAGTGCAAACTCGATTCTGGAGACAAACTTCTGGCAAATGTTGAATTTTTTTTTTTTAAAGTGACACTTTCTATCAGTGTATGTATAGTAAGGAAAATGCTTAAGCTGTTTTTCTGTGTCTCTGTTGGGCAAAAGCTGTTTAGATTGTCTTATTTGTTTATCAGCGAAACGTTTGCTGCCCTGCATCTTATTACTAGATGGTTGGTGATTCTATGAGGTGGATATATTTTCACGCTCTTCCACACGATTTTACCTTTTGCTAGTTCTCAGCTCCTTAACAGTTTGACTGAGAATCTATGCCTCTTGCAAACGGACTTGATAGTAGTCAGATCTCTTGTGAGTCCTTTGCAATGTGAATGGCGACAGTGTGCATTTTGTATTGTGTTGATTACACAGTGTTGGTAGCCCTTGAAAAAAAACGTGAGAAGCGTGCTTGTTTAATTCAGTCATCTACAGCAGAACCTGTTTCGTGCGAGCACCTGTTTTGCAAGAGAAAAAAAAAAGTGGTATTCGGAGACAAATGTTTTCTCAAGAGAAATCTTGGAAGGGCAAAAAGTGTCGCCTCTCATTGGCAACGGCCACTAAAATGAAGGTCTTTAATGACAGGTGATGTCTCGAAAGGGTAGTCACTCGAAACAGGTTCTGATGTATTGTGAAAGAACAGTACATCATATATAATGGCGAATTTGCATGCCTTTCACATAATTTAAAATTGAAACTTTGCTGTTGCCTGGTAGGGTCAATACATAATACCTTTTGACTTTTTGAACAACAACAACAAAAAAAAAAAATGGATGCCATACTTTTCAACACTGAAAAAAGAACTTTATGAATGCGGTGTTGTCAGTCTGCACAAACAACAACCTGCACAAGTACCTATTGCTAGACTATGACACTTCTTACAGAAATGCAGTTCAATCTTATGACAAAATGCTTCAGTGTATATGAGAAGAATTCTAAGTGAATGATACTGAAGCCTCACGTTAAAGAATGCTTGTGCACAATACTGTTTGTGGTTCTCTGTATTTTTCCTTTAAGGAAAGATACTAGTGCAGTATGTGTTAGTATGTGTGTAAATTTATATGTGTACCAATACAATGTACCCCTACACTAGTTTGACTGTGCCCTTCTGTGTATCATTACCAGTAGTATGTTTTGAATGAACCATTCTTTGAACGAGTGTAAATTTTCAGTACATTGTAGGAGCTATATTGTGTTACCGTACATGTACATGATTGACTTATTTTTTATGAAATATACAGCAAGTAATGTGCCATGCCATACCACTTGTACATCATTGGTGTATGGTTGGGTGTGTTTGTACACCCCAGTCTCTGCCATGAGGTTGGAGGTTGGGTGCATGTGCACCCACTTTCTGCCATCAGGTTGGATGCATGTGCACCCACTTTCTGCCATCAATCGCCCGAAGAGCTGTAAGAGTATTTAAATGTAACTCACTCAGTCCTGAAACATTTCAGCAGAGGATGGATTGACTGTGATAGTTAAAGGGTATTGCCAGATTAGCTTGGTGCCATCAGGTGCCAAGCTAATATAACACTACCCTTTCAACTGCACTCAACCCTGTTGAGGCAGCCACCTGTAGAAAACAACTACCCGGTACCTGTCTTAAGGTGGACACATGTTTTGGGTCCAACGATTTTACTGCTTTCAAAATAACCATGAAAACACAGTCCCTTGGTGGTCGCTTGATACAGGTGAGGGCCTGTTATTTTAGAACTTACAGCCAACGGCCGTAATGTTCAAGATCATTGACTGGCATGCAAATTAGGACTGCATCAACTTCATCATGGTTGCCCCATCCCTTGCCCTGACAATGCATGTCTCAAATTTGAGACATTCAGAACTGAAGGGGTTAATCCCCTTGTGCAAGAAGCCACCGATACTGTAAACTGTGCTGGCAGCTGCATGCACAAGGGGGTTAATGCTGTTGAGGAGTTAAGGTTGATTAGAGCAGGACTCGTACAGTCTAAAGGGTGAGGACCTTTTGCCATGAGGATCAGACAAGTCATACTATTTTTGTCTCATCGTATCATTTTGTCTTCTCTTTTCCCCTTGCATCAAATATAAATGGAAATGTGCTTTGTATTTGTATTTTGGGTTTTGTTGTGGTGTGATGAGATGTGTGTCACACTGGTTGTCTCCCGTGTTTCGCAACCGCTTTAGACAACCAGTGTGTGTACATGAGTGTGTCTGTGTTTGTGTCATGATAGAGTAATAAAGTTGCAGGTGCAGACGCATTTATGCACACACAAAAGGGAGAATACAATGACTGATAAACTTATGAGATTAACCCTTTGGGTGTTGGTAGCGGTTCTAGTGATGGTTCCTGCAGGAATCGTGACTAAAACCACTACCAATATCCAAAGGGTTAATCTGGAAATGTATGATTGTCACTAGCCGTCCAGTTGACTTGCCGTCCAGTTGACTTGGTTATGACTAATAGAGGAAACATACCTGCATCCTTTTACAACATCATCCCTTGTTGATAATGAAAACAACTGGTGCAGAAAAGAAAAACGGGTCGTAAAAGACTG
The DNA here is from genome assembly GCA_036245525.1 of Semisulcospira habei. Taxonomy (NCBI): domain Eukaryota; kingdom Metazoa; phylum Mollusca; class Gastropoda; family Semisulcospiridae; genus Semisulcospira; species Semisulcospira habei. The sequence continues at coordinate 75,113,426 of BTPG01000006.1, forward strand.
GTGCTCTCTCGGGAGAAATCTTTAAGGGTAAAACATGTTGCCTGTCTGTAAAGACCAGTTTAGCTCGTTGCAGCCATGACGGTCTTAATCGCAGGCGATCTCTCATAACATGGTCGCTCAAAATAGGCTCCTGTATTGCATATAAATGTATCACCATTGTCGGTTTCAAAAGTTGTTAATCCGCCACTGAAAAACGTCACTAGTCGTATTCTTATGGTACCTCCGTGTCACCGCGGATTCCCTTCAATAACGATTGTGTGGTACCTTTGTGTCACCGCGGATATAATAGTTATCTTTTCTTGTGGTATGTACATGTAAGGTGACCTGCCTTTGGTACCTCTGTGTCATCGCGGATACCCAGCAATTTATGGCCTGTGTATGGTACCTATGAGTCACCGCGGATCTCATACTTTGGCACCGGTATCACTCTTTGCATGCACAAAATAACAATAAAAACAGCACATTGACAGTCTCATTTCTTGGCTATGAACCCGATTCCTTACCAACCCCACACCCAAGCACAGCTGAAATCAGCGTGCCCCTCAAATCACTACGTCAACGGCAACTCAACATAGGCCCACAATTGTCCACTGGATAAGCTCAGGATGGTATGAATCAAAGCACCAAACATGTCTCCTCTCATCTAACCAGAAATTTCCAGCAAATTCTAACATTCAGCCCTACTACAAATTTTTAAACAAGGCAAAAATTATTAAAAAAAACACCGGTCCTTGCACTGCCTGAACTGGACAAATTTGACTATGTAATGTGACCTATAGTTCGGCTGTTCTTTCTTTAATAAAGTGAACAAAAATCATGCTTCCTAAATGATCAAGATACAATTCTTTTCATTCGACGAAATGATGATAATCACTGTAAAAGTCAATATCACTTGTATTATTCTTAGCATCTTTGTATTACTTCCGGTTTACTTCGCGCATGGGCATTGGGTCTGGCAACGCATCTAAACAACCGTAAATTTGTCGATCCACATGTACAGAACGAACGGAGCTAGGGACACTACCGTGTGAAAGTGATGAAACAGCAGGACTGAATTTAAAGAAACATGCATGGACCGTCCGTTCTGAGAGGAAAATTGCATCAGGTAAGAAGCGAAGAATGTTTTCCATGTAGTCCAAACATGCAGCAGGTGCCCCAAGTGCGTGCATGGTCACATCGCGGCGCGAACTGTGGATTAGAGGAGATTAGAAGTACTGTGTGAGGGCAGATAGGTTTATTGATTTTATGTCAGAATGATGTTAAATGTGACTTGGGCAGTAATTAGATGAAAAGAACGTCACAGTTTATGACACAATTTCATGTTTGTGTGTAACATAAGCGATTTATGACGTTACTTGTGTTGAACAGGTGCCTGGGAGTCCACGAAGTCTAACTCGTTACTCCCTGAGGACGAAATTATAAATTTTTTTGGTAGATATTCTCTGAGGTCTGTATCACAGTTTAGAAGACAGATTGACCATGATATTTCAAGGTTGGTGTCAGAATAGCTTGGCGCCTACAAGTACAAGCGCCAAGCTATTCTGACACCAAAGAAGTACCCAACGGAGAAAGAAACACGCTTAGAAAAAAACGGTACAACACAATTTATTAATATTTCGGGTAAATACCCTTTGTCAAAATAGACAAACAAACAGAGACATTATTTGCTACTTATCTTCAGATGCAGAAGGAATGTGGCAACTGAAGGTGACGTAAAAAGAAACATTTACACGCGCATTTACTTTTGCTCGCTCCTGCGCGCGCTTACACACACTCTTGTCTCTCGTGTTTAGTTTTTCTCGGAGTCTTTCTCTTACGATTTTTTTCTTTGACGTCATTTTTACTTTTGTTCTTCCTTTCCTTTTCTTTTCTTTTTCTTTTTACGTCACCTTCAGTTGCCACATTCCTTCTGCATCTGAAGATAAGTAGCAAATAATGTCTCTGTTTGTTTGTCTATTTTGACAAAGGGTATTTACCCGAAATATTAATAAATTGTGTTGTACCGTTTTTTTCTAAGCGTGTTTCTTTCTCCGTTGGGTACTTCTTTGCATTTCACACGCTTGGCAGTCACCTTTTTGGTCTGGATTGCTTATTCTGACACCAACCTTGAAATATCATGGTCGATCCACATCCTGTATTTCAGGGCGTTATAGGCTAAAGCAGTCCACATTTTCGAAAGTGCAGTTCACTTTCATCGTTCGACTAAGCCTGATCATTCATTGCCCTATGGTTATTTTTATCTATGAAAACCTCTTGTTGAAAATCATGTTATAATAATAATAATAATGAGTACTTGTATAGCGCCTAACCTCAGATTAGAGCTCTAGGCGCTTAACAAAAACTAATGTACAAAAATAACTAATTACAAAAATGCAATTTACAAAAAGTACAAAAAACAAAATACAACGCATACTGTAAACAAGCTATAAAGTCACCATTCAAAAGTGCTACGCTTATGGACTCATACTTGCATTCACACACACACTCACACACACACTACTTTTAACATAGATAGAGATGACATTAACATGACAGGTGTGTGACAAAGTCATTTGTAGCTGACAGAAAAAATATGGGTCTTTAGGGCTCGCTTGAATGCCTCTCTCGAATCCACGTATCTCAGTTCGCATGGGAGGTCATTCCAAACAACTGGGCTTTGGTATCTGAATGACCTCTCACCAAACGACTTTGTTTTGACAAGAGGGATACGTAAAACTCGAGAGTCGGCAGCAGAGCGCAAATTCTGTCTTGAGGGCGTATACAGCTGGAGAAGAGAGGCAAGGTAGTGTGGGCAGGAACAGGTAATGAGTCATGCATGAAATTTTGTACTGAATCCTAGCTGTTACAGGTAACCAGTGAAGAGCAGACAGATGGGGTGTGATATGATCTGATCTAGGGACTCTAAGAATCAACCTAGCAGCTGAGTTTTGAATTTTCTGGAGTTTGCCAATCAGACACTGGGAACAGCCAGCCAAAAGAGCATTGCAGTAGTCTAATTTAGACAAAACAAAAGCGCAGACAAGTACTTTAGTTGCTTCAGGTGTCAGATAGTGGCGGACTGAAGCAATACGTCGCAGTTCAGTATAGGCGGATCTGCAAACGTTCACATGAAGGCGCATGGACAGGTTACTATCAAGTGTGACACCCAGATTTTTTTACATGGGGGGGAGAAGGGGACAGTGGCACCACAGATTTGTAATGACTGGGGGAGTGTCAGCGTCTTCGTCAACCTCGGGGAAGCAATGATCATGGCCTCAGTTTTTCCGTCATTCAACTGTAATTTGTTTGAAGCATGTTGGGCATAAAAGGGAGAAAACATCCCAATGAAGACAGCTAACCCCACTTAGACAAGGCAGTTAATATAACACAACTTATGAAACTTTCATAACAACATTTACTAATATTTTAGAATAAAAATGCAAATACATCCACAATAGACCGCTATAAAGTTCCACTGCCATGATGAACTTTGTACATGCGCAGTGCGCACTACTTTAACCACGGCAGTTTACCTTTCTCTGAATTGCTCTCTTTAGTTGGGCTGTGAACCGGCCATGACCCATAATACTGATAAGCACATGCGGGTGATGCCAGACTCCTCCGAGCTGTAGGCGGGAAGCATAGCGCTCTTTGTTCCTTTTTGAAGGCTGTCAGGCAGGTGATCAGTTTAGTATATTTATAAATTATTATTACCGTGGTTAAAAAGTTACAATTGTAAATATCATTATGTAAAACTATGCTTGAAAATGTCCTCTTCAAGCTCATGTAAGTTTCTTTTGAAATCCTCTTCAAATTCTGTGGTTATTACGTGATTAAAATGTGTGTAGTTCAAGGAACTTACCTTCCGCGGTAAACAATGCGGGTGTGTAAAACTGGTTTTCAGTGCCGGATGTATCACTATGTGTGTGTGTGCTCTTATCTGATGCATATAATATGTAAAGTATAGCTTCTTAAAGCCATGGAGAATGAACATTCCTTTCCAAGACATTTGGAGGCAGTGAATTTTTTGTGTAAGGCTTTGTGGTAGAAGGTCTAGGCGAGCAGTCAAAGACAAAAATAAACCCGTGTTTTTGTGCACTAAATACGCCAGTGATATATTTTCGTGTTACAACATTGATGTGCTCAATGACCAGGAAGGGAAGCATTCTAAAACATGAAGTGGCAGTGAAGGGGTTAATAGCATTGCATGCTTTTGCACTGTTTGGCAGCGTAGCATGTTTCTCACTGCATTGAATGTGTACATATATATTCTGTTTGATTTCATTTCCATATCTAGCATGACGATTGACTGCACTGGTACTGAGTATGTCTGTCATCTTCTTGTTAAAGTGAAGTGAAGGCATGCTGGCAACAGGAGGCTCATTCATGCAGCAACCCAACACAAACAGTGAGGCCGTTCGGCGATGCATGACAATCCCGGATGTGCCAAGGTCCAGCCAGCTTAGATACCAGCCACGCCCTCCTTACGCTGCGGGGGCGCCCCAAGTCAGAGCTCGACCATCATCTGGTAAGCATGATTACTGTAAGCAGCACCAGTGGCTGCATGCACAGGGGATTTAAGTATTATTATTGATTTGTATGTCTTTCTCTTACCCTCATGTCAATGATGTTACATATTTTCACTCTGAAGATGTTGCGTCACCAGTTGTACCCCCTCCCTTGTCCCATCTAGTCCAAATGCACTACAGCAAGAGATGGATTGACCATGATAATTCAAGGGTAGTGCCAGATTAGCTTGGCGCCATCAAGAGCCAAGCTTGTCTGACACAACCCTTGAATTACCATCTGTCTCCTGCAACTGGTAGATAGGCATCAGGTGACATGTCCAAACTTTGGGAATTATAGTTGAATGGGCTAAGCATGTAGTTTGCATGTTGGGTTAAACAAAAGTTTATATATAAGTGGTCCTTGACTGTAAGTCATGCATTGGTTGCAAATTTTGTGTTAACCCTTTGGCTGTTGGTAGTGCTTTTTGTAGAGGTGATTCCTGCAGGAATCCTCTTGACAAAAAGTGCTACCAACATCTAAAGGGTTAAGGACACTCATGCTATCAGTGTTCTGTTGAAAACTTCTTTATTGCGTTATTTGCCAGCTCCCACATACAGGCATTTAGCTGGTGAAAGTCGCCCAGCATGGCATGGACCAAAAGCCCAAAACCCACGCCAATTGGGCCAAATGTACCAAGCTCCAAAGCGCAATCATATGCTACTGGACAGCAACCTGCACTTACCTTATGCCTGTGAGGATTTTGAAAAAATTGTGTGTGCATGTGCTGTTGTGTGTTGAGAGTATTTTTCTTTTGTTTATCATTTATGCCGTATTGACACCATCATTTTCTGTGTGTATGGGGAGAGAGGGGGATGGGTGGATGTTTGTGTGTGTGTGTTTGTGGGGGGGGGGGGGGGAGGGGATTGGCGGGACAGAGTTTTCTGATAATGGAACAGAGTATTTTGACCTAGTGCCAGTGTTTGAATTAGCCTTAGAACTACTTGTATTTGTATGCATGTGCAGTTTGGGGTTATTATAAAAGGCCATATAACACTTTTTCATAGGTCACTTTTTATTATGGAGATTAATTTTGTGCAGTTAGCACTTTCTCTGCACAAAATTAATCTCCATAATAAAAACGTTTGGTATAACTGGCCCCCCAGCCCCACCCCACCCCCCAAAATTGAACTCCTTGCATAATGTCACGTCCAGATTTAAATATGATTAATTGTTCGACAGCTCGCAAGATGGAAGCCTTTGTGAACTCAACTTTGGGGTACCCCCGTGTGGAGAACGGCAAGAGTGCTCCCATCCCTTCCTACGATCCCATGCTGGATCCTAACCTTGTGGAGTACTTTGAGCGACGCTTTGGCACAATGCAGATGGAGGAACTCAAACGGCAGGTGAGTTATTTGTGGCACATTGAAACTTTTGGTATTTTAATATTAACCCCCTTACAGTTGACACAGACTGTGTTTCTGCGGTCTTTGTTAATTTAGCGCCAAAGAGCTAGAGTCATCCAGGGAACTTGGATACAAGTTGGTGTCAGCAAGTCATAGATCCTCATGCACCCCTGCAGTCGCAGGGGTCCATGAGGATCTATGTCTCTTGCAGATGGATCACGTTCACTTTGCCTCAGTGGTGAAGGAGTTAACCCCTTTGTGCTTGCAGCCACTGTTACAGTTGACAGTATTGATGGTTGCATGCACAAAGGGGCTAATCCCTTGGTCACTGGCCATGGTTTGTGCGTCTGAAATTAGCGTAAATATAACATTCAAGCTCTCACACATCGATCCACAGATGTAAAATGGCATCAGCACGAGGCATAAAACCGCATGAACTCCTGTGAGGGCTCATGAAATTGTATGCCTCGTGCTTCTTTTATGCCAGATGCAGTTTGGGGATATTCACTTCTTCTTGGCAGAGGAGAATGGAACAATCAAATTCTGCCCCCAGAATAGTGTGGCCTAGGATCTCATGCATCCAATGACGCATTACTGGTAGCTGTAAAATTCCTGTACACCCTGTGGCAATTGATTGTGTCATTTGCTTGTTAAAATTAACAGTTCCTCCCCCCCCCCCCCCCCCACCACACACACACACACACACAATCACACCCATGCCCCCCCCCCCTCCACCACCACCCCCTCCCCCCCCCCTACTTCATTTGATTTCCTTGTCAGTAGTGCTTTTTGTCAAGGTGATTCTGGCAGGAATCATCTTAATAACAGGGCAATAACAGCCAAAGGGCTAACAGGTTAAGTGTTATTTTAAACACAGATAATTGGACAATAAAACAGCCCTGAAAGTCTAAAATTTTGCCCACCAGCCTTTGGCTAGTGACTTCCAAGTTTTACTAGCCAAACTGAAAATGTTACTAGCCAAAACTGAAAATTTTACTACTGAAAATAGCCCCCCAACTCAACAATATAATGTACCACAAGTGTTTGACACCCAATGTTAGAGAGTGTTTTCTGCCCAGAGGCATTGAGAACAAATATTTGAACAGATAATCATAACCAAGTTAATGTTTATGTCCTGACTTCAGGCTTTTGATAGTATCAAGTGGAGAAATAACTGACAAAGTCCCCATGTGAACTGTGGTGGGATTTTTTATTTATTTATTTTTTGTAAGTAGAGCTGGGCTTCTGTTTGCACAACAGGTTAAAGGGTCTGTAGACCTCCAGGTATAAATTTTAGAGGGTATACAGACCCCCATCCTAGCATTATAGAGGGTCCGCAGATTTATTTAAGAAAAACTGCATCATCTGTATGTTCCTTAAAATAAATTATCCACACCCGGGTCTGCCCTGGGGGTCTTGGGTGGGGTTAACTACATTTTAGTTCCCAGGGTCACCCTGGTGAGCCCCACAGACAGGGTGTGTTTTTTTCTGGGGCATGTGTTTCTGTCTACCCTTGGTCCATTCACCTGTATTTGTCTTTTTAAAACTCTCCCAACTGTCTGCACTGCCTGTAGCTCTTGATATTGGATGTGTGTTGCTAAATGGTCTTAGATTTATTTAGGCCCCATCGCGTAGGTTTATTTAACGTATTGGACCGGCTGGCGACATACATTCAATATTCTGTTTCTTTCTTTTTTTTCACAAGCAGTGCAGGCAACCTATCTGGTTTGTGAGTATCTCAGTATAACTCGAGGCAAATTTGTATCGTTACATTGTTGTGTAATGTTCTGTGCATCTACTGTGGGAATTCAGGGTATTTACCCGACCACATATAGTAATGCACCTTCGTGTTTGTGTATGTATGTTTCTCCTGCCTACTTCCTAAGTTCCGGAGAAAGACATGGGTTATATAAGAGACCTGATGCATCCTTTTTAGGGATGTAGATGATCGTCTTGTTCTATACCTGCGTATTTCTCTGTGGGCTGGCGAATGGGTGCCTGATAGGCGGGGGCAGGGGATCTAACTGTTCGTCTGTCCAGCGCTGAGTGATTCCCCTTGGTTTGTTGTACAATTCTGCCAGCGCTAGCCTCACCTATCTGGTTTGTGAGTATCTCAGTATAACTCGAGGCAAATTTGTATCGTTACATTGTTGTGTAATGTTCTGTGCATCTACTGTGGGAATTCAGGGTATTTACCCGACCACATATAGTAATGCACCTTCGTGTTTGTGTATGTATGTTTCTCCTGCCTACTTCCTAAGTTCCGGAGAAAGACATGGGTTATATAAGAGACCTGATGCATCCTTTTTAGGGATGTAGATGATCGTCTTGTTCTATACCTGCGTATTTCTCTGTGGGCTGGCGAATGGGTGCCTGATAGGCGGGGGCAGGGGATCTAACTGTTCGTCTGTCCAGCGCTGAGTGATTCCCCTTGGTTTGTTGTACAATTCTGCCAGCGCTAGCCTCACCTATCTGGTTTGTGAGCAGGCACATCCTGAGAAAGCCTTGTTGCTGTCGGGACGATAAACAATGTACAATCAATCAATCATTAAAATAAATTATCTCATTTCGCTCTCTCCTCTTTAAATGTACCCCACCCGGGTCTGCCCTGGGGGACTTGGGTGGGGTTAGGTATTTTTTAGTTCCCAGGGTCACCCTGGTCAGCCCCACAGGGTGGGGTTTTCTCTCTATTCTGGGGCATGTGTTTCTGTCTACCCTTTGTCCATTCACCTGTATTTGCCTTTTTAAAACTCTCCCTACTGTCTGCACTGCCTGTAGCTCTTGATATTGGATGTGTGTTGCTAAATGGTCTTAGCTTTATTTAGGCCCCATGTGTTAGGTTTATTTAACGTATTTGACCGGCTGGCGACATACATTCAATGTTCTGTTGTTATTTTTTTTTTCACAAGCAGTGCAGGCACGTCCTGAGAAAGCCTTGTTGCTGTCGGGACGTTAAGCAATGTACAATCAATCTTTAAATGTGTTGTGACAGTGTGTGTGTGTCCTTTCCATGATCTGATTCTTTAACTGGTGAGCTATCGCGCAAAAGCCCGTCTCCCTAGCTCTCTCACACACAGAAAAAAAAAATCTATTTATTTATTTGTATGATCGTTTGATAATGTATTGTAACAGAGAATATAGCGTTTTCTGCTGAACGCGGCAGATTGACAACCAAAGTGTGACTTGTCTAAACTCTGTGTGTTTGTGTGTGTGTGTGTGTGTAAACTGATGTACTTCAAAGTTTGTTTTACCCGTTTAACCACTCAGAACTGAGACGTGTTTCTCCAATTTTTGCCTAATAACTGTGTACCAGAAGATGGATCGATCACGATTTAAAAAAAACTGACAAACTTATTTCTGTTCAAATTTCTGGACTTGCTTTTTGAGTTTGCCTCAGTGCTCATTGCGCATGCCATTCGAGTGGCGTCATGCTTTAGCCATGGAAATACTCAGCACAGTCATGGACTCTGAAAACTGTGTCGTAGCGGCGGTGCCGCCACACACGGCCCAAGGGTAGCATTTCTGATTTCTGGTACTGTCGCTTGTTGATGGAGATGGCGATGTCGAAGTGCAACTTTCTGCTTAGCGATTATCAAGATCAGACGGTGCCGGATTGAAGAATCCGAAGCATTCCAGCTCTTCCTTTGCTTTTTCTCCGCCATGTACAACTTCGTTCTAGATCGAAAGCGAAACGCACGATGCCGTATCCCATAATAGTATGTACGGTGACGTCACAGCAAGTAACGCGTTCAACATGTAGCGCGCACTTTGTAATAACATGCTGACACCACACATAAACTAACAGTTTGCCCGCCCTGTTACACTCGCACGGACGCCGGCTACGGGTCGATTCTGAACGCAGCCGCGACTGAGCGAGCCGCTAAACGAACCAAATCGTCACTAAAAATAGAACGACTGTCACTGACCACTGTTATGGTACGCACAGTTCGAGTGACGTGTTCGGCTACTGCCCCAAAGTGATGTTAGAGGCAACTCGCGGTGCGGTCAGGTCACGCGTCGGCGTACCTGATGTTCGGCTGGTGGTTAGCCGTTGGATTGGAAAACGCACGAGCGCACTCGCATTTGGCGAGTGTGTATTTTTTTTTACTCGCCAAATAAAAAATTCACTCGCCATGGCGAGTAAATTACTCGCCATTTTCAGGGCTGTAAAATATGAAACGTGTTTGCTGTGTTTTGTTACCAGCACCTGTATCGACGCTTCAGACCGCACAGTGCAGGCAGCCTTACCACAGGGAGAAACTCCCGACTGAGAAACGGGAAAAGTGGAAAGAAAAAGGCATCTGGAGATGTTTTATACAAAGTTTCCATCACCACGGGAGACCAGAAAAACTGTGGCACTGATGCAAAGGTAGGAAGTTTGTCTGGATGAAAGAATTCTTGATTTAAGACACCTTTTAAGCGCCGTAAGAAAGCAAAGTGTCCTCTGGCTTATGTCAGCCTTAGTTGGCTCGCGCAACAGGCAGATCTAGAAGTGGCAGTTGTCTACTGAACCATACCAGTGCAAGATCTGTCATGGTAGTGACCGGGGAGGGGGTGGGGGGTGGGGGGGGGGTTGTTGGCGGGAGGGGATGATCCAGAATTGATTGGCACATATAGCTGCCAAGCTGATCTGGCACAACCTTTGAACAGTTGTGGTCTATCCACCCCTTGCATCCCTTGTTGTACCATGTCGGGGTTGAAATTTTGTTTTTAGCACAGATGCTTCACCAGATACACTGGTAGAGCCAAAGCATCTTTGTGAAAACAAAACGTTTTTCAATTTCTTTTTCTATTTTGTAGGTAGTGCTTTTTGATTTTCTTCAATATTTTGTTTTTGTCTCAGGTGTTCATCAAGATCAAAGGAACAAAAGGAAAACTTCCCAAGACAAGGCTGACCAAAAAGGCTGGGTCTGTGAAATCCAACAAGGGGGTGTCTTTTCGTTTCGCCAAAGGATCTACACACGTTTTCAAAATCCACGGTCCTGAAATTGGAAACGTGCAGTCTCTTTTCATAGAGGTAGGCGTTAGTGGCTACACACACCTGTGGGTTTAGTTTCTTTATTAACCCATATCTTACTGAGGCTGAAAGCTTTTAATTTGTACACTGCCATATGCATGCTACATTATAGTACTTACAGATAAGGATATAGACCAATGGCTTTAGTTCAAGGGTGGTGCCAGAATAGCTTGGCACCTAGAGGCCTATTCTGGCACTACCCTTGAACTATTTTAGTCAAACTTATTTCACACACTGGTGTATTCTGAATGATAAGGGTTAATTTAATATTGTGTGTGTTTAAAGACACACTTTTCCCGTACCTTGAAGAAAATGTAATTGTTTTTGATGTCATTATTTCTCCATTTCTTATCCCCTTGCCTCCTATTCAAACTTAAAACTCCTGATGTAAGAGACAGTAAACGACGGATGGTCACTCAAGTGAGGAGGAAGACCTTTACCTTGAACCACTTCACTGATGAGAAAAATTAAACACCACCCAGCTGCAGGGGGTATAGATCCTCATGAGCCCCTGCAGTTGTGGGTGCTCATGAGGATCTATGCCTCTTGCTGAAACCACTTTTTATCTGGTGTTTTTTTTTTTTGTTTTTTTTTTTTTGGTTGGCTTGAGATCCTTGATGTTGAAGTGACAATAACTTTGAAAAAAAAAAAATCTGCATCCACTGGCAGTAAATGGGTTAACACATTGCTGATGGCAAACGAGAAATTCTTGAACACCGCACATCAAAAATTGAACACCACCCAGCTGCAAGAGGCATAGATCCTCATGAGCCCCCACGATTGCAGGGGCTCATGAGGATCTATGCCACTTGCTGACACCACTTGGTACGCATGTTGTTTTTTAAAAAAAAATGGTTAGGGTTGTTTAGCACTGAACGGACAAAAGATATTGGAAACACAGTCTGTGTCCACTGGCAGTTAAAGGGTTAAATTGGTTATCATTCATCTTCTTCATTTTATGTTCTGAAGACAAAGGCGTGTGTAGTCGAACGTGATCTGCAAGAGGCATGGATGCTCATGAGCCCCTGCGGCGTCGAGGATCATGTGACCGTATCTCTTGCACGTGGCAAGGGACTGCGGGAAAACATATTGTTAACCCATTTAGACCCAACATCCTAAAGCAGGAGATGGATCGACCGTGATAATGCAAGGGTAGCGCCGGATTAGCTGGGCGCCATCAGGCGCCCAGCTAATCCGGCGCTACCCTTGCATTATCACGGTCGATCCATCTCCTGCAACAGGTACACAGTTGTTAGGTGACTCTCTCCCAAATTTGTCAAATGCGGCTGTGGGGCTAACTTTGTATGCTGTGTGTGCAAACATGATTGGACTTTTGTTTCCTCAAAAACATTACCGATGACATGACTGTGTGGAAGTGTCTACTACTTAGTCAATTTTAGCCTAAGAACCTGTTGTTTTACCACACAACCCGGGAGGCACTCGGGGAACCCCTAGAGGGGCCGAGAGTTGTCTCCTGTTCCTGCCCATCCGGTTCCGAGTCACGTGGTGACCAACCAATCATGCTACTTAGCTCACGCCGTTCAGACGTGTTTGCCTTAGCCTACGGACTTAGACTTTGCCTTGTTCGACTGGTTGCTTCGCCGGTCTTCTGCATGGCTTGACTTCTCGTTGGACTTCTGCTTCGCCAGACCCTGCCTGTGCCCTGCGTGGGTCTGCTTGTTCCCTGCTCGTTCGGCTGCTGCCCTCGCCTGCGCCTCGGTTTGCTTGGGCTGCTTGGTGCGGTTTTGTTGGGATGCCGCCCACGTTCGCGCGCTGAGGGTGATATGGAGGTTTCTTCCCCCGTCCCCGCTCTGGCGGAGAGGTAAGGTGTTAGCCCTCGGCCGGCTCCCGGGCTGGGCGCCGGTTCGAGCAGAGACAAATCATTCTTCTTCTTCGCTGTGGCTTTTTGCACCAATCATTCGTCTTAGCTGGGCGGGGCCCCACGAGCCCGCGCTCGCTCGCCTTTCACGTGATTGGTGTAGCAAGATTTGGCGCTTACCTGCTTGCTTTTACATTTATTGTTCTTGGGGTGCTATTATGCGTCCATGGCTCGCTTAGCCTGGCGGGGCCCCTCTTGCCCGCGCCCTGTCGCCATTACGTTGATAAATGTTGCTGCCTTCATGCCTGTACCTGTTGGGACATGTGGTGTTGAGTGCTGGCCTTAGCTTGGCGGGGCCCCACGTGCCCACGCTTCTCGCTTTGCCGGTTGACAGGTGTTGCAGTTCCAGGCTCTTGCCTGCTTGCTTGTGTTTTGTTGTACCTGATGCGTTGTATGCTCGCCTTAGCTTGGTGGGGCCCCACGTGCCCGCGCCCACTAGCTGTTACGTTGATAGGTGTTGCAGGACCAGACGCTTACTTGCAGGCTTGTTCCTTGTTTTGTGCCATTATGTTGCAAAGGCTCACCTTATCTGGTTGGGGTCCCACAGGCCCTCGCCCGTGTGCCTCCATGTCTGTTTGTGTTACAGTTGCCAGGTACTGACCTGCACGCAATGCAGAGGGTTCCAATAGCCGTCGGACAACCACAAGGTCTGTCTCTCCTGCACCGGATGCGCCTCTGACCACGCTTGTGACACCTGCTCCACCTGGCCTGAGCTGCGCTGGTCGCAGTTATGGAGTTTTTACAGACGCAAGCGACCGGCACCAGTGTGTGATCCTACTCCAGTCGAGGCGCCATCTCTCATGCCCGGAGCAGTGACCGCACGAGACAGCACCGACCTTGTGGAACGGACGCCACACCGGACGCGTGCGCCAGCGCTCATAGCAGGACTGCTCTCGCGCGATTGCTTCCAGGAGGGAGCCCGCCCGGACAAAGCCCACTGGTTCCTACGGGGAGCCTATTGCCGGCAGAGAGCCCGCCTCATTGAGCCGGCTCGGAGAGACGTGCCACGCGCCGTCCTATGTCCGCTGTCAGTCCTCGCTCGTCTCCAATTGGAAAGCCTGCTGACTCTTACGGGAGTCGTTTAGCCAGCAGAGAGCCCGCCTCACTAGCCTGGCTCGGAGAGACCAGTGACAAGAGAGAAGAGCGTGACCACACCGCCCTTGGGGATGCACGCCGTGCTTGACATGGGAGCCCAGCGCTCCTAGCAGGACTGCATTCAACGCGACAAGCTCCCTGGAGGGAGCCCGCCTGGACAAGCCCGCTGGTTCTTACGGGGAGCCATATAGCCAGCAGAGCGCCCGCCTCACTGAGCCCGGCCTCCTGGGATGCGCCGCGCGCCGTCCTGTGTCCACTGTCAGTCCTTATTGTCTCTACTCGGAAGCTCGCTGACTCTTACGGGGAGTCGTTAGCCGGCGGAGAGCCCGCCTCACTGAGCCCGGCTTGCAGAGACCAGTGTCCACTCGCACGAGGACTTCGGGCAGTTCGGAGCCCTCCCACTCCTACAGCAGCTCCAGCCACTCGTGCTCACCCGGGAACGAGCTCAGGATGGACCGCGGTGCGCATCACTCCAGCGGACGCAGCCCTTGACCAAGTCTCGTTCTTCAGTTCCGCGGCCATCTCCACGTTGTCTTGTTCTGCTCGCCTCGCCAGCCGCGTCGCCTGGCGCCTTTGCCACTTCGGCGCTTGAGTAGGAGCTCTCAAAAGGAAGCAAAGAAGGTCCTGCTGCCCCCACTGGTGCTTTGTGCAGAGCTGCCTTGTCCTGCGCGGACGATGGAGCCTAATAGCGGCCGACGGGATTCGCCATCCAGCACAGCACCAAGAGCTCAATCCTGCCCATTGATCGTCAGAAGGGATTAGGCCAGGCAGGGGTTCACCACCCTCGGTTTTAGTGAGGCCTCGGAGCTTGGCCCCCCCTGCAGGGATTGCGTTGGGTCGCTTGGAAGCCCTCCTGGCAGTTAAGAGGACCCAGGCAGCAGAAGCGGGGAAAGGATTTCAAGACGCCGACTTGGTAAGCCGCATGTTAAGTTTTCAGGGTCCAGTGATAGAGAGTGGCGCCACAGGCCATCCACTGGCGATGACAACTTCCTTCGGGAGAGGACCGGTGTGGTCAGTTCGAGGTGCCATTGTATGGAGAGTTCTCTTAGACGGCGGAACCCAGAAGCACAGACTTACCAAGGGTTCGGTCTTCGCGATCGAAGGAACGGTCACAGCATGTGGAGTCTACACGTGGCAGGGACCGTATGCGTGTTGACGTCTCGTCTCCTCGCTCTTCACCGTCGGGTCGGAGGACTAGTTCAAGCGTCTCGCGCCAATGGACTTCGCCGTGGCAATGGACTTCAGAGTTTCCAGCTAGGTGCAGGAGTTCCTCGGTCAGGTTGGGCAGCCATCGCTCCACACGGGAGACGCAGGTTCGACGACAGCGGGACGGCGCACGGCAGTTACCGTTTTCGTGATAATGTCTCATCTTCCTTCTCCTCTTCGCCGATGGCGGACAAGTTCGAGCGTGGCGCGGCACGGACCTCGTCTAGACACCGGGCTTCGGAGACTTCAGCTAGGAGCATCAGACCTTGGGACCAGTTTGGCAGGGATCGCGCGGCCGCAGGCGAAGTACGATCTCAGCAGCAGGCTCTAGGACTTCCTTGGACGGAGGCGCTTCACGGGGACACCGACACAACCGCCGGCGAACCGCACTAGCTCGCTGAGTCGTTGGCAGGGACGGCGCTTATGTGGAGACGCAGCTTTGACGTCAGTGGTGGGACCACTCATATGATGACAGATGGATGGAGGCGGCGTCCCGGGGACACCGAGACAACCACATCTCCGCGCACGGCGGATGATGAGGATGCGCGCGGTCTGACAAGGACACTGACGCAACCGCACGGGTGAACCGCAGCAGATCGCCGGACGGACTGACGGGGATTGCTCTTACCCGGAGTGAGTGGCGGATCTACTCCCAATGGATCGTCTTCACGCCTTCCTGCGACAGCAGCTCCTCCTGCTCCACTGGCGTTCGTCCTCCGGAGACTTAGCTGCCCCGGTGCACGTGACTCCGATGCTTCGTCCTCTTCTGCGGCCTTGGACAGACACTTCGTCGCATGCTTCAGGATGTCCCCTTGCCTCTCCTTCCCCTCAGCTTCCCTTTGCGTCGATGCTAGTCTCTCCGGGTGGGGGCGTCACCTGCTACCGTGGTTTCTCACGACGCCTGGCCCTGGCCTCCAGAGCTGGCGGACAGACACTTCAACTGGTTGGAGCTGCAAGCGGTCTGACAAGCCCTCATCGCGTGGCATGCACACCTCTGGCGCCAGGAGCGGCGCGTCCTCTTGGACAATGCGACGGTGGTGCCTACTTTCAGAAGCAGGACGGTACGCACTCACCCGACCTGTGCATGCTCCTCTGCCGTCTGATGCGCTGGGGCGAGGGCTACAGCTTTCCCCAAGCTCAACACATCCCCTGCCATCTAAACGTCTTGGCCGACTCTCTCTCCCGGCACGGCCGCTGCTACGCACAGAGTGGACGCTATGCTAGGACATCTTTCAGACGATCTGCACTCACTGGGAGACGCCTAGGATCGACCTGTTCACCACGAGGTGGAATCTCCAGCTTCCCCTCTTCGTCTCCCCGATTCCAGACCCCTTTGCACGGGCAGCCGACGCGCTCTTCTTCCCGTGGGACGGCTTCGTCGCGTATGCATACCCCTCGACGGCCTTCGTTCCCAACTCCTCTCCCCTCGAGGATGCAATGAGGTCGTCTTGCTGGTAGCCCTGGTCTTCTGGAACCGGTCTCGGACCTTTGTCGTCCTCAGCCTCGCCACGGGCCCCCCATGCTGCTGCCCACGCCAAGCACGGTGCTCAGGCAACCTCGCCAGCCGCGGTTCCACCCATGCCCGGAGCATCTCCGCCTTCACACCTGGAGTTGGTACAGCAAGCCCTCACCGATAGAGGCTTCTCGACTACAGCAGTGGAAGTGATCGCTACAGCCCGCAGACCCTCGACCAGGCACGTCTCCGAGCGGAGATGGCGAGTGCTGTGCTCCTGGTGCGGTGACCAGCACTTCTCCCCCACCGAACTGACGTTTCCTCAGCTCGTGGACTTCTTCCTCTGGCTCTTCAGAGACCAAGGGTCGGCCCCTGTCGCCTTCGGGGGCACCTGTCCATGTTTGCCGACTCCTACTGGCACCTCGGCCTTCCGGACCCCGGCGCCTGCTAAGACATCCTTGACCTTATGACTCACTTCGGCCTGCAGCGTCCAGTACCCCCGCTCGCTCATTTCTCACTGGGACCTTCCCTGGGTACCGACATGACTTAACTCTGCCAGCTTCGAACCGCTGCCCTTGGCCCGCTTCGCGGATGTGACTCGTAAGACATGCTTCCTGTTGGCTCTCGCCTCGGCGACCCGAGTAAGCCTAGCTACACGCGCTGTCAGCGCACCCTGCCTGCCTGCACTTAGAGTGGATGGTTCCGTGCAGCTCCTCACGGACTCTGCCTTCCTTGCCAAGACTAGGTCTCCTCTGGCCGCGCCACAGGTGGTCACCTTACGGCTGCGGCGAGATACGAACTTTCCCTGGGGGACTAGGCAACAAGATCCTGTGCGTGCCCTACGCGTTTACCTACACCGATCCAAAGCCATCCGGAGAGGACACTCGCGCCTCTTTCTACCATTAAACCCAGGCAGAACTGACCTAACAGCCCAGACGACATCTTCCTGGCTACGCTGGTTCATACGGTCTGCCTACCAGGACCTCTCCCTGTAGGGAGCAAAGAGGCTTAGGATATGCGCACACGAGGTACGAGCCATGGCCACGAGCATCACATTTGACCGGAACTGCGCTAAGACATTGTGGCAGCCGTGGGCTGGTGGACAGAATTGACCTTCGCCTGCTTCTACCTCCGGGATCTGGCAGACCAGTGAGACAATCTCGCACTGGTGGGAAACTTCACCGCAGTGCAACACTCCCTCCCAGTGCCACAGGCGCCGTAGGTGCACACTTAGCTAAAATTTTCGGGAGGTTGCGGCAGGGAGGATGGCTCTAACTATAGCCCTTTTGCGGGGGTGTTTTGGGTGCGGCACCCTCCTCCTTATCGCAATTCTTCCACATAGTCATGTCATCCGTAATGTTTTTGAGGAAACAAATTCATTTTTCTCTAAAAGGTATTTTTTCGAAAAATACTTACCGATGACATGACTCGGAGGACCCTTCCACCTGCCCCGCTTGCCGCTGGTGAGCTAAGTATACTGACTGGTTGGTCACCACGTGACTCGAAACGGATGGGCAGGAACAGGAGACAACTATCGGCCCCTCTAGGGGTTCCCCGAGTGCCTCCCGGGTTGTGTGGTAACACAACAGGTTCTTTGGCTAAAGTAAGTAGTAGACACTTCCACATAGTCATGTCATCGGTAAGTATTTTTCGGAAAAATACCTTTTAGAGAAAAATGAATTTTTTTTCTCTCTCTCCACAGACATCAGCAACGAAAAAGGAGGAGGCGTGGTTCCTACAGGAGGTGGAGATTGTCAACACGAAGACGAAAAAGACGTGGCTCTTCACGTGTAACCAGTGGTTTTCTCTCTATCATAGCGATGGCCAGGTGTCCAGGGAGCTCTTTCCAATCAAGTCTCCCAAGACAGGTAGGTGATGTGGTTTAGCTGAATGTAACAGTGTAGTAGTTTTAGTGAATTAGGCATGTGTGAATAGGCTTTGTTTGGAAAGCAGAAGTAGGTAAAAAATGCGCAAGTTTTGAGAAAAACAGTGAATTAACCCTTTGTGTGTTGGTAGCGTGTTGGAATCATCGCGACAAAAACTGCTACAGATACGCAAAGGTGAATAACAAGCATGCACATGTTTGTCCAGGTTTCTATTTTTGTCTATCAAATACTTCTGTGTGTGCAGAGTACGAGATTGTGACGGTCACAGGAGACTTGATGGGTGCAGGCACCAGCGCCAATGTGTTCCTGACTCTGTTTGGCAAAACGGGGACCACCCGCAAGATTCACCTCAAGAACAACAGCAAGGCCATGTTCAGCAAAGGTGGCACCGACGTTTTTAAAATCCGCACCAGTTGTGTTGGTCCAATGAAGAAAGTCCGCATTGAGCATGACAACACCGGGATGGGAGCTGGGTGGTACCTGGAGAGGGTGAGTTTGAATAGACGATTTACGGAAATCAGAAGTAGGTCAATATTGCATGTGTTTTGAAAACAAAACCGTGGATTAAAATTCTGGCCAGACATGTGACATCACATGTTTGTGTGAACTTTTTCAATCCACTGTTTTTTTCCGAACACATGAAATTTTGACATCCTTCTGACTTGTGAACAATGTCTGTTGATCTTATGTGTGTGTGTATGTATGTGTCACTGTCATTATGTTAACCCTTTGTTGTCGGTAGCGTTTTTTTGTCATCATGATACCTGGAGGAATCATTGTGACAAAAACCGCTGCTGACATCCAAATCATTAGTCTTTCGTCCAACTGACATTGTGATTTGAGAACATCCACGTAAACAAAAAATGCTCCTGAAGCAAAAGTTCATCAGGTCGATGATAACTGTAATAGTAGGCCCAAGTACAGCTGTGCTCGGGCAAAAGCGGGACATACGTTTTATTATCCTGTTTTGTCAGGTGGTGGTGACAGATCTACAAAACCCCCAGTGGAAATATTTCTTCCCCTGCGGGCAGTGGCTGGCAAAGGATGAAGGGGATGGTGCTATCTGCCGAGATCTCATTGGTAGTCGAGATCCGCTAGCCACTAGAAAATGTGAGTATGGGTCCATTACATTATGATAGTTGCTACTGTCATTGCGGATCCATCTCCTGCTGTATATCTGGTAATACACTGCGCTCTAATGACATAATTCACAAATTTAAGAGTTGTCTGCTGAAGGCTACATTACAGTTGAGTAGGTAGATCGACCATGATAGTTTAAGGGTGGTGCCAGAACAGCCAGTAGGCGCCAAACTGTTCTGGTACCACCCTAGAGCTCTCATGGTTGATCGATGTTTTGTCGCCGCGTGTCAGGGCTGAATTGTTTAAGATACCAGTTAGGTCGTTGCTGCACCAGTTACCAATAAACTGCTTAATCTGCGTCTTTTTCTCTTCTTCGACAGTGTCGAAGTACAAGGTGTCGGTGTACACGGGTGACAAGCGGGGGGCGGGTACTGATGCCAATGTCTCCATCACTCTCTTTGGAGAGTTTGGTGACTCAGGTGAAAAGAAACTCACCAGGAAACTCAAAAACAACTTTGAGAGGGGAAAGTAAGTACAGCTAGTCACATTGCCTATTCCTTATTTTTTTCCCTTTCATATTTTCAAGTCGGGCACAGGTGTATGAGCAGCAAGTGCAGAGTTCCGAACTTTAATGTGATTGTCACGCTGAAAAGATCGTGTAGTCTCACTTTATGGGACAAGCTCTGATTTTTGCTGCTTTTTCATTTTCTTCCCTGGTCCTCGTGTCGACATTGGCTGCTGTTTGCTTGCGCATGGCTGTGCATCAGCCAACAACAGTGGTCAACATCAACCCCAAAATCTTGTGTCTTATGCTTTCTTCCTCATCTTGTTCTTAACCCATTTAACCCCATGGCCGCATTTCCTTTATTTTGGAGGTGTCACCTAGTGACTCTGTAGCAGTTGCAGGGGATGGATCGACCATGATAAGTCAAGGGTAGTGCCAGATTAGCTTGGCACCTGACGGCGCCAAGCTAATCTGGCACTACCCTTGAATTATCATGGTCGATCCATCTCCTGCTGCAGTGCGTCAGGGTTATATATAATATGGGTTAAGGCACCTTTGGTAGAGGATTATCCGACTGGTAGCTTTTGCAATGCAAAAATGGATTGTCATTATACCCGGCACAGTGCATTTTGATTGGGATCCATGCATTTGAATTCACTTTTATTTTTTTTATCACTTTCTGTTGACTTGACATGTAACAATCCAAATGATGTACCATCTTGACTATTCCTTAGGACTTTTTTCATATGCCTAGGTAGCTGGTTTACGCAGTACAGGCCTAACATGTGATTCTAGGATGATGTTAACATATGTATGCTATCGCCTGTTGCAGAATGGATGAGTTCCTGTTGGAGTGCCCCAAGCTGGGCAGGTTGGAAAGGGTTCGCATCGGACATGATAACTCAGGCTTCGGACCAGGCTGGTACCTGGATAAGGTAGGAAACAAGGATACAGCAGAACCCGTTTTGAGCGAGCACCCTCATCAGAGATCACCTGTCCGCCCTCACCTGTCCGCCCTCACCTGTCTTTAATGACAGGTGACACTTTCTGCCCATCAAGACCTCTCTTGAGAGCGCACTTGTCTTCTGGGGCCACATTTTTATTGCTAAACAGGTGGTCGCTCGAAACAGGTTCCACAGTTTAACCCATAAAGCTCTGACACGCTGCGACAGGAGGTGGGTCGACCAGGATAGTTCAAGGGCGGTGTCGGGAAAAGCATGGCACCTGTAGGTCGAGCTGTCTCCAGATCTGCACTGTAGACCTCAAAGTCATTTCATCTTTAGGATGTAATGAGTTAATTGTTTGTACTGGTCTGATCACAGTCCGTTACACACTAGATGAACTAAAGTTTCTGCTTTATTGATGTCACAGTCTGATTAACCCTTTTAGCCCCATGGTCCCATTTCTCAAATTTTGGAGGCGTTGCCTAACAACTATGTACCAGTTGCAGGAGATGGGTTGACCATAATAATTCAAGGGTAGTGCCAGATTAGCTTGGCGCCGTCAGGTGCCAAGCTAATCTGGCACTACCCTTGACTTATCATGGTCGATCCATCCCCTGCAACTGCTACAGAGTCACTAGGTGACACCTCCAAAATAAAGGAAATGCGGCCATGGGGTTAAATCTGGCACTACCCTTGAATTATCATGGTTAATCAATCTCCTGCAGTCAGGACTTGGTGTCTAAATGGGTTAATAATAATTGTTAACTAGTATCATGATTGACACATCTGGTGCTTCAAACACACCAGGAGATGTGTTGACCATGACAGTTCAAAGAATGTCCCTGATTAGCTTTGGCCGGCATCATATGATGATAGGCTAATTGGGGACTTAACCCATTTCGTCCTGATGCTCTACAGAAGGAGAGAGATAGACCATGATAATTTAAGGGTAGTACCAGATTAATTTGGTGCCATCAGGCACCATGCTAATCTGGCACTACCCTTGAATTACCATGAATGATCCATCCCATGCATCTGGTACATGGTGGTTAGGTGACGCTTTCAAAATGTTGGAAATACAGCCATGGTGTTAAATGGGTTAAACTATTGTGGTCTGCCTCCCATTAAGGCTGATGAGTGAAGAATTGTGTGCTGAGCACTGAGTGAGATGGAGCGATCATTGATGGGTTTCAGCTCAGATGTTCTTCAAAGCTTATGTGCAATTCTTCAAAGCTAAAGTGTTCACCTCAGTACAAAAGCTGGGTGTTTACAGTGTCTTTTTTGTGTGATAACGATCTTTTTCCATCCCTCTCTCCTGATTCATGGGCTTGCGAATGTCTGCTTTTACTCTCCCCAGCATCTTGAAAGAGGGAGAACAGGAGATTTTCCCGCACAATGCTTCCTCCTCACAAGACCATTTCCCCCATTCCAGTCATCAGTTGTCTAAATGGCACACAAGATCTCAGCATCCCAAAGGCAATGGTGTAAACACTGGCAAATATAGATCCCCTCTCCATCCCAGCCAATGTAAGTCAGGCTCTCCTGCCTCTAATGAGCACCCACCATCAAGAGGCATAGATCCTCATGAGCCCCACACAGGCTGCAGGGCCTCATGAGGATCTGTGCCTCTTGCTGAACAGTTTTACAGCTGTGTTCCATAGCTGAAGGGGTTCGTCAGATGTTGAAGTATGGTATTACTGATTCAGTAAGAAAATAAATCACTGCCTGTCTAATGGACAGGATAAAATTCACAGACCTGGGATTTCCGTTCAAGTTGCTTGTGTAGGCCTAACTACTTTACGGTTGGTACATAGTGAACAATGCGTAGGTGCAAGAGGCATAGCTCCTCATGAGCCCCTGCATTCACAGGGGCTCATGAGGTTCTATGCCTTTTGCTGGTTCCTGCCAGTGTCTCACTGGCTCCGTTTATCCATGTTTGCATTTCATTCTGTGACGGTTTCAATAGTTTCATTTGTGGCCAGTGGCATTGAATGGGTTAAAAACATTCATTGGGTTGCATGGGATTTTTTAAAAATCAGTTGTTTATACAGCCTGCTAAGCATTTTGAGAACAGCCTTTGTATGTGGAGTGCCTACCAGTCTTGCTTGAGGCACATGTACTGTCGCCCGTGGATTAATTCTTGTCGATTTCTCAGTTCTGAATTGCAGGTACTTGGATCAGTGTTACATTTTCTTCATGATATGACAGAGTGCCAAGGGACCTACACATTTTTGTTGTTTTATCCAAATTTTGTTTTAAGCGAAGTAAATGTGTAGAATGAGTATCGCTGGGGCCTCTGAGAAAATGATGTCGTATCTGACTTTTGTTACATCTGAACTCTGTTAACCCTTCACTGTTGAAAAAAAATGAACACCACACTACTGCAATTGCGGGGGCACATGAGGATGTATGCCTCTTGCTAAAGCCATTGTTCTTGGAACTCCTTCAAAGGAAGTTGACTGTACGTCAATTTGGAACAAGTCCCCTCTAAAACCGCTTTCATTAGTAAATAGGGTAACAATATTTTACCACAAGATTGTCGAGTACATGGTATTTTTTAAAAAAATCATGTTTGCAATGCACATTTCTCCAGCAAAAATATTGCAAAAGATTATATCTGTAGAGCGTATGCTAAAAGAAGCTCGACCAAGGTTGCTGCATTGTACAATGTCTAAATCCACTGAACTCCACCTTTGGAGTTAGAATTGAGTGGATTTCAGATGTCTTTCCAACACACACCCTTCAGACTAAACAGTGTGAAATAAACAGTTTGTTTTCTAAAGGGAAATTCTCCTGCAGTCTTTAACTCTGATGTCTGCCTCTGGTGAGAAGCAGTAATGAAGCATATAAACCCGATTGCTATACCCGCAAGAGGTATAAATTCTTATGAGCCCCTGCAACTGCAGGGGCTCATAAGAATCTATGCCTCTTCCAGTTGGTATGGATACTGTAGATTTTGGAACTAAATTCCTCCACGTGTGTCAGTCAGCAGTCTTGTAATTTTCAGTGTCTGGTGTACTTTCCTTGGGCGAGGCATCAATTTGTGAATAGTGGAAGTGAGCGGATGCAAAATGTTGAGGCACACTGTTGAAAAGGAAAAGGGGGAAAAAATAAGGAAAGGAGAAAGACTTGTGCACATAGGCATACATGTTCATGGTTTGATTAATTGATTGATTGATTGGTGCATACATGTTCATGGATTGATTAATTGATTGATTGATTCAATCAACTGCTATGGGCATCAAATCCTTATATATGTAATCCTGTGGTTTAGCCGCATTTGCCTTGTTTTCAGAGAGCATGCTCGTGGTTTATTTTTGCAGGCAGAATGTGATATGCTTGCATGTTCCTGCACTATTTATTCAGGTGAAGAAAGCAGGGGTGGGTTGGAAGCGGAGGCATGGAACTTTGTTATTGCTGTCTCCAGACTTTCTTACAGTCTTGGTTGTCTCCCATTTCCACCAATAATTTCATTGCCACACTCTCTCATTAACTCTTAAACTTCCACAACTCTTAAACTCCCACAGCTAAATGACTTCCATTCTATCGAATGGAAGTCATTTAGTTCTGGGAGTTTAAAAGTTAACCAGCTTCGCACATGATGTATTGACAAGTCCTGTACTTGTGAGCAAAATGTCCCAGATCCGATGTCGGTCTTGGCTGGAGCTTGCGTGGCCTCTTTCTTTGATCAAGTTATAGCTTGAGGATTTATTTGGGGGCTTGGGTGGAGGACTTGAGACAGAGAGAGGAAAAAAGACTCGATGATGGTAGGTGTTGACAATACAATGCAAACCTAGAAATGCAGTACACTTTTTTGTCCACACGGAGGACAATTCCGTTGGTTTCACTGATATGAAAACAATTTTGACTATCTCTGAGATGTAACTATTATATATAACTCTTACACTCCAAGAACTAAATGACTTCCATTCTGTAGAATGGAAGTCATTTAGTTCTAGGAGTTTCAGAGTTAAACGTAAGATGTCCACACTGCTTCATGTCAAATATTCACACTGACTCCATTTTGTCTGCTTTATTCATCTTTATATCAGTAAGACATACATGCTAAAGAGTACATTCTATGTTTTTTTTTTTCTACTGGAAGCTAATATGCTTGACATATATCTTTATTCGTGCTATGTACATGGGAAAACTAACTGCTTTTCCTTTGGGGATGTGATGGGGATAAGGGTTGCAG
Source organism: Semisulcospira habei (assembly GCA_036245525.1). Classification (NCBI taxonomy): domain Eukaryota; kingdom Metazoa; phylum Mollusca; class Gastropoda; family Semisulcospiridae; genus Semisulcospira; species Semisulcospira habei. Next base: position 75,138,580 of record BTPG01000006.1, read on the forward strand.
AGAGGTGGGGGTGTTTTATTTTAGTCTCGACTTTTTCTTGCACGATCGAGGGTCTGCCTATATTATTGTTGTAACCTTACGTGCTCTCTTCTATTACGTTTGGCACGCCCGCCTTGCGCGCTTATTTTGATGCCAGAACCTGATCTGCTTGAATGACTTCTTCGGCTGATTTAGCCAGGGTGCGGAAAACGCCGATAGGGGGGACGGGGGGGGGGGGGGGGGGGACGCAGCGGATCGAGGGAGGTGACAGTGTGGACTGTTCCGTTGGAAACGGACTGACGATCATGATTAGAAGCTCTGACAGTGAACTGGAAGTGTACTGTGGAAGCTGACTGAATTTTGTGTTATTATTATTGGTGTAGCACTGCTATTGTTCTCTCCCTTCACCGCGTGACACTGACACCTGTGTGATGATTATTTTCATGATGTCAAAACCAGATCGGCTTGAACGCCGGGGTCAGTTGCCCGCGGCTTTGCTGACATTAGCATGTAGCTAGGAGGCAGGCTTTTATGAGGCGTGGGTAGTGCCAGTGTTCAGAGGCCAAGATTCTCATGAGCTCATGCCGCCGCAGCTGCTTTAGGCAGACGATTAGTTCTGTCAGTTTTAGTTCCGTCAGTTCTAGCTGATCGTAACTTAAACGTCACTTTACCTCAGTGCCGCTTTACCTTTGTTCACTAGATGTACCTGGTACACATTGTCATGAGTTCTCTCACTGGTTATCTTCCTCCATCTCAGTGCTACGCGTTGGGAACGGACGATCATGGCTATAGATTCTAACTCGGTCACTTACAGGAGGCCGATCATCCATATGATATTCGCGCGTACGCCTGCAGGGCACGCCGGCCTCGAATGTTATGCCTGTATCTTCCGGCCATCTCTTCCTTTTGTTTGAGGCGTAGATCATAATTATTGGCCCATGCAACGGACTGAACGTCTACTCCGCTTGCCGATCCAGCAGACTGCCTCTTCCGGCGGCGAGGAACTAACAAGATTTCTTAGTCAGTCATGGGCCCCTCAGTTTAGACGAGTTTCCGTCTAGCTTTGGGACCAGCTGCATGACTGAGTGAGCTTAATCCTGCGCCGATCACTACAAGGTGCTCTGCTATAGCGGAGCACCTTGCGCTTAGTGGTCGGCGCAAGAATGAACTACTAACACAGAGACTGAGTGCACTGAACTTCAGTTTGTCTGTGAGAATTACATGTTCTCATTGCATAACCTTGTTGCTTTCCTTTGTAGTTGATCTGATCAGTCGTAGATTGTGTTACGAACAAGAGATTAGAATAGATTGATGCGACTCCAGGGGCTTTTGAGAACCTACGCCTCTTGCTTGTATTGATTTGACTCATTTCAAGTGCTTGCCCGCGGTCCTCTGCCCTCAAAGGCAGATCAGTCGGAAGTCTAGGTGTGTTGCAGGTATGAGTGATCTCAGTCGGCTGACAGTCAGCCACATGGTGAAACTGGTATTGATTGAAGATAAAGCCGAGTGCCCTGAAGGCAGATCACGCCGGCAGATCAAATCGCGGCTTGGTTTCGGCAGCAGATCCGGGCATACAGAAACACCCAGTCGTGCCAAACCACCAAACTTGTCCTGTGTAACATAAACACGGTTGACCTGTTTTGTGAAACTGAAGCGGAGACTTGATGGGCCGTTCAGTCAGTACTGACCAGCTGACGCAGACTGAGTTAACCCATATCATTCGGAATACACCAGTGTGTGGAATAAGTTTGACTAAAATAATTCAAGGGTAGTGCCAGAATAGCTTGGCGCCTCTAGGCGCCAAGCTATTCTGGCACTACACTTGAACTAAAGCCATTGATCTATATCCTTATCTGTAAGTACTATAATGTAGCTTGCATATGGCAGTGTACAAATTTGAAGCTTTTAGCCTCAGTATGATATGGGTTAATTCAAGATCAATGACACACTTGATGTCCCACGAACATGAACCCGAAGTGGTGTCAGCAACCGCTGGGGCTGTTGGGTCCTATCCTCGGCCAGGGTGACATATAATGCTAAAAAAATAGCAAGGTACATTAACTTTTCAGCTTGAATTACTAAAAAGTTCTCAGAATGGTATAATAACGGTTATATCAGTGATTAGCCATTTCATTGGCCTACAATTTCCCAGGATTGGTGTGACATATAGTGCTCACGAAAAGTAAGGGACGTCATAATTTCAGCTTGAACTAAAATGTCGGAAAACACCTTAAATCGGCAAACTGCAGACCCCCTTTTTGGTCTGATTTCAGTGAGATGGCTAATCACTGATATACCCCTTATTATACCGATTCTGAGGACTTATTGTAACTGATTCAAGCTGAAAAGTTAGTATACCTCACTATGTGACCAGTATATGTCACTTTGCCGAGGTTGGGTGGACGCCGAGGTTTCGACCCAACAAGGCCTCATGAGGATCTTTGCCTCTTGCAGTTTGTTGGTGTTCACATTTTCTCAGGCACTAAACGGGTTAATGGCTTTTGCCTTCACAGGACAGAAGCAGTCAGTCTAGATCTATGCGGGTAACGCATTCAACTTGGCGTGACACCAAACATGTCTGCAGGGGGTGAGAGGGTGGGGGGAAGCTTCGTGGATGATAGCGATTACAGCAAATAATGTGAAATGAATGCACCATGCATTCTCTGCACACACAGGGGCGGATCGGGGTTGGGGTGCGGGGGTGGGGGTGGGGGAGGGCCGGTTTCACGAGTTCCGCGGAACCCACTCAGTCCGCCAGGCCCAAAATTGTTTAAAATGCAATGACAAAAGTCCCTTTGTTTGGAAGGTTGGAATCCCCCCCCCCCCCCTCCCATCCCGTTGTTTGATATAGGCCTTTTGTGTCAGGTTGCAGGTCCCAAAGAAAACGTTAGGACCCCCCCCCCCCCTCCCCCAGTCGAGGTAACTGATCCGTCCCAGACACGCACATCATCCTGTGTATGAATGCATACTTCTCCCTGTCAGTGATGATGTCAGTTGGGATGCTGCTCATTCTGACACTCTAACCATTAGCATTGCTATCATAGAGCACAGTCTTGTCAGTGTGCCTTGTTTTGTCTCTCGCTGCCAAAACCACTTAGTGTCTGCCGGCGCGGCTCGTCTGCCTTCAGCCAAGGAGCAAACTGCCGAAGACAAACCCAGGGCCGGGGGGGGGGGGAGGGGGGTGGGGGGCACGATTTTAACCCTTTGGGTGTCGGTACCGGCCGTTTTCGTCGCGATGATTCCTGCAGGAATCAGTCATCGCGACTAAAACCGCTACCGACACCCAAAGGGTTACGACTGAATTTCTGGGTCGGTAAGGCAAAAGTAGCAGCACCCATTTTCACGTTGTTCGGAAATCATAGCCGGTAGGGCAAAATTGCATGGGTTCAGTTTCAGTCGACGAAACCAGTGGATTAAAAGCCCTAAATAACCTGAGATATCGCATGTTTGTCCGGGCATTTTAATCCACTGTTTTCGTCGAAACACGTGTAATTTTGACGTACTTCTGATTTCCGAAAATCGTCTGTTGCTATACGTTTCGGTTTATAATTTTCGTCAGACCCTGTTTGCCAAAAATAAAGCACGTGGTTGGTCAATCGGCAGCGATCTATTGCGGCACTGTCAGTCTTCACGTGATCCGATTAATTGATGGGGTTGACCCCGATATCATGGTCTACTTATTGTTCTTATTAAAAAAAAATTTAACAGTCCTATAAAACAATAAGTGGCGGTTGAAATAATTATTTGAGAAGAGAGAGAAATATGCCATCTTCACAAACTATTTATCTAAAACAAGCGGCGGCAGTTAACCCTGTTGATCGACCATGATAATTCAAGGGGAGTGCCAGATTGGCTTGGCGCCTGATGGCGCCAAGCCAATCTGGCATTCCCCTTGAATTATCATTGTCGATCCGTCTCCTGCAACTGGCCAGTACATTGTCGTTACGTGTCACCTTCAGACTTTGGGAAATGCGGCCTTGGGGTGAAATGGGTTAAACTAATTTGAGAAGATGCTAAAATTTGAGTAGCTTGTTCAGCTGCATCAGTGCAGGTTTGTGAGGAACAGGAATTCAGTCGTTCGTCAGTTGGTGAACTGTATACTACCCACCGAGTAGGTGTCTGTAGAGCACTAATGTTTCAGGCTGCCAGATGCAACATTCTCAGACGTGCACTGGCGTCTCTCAGTCAGAGATGCCTGTTTGCTTGGTTAACTTTCCACAGTTTGGGCCAATATATTTGTGCTAAACTGTGATTTGGGGCCGCGGCCACAGGACGTGAAGCCAGGCTAACCAGCAGAAGTACACTGATCATTATGGAATAGGTATAACTGCATTGCACATTTTTCTTCTCATTTTAGCTCCTTTTGTTCAGGCCTGGTGGTCCACAGCAGACATTTTATAAAATGGCGCAATTCTAACTTTGTGGAACGTGCATCGATGCTAAGTGAATAAATAGGTTAGCCCATTCAGCCCTGGCGCACTAGAGCAGGAGTTGGGTCGACCATGATAATTCAAGGGTAATGCCAGATTAGCTTGGCGCCGACACCCTTGAATTATCATGGTCGATCCATCTCCTGCAACTGGTGCATGGTCATTAGATGACGCCTCCAAAATTTGGGAAATACTACGTGCGTCGGGTTGAATGAGTTAATATATAAATACAGAAATAAATTAATACACAAATAAGTTAATACAGAATAAAGAAACACGTGCTCTTCTACACATCAGTTTAATTGACTTTTTCCCTTTAACTGTTTGCAGTAAGAACAATATATCAAGAGAACTAGACAAAATAAGTTACACTGTTTTGCTGGTTACTTTGTAATAGAAATGCTGTAAAGCACTGATGCATACAGCACGTATTTGTATAATACAGTACACTATAAACGATTAACTATGTACATATCAAACGCCGATTTCACATATTTACATGAAAATTAGTGTGAGCACATCAAAACATTAGTCATACAAGCTTCCCCCAGCTATTTACAGAGAAAAAGGTATCGAAAATTTCAGGGGGAAAGGTCGCACAAGTCAACTCTAGTGTTTTTTTGCACTCAGAAAATAAATCAGCCCAAAAATATTATGTACATGTACAACCATTTAACGTTATTGCCATTTTCAATGGAAAAAAAAATACGTGCCCCAAATATTCGATGATTATTTCTATGCATTGCACTGCATATTAATAACTTATATTGTAACCCTCTTGCATGTAGTCACTGGTCCTGTAAACATTACCGGTGGCTGCATGCACAAAATGAAGTTAACCCTTTGGCTGTCGGTAGAGGTTTTTGTCGCGATGATTCCGGCAGGAATCATCACGACAAAAACCGCTTCCGATAGCCAAAGGGTTAAGATTGTGAGCTTGTGAAATTTGTTTGGTGGGGATATAGTCTAGCGGCGTGTGCACGATTAGATGGCATAGCGTGAATAAGATATTTTAGTCTGAGCCTTAGCAGAAACAAAGACAATGAGGCTGAACACAACCAGGGAAGGACCAGTCTTGCTTGCTGGCACCCCGTTGGAGGAGGTGGAGTCCTTCACCTATCTCGGGAGCATCATAGACAAAAAAGGCGGCACTGATGCAGATGTCAGAGCACGAATCGGTAAAGCCAGAGCAGCCTTTCTCCAGTTGAAAAAAGTGTGGAGTTCCAGAGAGCTGTCACAACACACCAAAGTCCGGATTTTCAACTCCAATGTAAAAGCAGTTCTCTTATATGGAGCAGAGACTTGGAGATTGACAAAAACCACAGTCAACAGAGTACAGACCTTCATAAACAGTTGCCTTAGAAGAATTTTAAAAATCCACTGGCCAGAGAAGATCAGCAACATCAGACTCTGGGAGAGAACAGAGCAGATAACAGCAGAGAATGAAATTGGGCGAAGAAGATGGGGATGGATCGGTCACAGTCTGAGAAAGTCAGCTTCCAGTATCACTAGGCAGGCATTGTCATGGAACCCCCAGGGAAAGAGGAAAAGAGGTAGGCCGAGAAACTCCTGGCGTCGAGACCTCCAAGCAGACATCAAGAGACTGGGAACCACCTGGAGTAGAATCGAAGGAGAAGCACAGGACAGGAGTTGCTGGAGGTCTCTCGTCGACGGCCTATACCCGGGTAGGGGTGACAGGCGTAAGTAAGTAAGTTAGCAGAAACAGTTGAGCGACCACCCTTATGAGAGAGATCACTTGTCATTAAAGACCATCATTCAGGTGGCTGTAGCCACCTGAATGATGGTCTTTAATGACAGCTGACACTTTTCACTCATCGTCGCCGCCTCTCTTCAGAGGGCACCTGCCACTTACAGACCACTCTTTACTTGCGAAGCAGGTTGGCGCTCAATGCAGGCCCCGGCGCTGTAATCAAAACCACATAATTCGGGAAACAAGGCTGTGTGTCGAAGCACGTCTGCACACTTTACGGTCTGAAACGGGCATTTCCTGGCACTCAGGTCGAGAGGGGTTTCGTCAGCTTTCTCCTAAGTGGACTTGATTAGTTCAGGCCGCGGCGCCTCTCAAGACTTTTAGCACGTTTTAGCTGGATCCGCCAACATTGTATTAACTCCATATGAGCGCAAGATCGTAGTCAATGTTTTACGTGCCAAGGATGGCTTTTGAATAAGAAACAACGCTAGACTGAACTTAGGAAGTCGTTGATGCATCTATGGAAATTTCACTGTAGTGTTTTATTTTTTTAAAAAAATTCTTTTGTAAGTTTCAGAAATATACATGCTAACCATTTGGCTGTCGGTAGCGCTTTTAGTCGTGATGATTCCTGCTGGAATCATCGCGACTAAAAGCGCTACCGACACCCAAAGGGTTAGAAGTTGTAGCTGTACATTGCTTAACGTCCCGACAGCAACAAGACTTTCTCAGGACGTGGTCAAAGGGTTAGAAGTCTATACAAAAATCGACGTGCGGGTGGGCCTTGTCGTTTAGTGATCAACGGATCGGTCAGGCCTGTTATATCTGTGTTCTTGTTGGGAAGTCTTGTCGCATTGCTTTTCTTGAGGCCAATCGTTAAATCGACCTTCCTGTAGTGAATTCTGTGAAGGTTATTTTTTTTATTTTTTTGTTTCTGTTTTGTTATCATACATGAAACAGAAGTTTCAGCAATCGATTTAAGGTTATTTATGATGAGGCCAGTGTTGAAATGTTACGCCATTGATCCTTACTTGAGTTCATATAGTCTGTGCCATAAAGGTGATTGACGTGTAAACTTCATGGCGGACAGAACGAACAAGAAAAGAAGCATGTTGTGGCCATAACATATATCATATGCGCGTTACCACAGGCAATTAAGTACTCATTGTCTTTATCGTTGTTTGTGTATTTTAAAGCCAGCCGTTTACCATGTATCTAGGTGACAATAGCGTTTCCAAAGGAAACGCTGTGCTCGCCTGTTACACGGTATTCGGCGAACTTCAACCCCCTTCTCAGCCAGTGGATGCAGATTGTGTTTTGTTCGTTAAGCGCCAAAGAGCCTCAGCCTTCCCGCAAAGAACATAGATACAAAGTGTGGTCAGCAAGAGGCATAGATCCTCACGAGCCCCCGCAATTGCGGGGCTCGTGAGGATCTGTGTCACATGCCGCTGGGTCGGATTCACTTTCAGATTAAAAAAACAACTCAGAGTCCTGTTCTGGCCGCGTTGTTTGTTTCTTTCAGTTCTTTGGTTCAGTATTTCCTTAGATTTCACCCAGCCTGTTATTGCACAATGTTACGTACTGGCCGCCGTGGTCAATAATATCACGTGAAGTCGTTCCCAGGCCGGCAAAGGTTACTTAAGTCCTAATCACAGAACACTTGACATAGTGTTATAGTCGGTAAAGTACACGAGCACTTGACTTCGGTGCATGAACACTTGACTTCTCTCGCTGGGAGGAAGGGCCTCGACTTGCCACAGGAGGCTCCAACAATCAGATCCTGGATATTAATTAGAGACTTAACACACAGCAACCAATCGCCAAGTGCAAGAGGCATAGGTCCTCGTGAGCCCCCGCATTCGCGGGGGCTTATGAGGATCTATGTCTCTTGCTGGTTGGCCCTGTTCGTGTTTTGCCTTCCTCGGCGAACCTAACATGGGGATCATATTTTAGTCCAACTGCGAAGAAGCACCTCCATGTCTTTAGTGTATTGCTGCAAAGTGAGAATCCTCTTAGAGCCACACCATTTTGATTCAGCAGCAAGTGGTCCATGTTCACTGCTTTTCTGTTCATGTAGATCTGTGAACCTTAAATGAAGACCAGCAGAGCTGTTGGGAGACGTGTGCATTCATACACACACACACACACACACACACACACACACACACACACACACACACACACACACACACACACGCACGCATACACGGGCCTGCCACACACTACTCACAGCTTCCACTCGTCTCTGCCTCTCATGGTCGTATTGTATTATGTGCGTCACACGTGACAAAAGCAGTTCCTGTTTCACAGAAGAGTTCCCATCATCTCTCTCACGGGACACAATCCACAAGATCAATCCTCACTTTCCCGTTCGCACAGGAAGTTCATTCTGCAAGAGGGATAGATTCTCATGAGCCCCTGCAGCAGCAAACTCATGAGAATCAGTACGCCTCTAGCTGGTCAAGGTTACCTCAGTCCAATTGTATCTCAGACTAAGGATGTTTCATCTGGATTCAGACGTTAAAGTCCCCACATAGTTAATACTTAGTCGCCCTTGAGATGCGTAGCTTTGTAGAGATGTTCAACGCCACGTTGTAGCGTTCAAGGGATGGGAACGCCACACTCGTACCACGCTGGCGAAGGGCGAATGATGTTGATAAGCTCTATTCTCGGTTCCTGTCCCCAGCGGGTGCGCACATAGCCTGTGGAGTAGAAATATATGAATGCAGTTTGACATTGGGACAGAGGGTTATAAATAAATCGATGCAGAGTGAAACAGCGACAGAAGGAATGTTTCCTGTTTAGTGTGCATTGGAATGTTTGCTGTTTAGTGTTGATGGAATTATCATAATACCAATAGCCATAATGCAACTTCCCTTCATTACATATGACTGTGGACAATCTATGATTTACAAGCTGACTGAGTTTTGGGTGTAGCAATTGTTGTTGGCCCCCATGGTGTAACAAAAGCAACCAAAACAAATACTGAAAATAATAATTAGAAAGAACTCGAAAAAAAAGAAACAAAGAAAGAAAGAGCAAACAAGGAAAAGAACAAAAGGCCCACTAACCTGGTTCGGTATCCGTAGAAGTGCGGAAGGGGCTGACCTTGACCTTGTTCTTGTCTGGAGCGTTGACAAACTCACAGTGGTCCTCGCCTATGCCGGAATCATCCCCGATATTCTTGAAGGTGTCGGTCAGGCTTTGGCCCAGGAAGATCTTGTACCGGTCCTGGCTGCACAGCACCACGCCAACCAGCCGGCCGGTCTTGTAGCTGGACTTCCTGGTGGTGAAAGAATTAAAACAAATTAAGGCCTGAAGTCGAAATTCACAAATTTATACCTCAGTCAGAGCCTTGACAATGCACCTCGTAACACAAAGCATACAACTCCTAACTGCAAGAGGCATAGATCCTCATGAGCCCCCGCATTCGCGGGGGCTCATGAGGATCTATGCCTCTTGCTGGCCCCATTCATATCAAATCTGGAAATCAGAATTATATATATTTTTTGTAACGGCAGATTTGTTCATGTGTGAAACCAGCATGGGCAGTTTTCATTGTCGAGGACCTTGTTAGTACTGTCTGAGAGATTTTCAAGTTGGTTTTCGAGCACGACCGTCAGTGCTACTTGCGTCAACACGGACGGTTTACACAAATCATATAAGCCGGGTGAAATGTTTGGGAGTCGTCCTCTGATGAATGTGCACCAGATAAAGAATATGGGCCTTGCATAGTTTTATCTACCTCGGGCACAACTTCACTTGCCTGATGAACTGTTCACCAAAGCAGTCGGTCCTGGTCTTTATGTAGTCGAAGTTGTAGGGCAGCCAGTCGTCCAGCACGTTGAGCTTGACCTCCATCTTCAGACTCTGCACCTCCGCGGCTGTGGTGTTGACCACCTGCAGCAGGTGTTCTTGTCCGGACTCGGTCGTGCCTAGCGTTTTCTGTAGCATCCTGAAATACAGTGCGGTACGAGATCAGGTCAGTTCGCTCTAACTGGAATCTCTAGGCAGACTTCTGAGGGGTGCATGCCGTGGAGCGCGCATGGGCACAAATATCCCTTTGAATTGAACTGCACTGGAGTCTCTTCGCACAGGGAAAGGTCTGTGTCTGCCCAGTGAAGGCAAAACAGTCATTCTATTTGTGTGTGTGTGTGTGAAAATCAATAGTGTGTGTGTATTGCAGCTGCAAATCATCCTAGCCAAGACTGCGTGCTGGTCTATGATTTAGACTCTGTGCTGGTCTGCGATTTTGCACCTTACGGCTCTTAGAGAACCGTAAGGTCCAAAATCACAGACCGGCACACCTGTGACAATGCATCGATGTAGGCAGGAAATTGTATTGTATAGCTCTTCAGTACCTGGTCTTCTGCTTGAGATCGCTAACGTCATCGTTGAGGACCTCGATGTCCCGCTCTGACTTGGACGATTTGGATTTTAGCTGGCGCTCAAAGCTGGACAGGTCGATCTGTAGCAGCAGGCTGTTGTCTTCAATCACCTGCAGTTGGAAGAAAATAATAAGGAAATGATGATGAGCATTCATGTCACGCGTATCGTACAATAAGCCATGGGTGCAGTGTATGCACAACATGAGGCGCATTCATGTATATGTGTGCTGGGCTGTGGTCTTGGATCTTTACCAGGCGTGACTTGGGTGGTTTTCGACTGAAATTCCGTTATACGCTTTGTGGATTTTATGGCTTTGAATATATTTTTAAAAATTTTTATATTTTTATTTTTTAATTTTTTTAAACCGTCAAGTAACCAAGAAGCAAGTTACCAATAAACCATTATTGTTGTGAATCCCCCCCCCCCCATAAAAAAGGAAAAAAGATAAAAGAAAAAAAAAAAGAAACAACCCTCCCCCCCCCCCCCCCCCCGAAAAACAACAAAAGAAACTAATATAATGCATTAACCCTTTTAGCCCCAAGGTTCCATTTCCCGAATTTTGAAAGTGTTACTTAACAGCTATGTACCAGTTGCAGGAGGTGGATTGACCATGATAATTCAAGGGTAGCGCCAGATTAACTTGGCGCCTGAAGGTGCCAAGCTAATCTGGCACTACCCTTGATCTATCATGGTCAATCAATCTCCTGCTGTAGGGACTCGAGGCTAAAAGGCTTAAAATGAAATAATAAAAAACACAATACAATGAGGTTCAATAATATACAAAATCAAAGAAACGAATCGAGAGGTCTGACCTGTACTCGTCGCTTGACATCTTCAATCTGCTTCTCGATGGTGGAGTTGAGCTCGGCGTTGGCCTGCTTGACTTCCGCGGTGATGTTGGTGTGCAGCGCCTGGTTGAGACTCTTCACTGCCCCGCTCTCCTTGGCCATTCTCTCCTTCAGGTCCTTGTACTCCATCTTGGTCTCGTTGCGATAATGCTCCAGGGACTGCTGGTAGATCTCCGTCAGACGCTCCAGCTTACGTACCTACAGACAACATGTGAACAAGAAAACGATTACAGAAACGCAAACAACACGTCTTGCTTTAGCATCTCTTTCCTTTTGTTTATTTATGTTTATTTATATTTTTTAAATGTAATACATAAATGGCTGTCAAAAGAGTTCCGTGTTTGTGCCTTTTTCACTCTTTTCCTTTCTGGCTGTTTTATTCATTGTTCATGCACACACTCTGAACATTTGTAGGATGTGTTTGCTGGTCACAGACGCCCCCATCGCACACGTACTGGCACGTGCTATGCCTTTCTTCCAGGTTCAACCATGTTAACCCTTTGACTGTTGGTAGCGGTTTTTGTCGCGATGATGATTTCGACAGGAATCGTCGCGACAAGACCTCTACCGACAGCCAAGGGGTTTAGCACACTGAACAGCTGTTCTGTGATTTTAGACCTCGTAGACCAGCACACGTGTGTTACCCAGTTAAGTGTTATTCGTCCACGGACGGATACCAGTTAGCTGGGTAATGACACAAGCAACGGAACGCGCTCTAAGTAATACTACTATACCTTCTTTCCTTGCTCGTCCATGAGCGTGGCCAGAAGACGGCTGTTGCCCTCCATGCTCATGTTCTTCTTCAGTTCAGCCACGGCTTGAGCTAGCTCCTCGCTCTTGTCTGTACGCTGATACAGCGTCTGCACGCCTTGCGACACCGACGTCAGCTCCAGCTTCAGGCTGCTCACAACCTGCGTGCGTTACATTGTGTGAAAATTAACATCGGCCCTGCCGGAGCGAAACGAACAACACCACAATGCACGAAACATAGATCTTGACGAGTCCCAGCATCTTGCTGGTATTATTCATATTTGTATGCTTAGGCACACAAGGTTTAATTATTCAACAAGTGCCGCATACGGATATGCGGCAAATAGCACATCTTGAATGAGTTAACGGGCGGTGAATCTGTGAGAAGTTGAGAGACATCATTTCTAGCGACAGGCACTTGTTTATTTATTTTTATATTTGTTATAACCACAAATAACATTGTATGACCCATTAGCAGATACCTACATGTAGACGCAATCACAAAAGATGCTACTACACAGTGTGCTGGGTACGTTTTACAAATCCCCCCCCCCCCCCTCCCCCTGAGCATCTCTTGCTCTGTAGCATCGGTCGTTCTTACGAGTTTTTCTGCTATCGGGGCGGTCCGTGGCGCAGTGGTTAAGGCGCCTGCCACCAATGCTAAAGGTGCGAGGTTCGATTACGGGTTCCGGCGTCGGATTTTTCTCCTCTAGTAAGTGTCACCGTTAATTCGGGCGGACCGTCGGGGGTTCTTTCTCCGGGTACTCCGGCTCTTCCTCCTCCAACTGACTTTGGTATCTGTTTAAGCCCACTTAATCAAATTTCAAATACAAACGATTTTGAATTTCCAAAAACTCCAGTAGCTCGCTTGAGCTTGCCCTTAGCACCACGTGAATGTTCTGTGTTATGTACAGTGTGTGAGTGGATGCGCGAGATTCACGTGAGAGTGCTTGTTGGGTTCAGTTCGCGGCGGCGCTTTGAGCCGATTTTCAATTGGGATAAAGCGCCTATTTAATGCGCTTATTATTATTATTATTATTATTATTATTATTATTATTATTATTATCTATATCTGGACTCCAGAGCAAACTGAAAAAAAGATGTTTGATGACGGGATGGGGCAGGATTTTATGTAAATATAACAGTTATAGGTAATAGTTAACCCTTTGGGTGTCGGTAGCGCTTTTGGTACCAAAATCGCTACGGTTTAAAAGGGTTTAAAAAAATCCTGACCTGGTCAAGGTGCTTGATATCCGCCGCAAGCCTTTCCTCCAACTGGGTGAATCTCTTCTCCTGGTCCTCCAGCCGCGTGTCCACCATGGCCGAGTGCTTGGACACCAGACTGAGCACCTCGTCCACCTGCTGTTGCAGTATGCGCTGGATCTCCGTTTTCAGGAGGACCTGCACCCACTGTCCTTGACTCTGGTCATGCACCATGTTTTCCTCCCACACAGATTGGTTGCCTCCAGCATCTGGCGATTGAATAGACGTTGTTCTGACCATCCATCTATCTACCCATCCAAACAGCTGTATTATTATACCCTCCCATCCACCCACCCGATCCGTTTAAATCCGGCCACCAGTCCCTTCAGACATCCGTTTTATCTGTTCATCTTGTGATGGATTTCACCATCCAAATCCATTTATCCATCCACCGACCCAGCTACCCTCTCCCCCCCCCCTCCCCCCCCCCCGCTCCCAGAACATTTTGCTGCTGTGTGATTTTGGATCTTACACTGTGATTCTGGATCCTAACAGTAAAGTCCAGAATCACAAAAGCAGCACACAAACGTGGTGTGAAAAAAATTGTAAGAAATATTTTTGTGCCTCATATTAGTTTGCTATTTTCTCCGTACTCCTGCAAGTGTGCTGGTCTGTGACTTTGGACCTCAATGCTTCCAGCCGTAAGGTCCAAAGTCACAGACCAGCACAAGTGTGTTGGGGGATAAGAGATCATAGGCAGATGTATACAATGTATTATTTCCCTCACCTCCAGCATCTGCAGAACCTTCCTTGTCCGCGCTCTCTCCGCTCTCGATCTTGGCGTTGTGGCTCATGCGGGACTGGGCGGTCTCCGAGCCGTCCTTGTGGTGTAGCACGCCCTCTTTGCCGGCAGGAACCAGTAGGGTCTTTTTTGTCGTGTCCCCGGACAGCTTGGTGCTGCTGCTGACGTCGGTGAAGTTGAGGGTGATGTTGTTCTCGCTGGCTGTGTCGTTGGTGTCGCCGCTGGCCGTGTCGTTCACGTCCAGGAAGTTCACTTCATGTTCTACGTCGTCTGCTGTCGTCTCGGAGGATTCGTCGATAGAGGCTATGGGGTCTGTAGTCACTACGACAGTTTTCGGTGCGGGGGTTGTGTAATCTGCCGCCGCTGCCGTGACGTTCTTCAGAACCTTCTCCACCTGGTCGACCAGCTTCTTGCCTGTGGTGTTGATCTTGCTGCGGATACCCTCCAGCTCGCTCAGTAAGGTCACGGCTTTGTCCAGGGGCACGGCAGTCGTGATACCGTTACTGGAACGAGAGTCGTCCCCGCCTACCCTGCCGTGCAACCACTTGGCGGGGTCTGGAGGCGGGAAGGACTGGTCTCTCCGCGGCACCATGTTGATGATCTGATTGAATGCCAAGGCCTGGTCCCGCACGTAGCGTCCCACGTATGTGGTGTAGTTATCGAACAGTTTCTTCACCTCCAGGTGCACCACGCTCTTCACCAAGTTCGTCATCGCCTTCTCCTCCTCCTCCTTCGTGCGGCCTGTCACCACCACTTCAGGCGCTAACGTGTTGGAGGGCATAGCTCTGGAGGAAGAGGAAGAGGAAGAGGCTGTTGTTCGCACCTTTTTCACTTCGTCCTCCAGAGCCTGGAGTCTCCTCTGCAGCGTGTCATCGTTCTGTGATTGACTGTTGGCCAGGCGGGCCTGCAGCTCCTCCACCCGGTGACTGTGTGACTCGCGCTCCTTCTGTAGCTGTTCCTGGAGCTCTGTCACGTGCTGCTTGTACAGCGTCACCTTGGTCTCCATGGAGTTCAGGCGCCGCGTCACCCGCTCCTCCATGTCACACGACGACTTCACCTTGTCACGCGGCACCACGAAGCTCAGGATGCAGTTCTCCTGCAAATCCAGAGCCGCCGCCGCCGACAGACAGCTGTGACACAGTGCTAGCATTGTCATCAGCTTCAGTATGTATTTATCTACCCTCCACTTCATTTTGGCCGATATTGTAATCCTTGAAAAGGATTGTCTTTAGACTGTATGTTGTTGAACTCTATCTTGCTGAGCACTATCTTTCTTTGACCCACAGTGCCATTGCAGTGAGAGCTTTCTCCGCTGTTACTACTTTACACAGAAAGTCAAGGTTCAAGTACTGCAATCTCTGACTTTGCAAAGAAAAGTAATTTTTAAAAAAACCTCTACACAGTTTCAAGTACGACTGATGCAAAACCACATTCCTGCTGACACAACTCTTGTTTGACGGTCTTTTAGTTTCAAGTCTTCCAGCCTTTTCTGCGCCCCATGTTGATGGTACCGACTTTCCTGTAGAGTTCCCTGTAAACAGACAATGGTTGCCCAGTCAGCAAAAGATCCTCGGGCCGATGTTGCCGACGGCAACGTCGGCCCTAGGCCCTTTTGCTGACTGGGCAGCCTAGTGTACCACACGCAGCCACACTGACACTCGCTCACGCTCACCACCCGGCATCAACGTTTCAGCCTTATCAAAAACTACTGAACTTTTCCGATATCAAAGAAACGGCTTCTGGTGAAGTGAAGATGTTCACACCAGAGTTTAAGCACCGACTGCTATTCACACACCGATAATAGAGATAGCACGCACTCGCTTAGTACGTCTTCGAGTAATACGAGAGACAGGCGTCAGTGACGGCGAGTAAGCCAAGCAAAAGCGAGGTAAGAGCCCCCAAGAGGCGGAGGCATTTCCTCGGGCCGACCCCAGCCACAGTTGGCCCGCCTGAGCGGGTCAACTTCGGCCGAGATCGGCCCGACTATCTTTTGCCTTACCGCGAACCCCAAAACATATCCCTCTCCCCGTCGTCTATCTTTCTCGTAGGGTTCATAGCCAACTACCCCGCAATGTAGCGCCGAAATTTGTACCTCTGCCAACACTAACAGTATCAGTCTATTTGCTGCGCTCCAGCTTCCTAGATTCAGTCTTCCGAGAGGGTCTGACGGTTTTCCCACCATGAGGAGCACAGATGTAGGTTATGCCAGTCTTTCTCGGGACATACGAAGCTCTGTGCCAACACTTTCAGCAATTCAGTTTTCGCACTCAGCTGCCAAGATCCCCGCGTCGGTGAAACTTGTTAATAATAAAAAAAAAAATTGTGAGAGAGCTACAGACAGAAATATTTTGTGGCTAAAATTGATGTAGGTGTAATATCACTTTTTTTTTCCTCGGACCGACGAAGCTTCCAAGATTCAGCCTTGTTGATTCAGCTTTGGTGAACTTGGCTTAACTCATTCTACCCCAGACACCCGGCCACAGGAAGATAAGGATCGACCATGATAGTTCAAGGGTGATGCCAGAATAGCTTGGCGCCTATGGGCGCCAAGCTATTCTGCCATCACCCTTGAACTATCATGGTCGATCTGTGTCCTGCACTGCTATGCAGTCTTCAGAGGACAACTGCAAAATTTAAGAATTTCGGTGTTGGGGTAGAATGAGTTAAAACAAGACTTTCAAATGACTTTGTAGTTGTAGTAGTAATAATAGTACAAACAATAATAGCAATAATAATAAGAAGAATAACACTAAATAATCTAATAATTCTAATATGTTTCTCGGAAGGCCACAGATGTAGGTATACTCCGACTCGTACAACAAACCAAGGGGTATCGTTACTCCGACTCGGTCTATCTCCGTCTGACGCCCGTGTACGCTTGCTATTGACTACACTATATTATTATATTAGCCTGACATTGGCCGAATGATAGGGATTTTTGTCGCCGCACGCCCGGTGCGATGTTCTCTCGGTGCGGTACCGGACCACCGTGCTTTCCCAGCCCGTGAACTTATGCCGCGGCCACCTCTCGCGTAATGCAGTCCTAGACGTTCATTCGGACTCGACGAACTTTGGCAGAGGATGGCAATATGTCCTGTAGAGGGCAGCGAGAGGCATAATTTTTTATGTTGTCTTGAGCCCCAGCTTTTGCTTGAGCTCATGTCAGTCTGTGTCTCGTGCAGATGGAGATCGTATGTCTACGGCGCTGATCCCGCTTAGTCTCCGCCAGAGGGTGCCATTGAGTCCTATATCTCCGTCAGCAGGAGGCACAGACTGTCGTGAACCCCTGGAGAGCTATCGGGGCTTGTGATGATCTATGCCGGCCGTCTCCTGAAATGATCTAGTACTGACACCGGCTAGACGAAACTACTCAAGTTTGATGTCTCTCTCGCAGACGTCCACACATACCTAATGATCATGGACATATAAATGAAACCGAAAGTCAGCCAGCATGAGGCATGGATTCTCATCAGTCGAACGCAGGGCCTTATGAGAATCTATGCCTCTTGCAGACGGAAGAGATGTCTTGGCTTCTGACAGTCCTCCCCCAGGTCGTGCATGTAAGGGATTGTTTGCGTCTGTCAGATGCACCCGTGCGCACTGCCAGAGCGGCGTAATCACACCTACACAAGTTATGTGGGCTTGCCGGCAATAAACCCAGCTCAGGCCAGTTCAGCTCAGGCGTGCAATAATCCCCCAGGGCGGGATGACGAAGCCGCAGGATCAACTGCAACAAGAAACAAATACCTGTTAATGAAGTCAGGCACAGCGGAGCCTGTCTTGGTCAGTACCGATTTCAGGTATCAGTACTGACTTTCAGAGAGAGATTGTTTCATGTCATTTTCCTGTGGAAACTGCCATGACGTTATGATTTTGGTATTTGGGGCTAGATATCCACGTTAATCGTGTTAACGCTTTCCAGATGTTTTCAGGTGCAGAATATTGACTCATTCGAGACGTACTGCACCCGGATACGCGGAGTGCAGCACGTCACGAATGTGTTAATCAGTGCCTGGAAACCAGCTAAAAAGAGTTACGTACTCGAAACCCCGGCTCAGGAGGAAAGACAAGGCGAGAAAGAGAGAAAGAAAGGAGAAGAAACAGAGAAAGAAAAAGTATGCATTGCAGTTGGATTAAAAAATACATGGAAATAAAAGGACCAATCGCTGCTGCATTTTAAAAATAAATCGAACACGGGGGGAAAACCCAAACAAACAAACAAACACACACACACACACACACACACACACACACACACACACACACACACACACACACACAAAAAAAAAAAAAAAAAAAAAAAAAAAAAAAAAAAAAAAAAACAGAAGGGGGACGGGAGACCCAAATAATCAAACTACATGTACGTCCGTGGTAGTCCGCAGTCTTAGAACTTACGGCTACTAACTTTACGTTGCAAAATCACACGAGTATATATATAGTGTCCTCCGTGACCCCGGACAAAAGACCTCCGTCGTTTTGTGGGGGAAGAAAACAAGTTTACTCATTTAAGGCGCCCGGCATCAATAGCTGCGGAAGTGTCGTATAGCGTTGCCTGCTATTGATGCGGGGTCCTCCAGTGAGTTAATCAGTGGCGTCCCCGACTGAGGCCGGTCAGTGGCCGCCACCCAAATGGCGAGAGGCCACTAGCCACGATGCTAAGCCGGCCGCTGTCTGATATGTTACACCCTGACATCTTTCAATTAAGTAATTAATTGAGGGAGGGGGCCGGTAATTAATGCAAACACCGGCGGCACACCAGTCGTCTGTCCCATCAGGAAGACAAGGAGAAAATTAGTTTGACCTGCAGGCCATTTTGTCAGTTATGACGGGGGCTGGTCCCTGGCAGCGCCAAATGGCGATCCGTGGTTCATGATACTTATGATAGAAGTTTGGGTACAGTCGTACAGATGGCGAGAGATGAATTGGGAATTAAATCATTACCTGCTTTTTTCACCCATCGGTATCGTCATTGGCGGTCAAAGGGTTAACAATTAATCCCTGACACGCTACGACAAGATGTGGATCGACCATGATAGTTCAGGGGTGGTGTCAGAATAGCTTGGCGTCTAAACATTCTGACACCACCCTTCAACTATCATGATCGATCAGTCTCCAGAACTGTGACGTAGACCTCAGAAGATATCTGCCGAATTGGATAATTTCGTTCTCAGGACCTAATGAGTTAAACCAAAGCGTGTTTCTCACTGTGTTGCGTCTTTGGTTAATGCATTAGCCACCAGAAGCATACTTCAGAGGCTGTAGTTGCTACGTGTATGATAGACACCATCCTTGAACTGTCATGGTCAATCTGTTTTCAGAATTGTGACGTAGACCTCAGAGGGATCTCCAAAATTTCCTTCTCAGGGGCTGAATATGTAAAAGCGTGTTTCTTTACATTGTTGCCTCTTTGGTTAATCCATTAGCCACCAGTGGCACACTTCAGAGGCTGTAGTTGCTACGCACGTACGGGTGCGCCTGTAGTTCCGGTAAGATATTCTAAAGACCCTGAAGTGCAAAATAATGGTTGCAGACTAAACTGAAGTGCGAGACGTGATGGTAACTGCAGAGCTCCTAACGAAAAAGCCCACACGAGATCTAGACGTGTTGAAGATATAGCAGACAAAACTACGAGTAGCAGTGCAGGAGTGAAATCTACATAGAAAATCAAGTTATTGTGCGATATATAAAAGTTCAAATACATGCACTCATCGTGCACCGTGAGGCGGCATGGGCGATGGTACTTTAATAAATTAACGGTGCTGTTTCTCTCATCAACAGAAAAAATATAAACGGAGCAAATTAAAGCACCTGTCATTGAAAGTTCGTTCAGGTTTTCTTTTTGACTCTCAGATGTCGTTTTTAAGTTAATGAACCGTTACTCTTGCCGTAGGTGGAAATGGTACGTTGGTTTTCATGATTATTTGTTTCTTTAACCACTTCACCGCAGCACAGACGTGAACACCACCCAAGCGCAACTGGCAATGCGGAAGTTCATGTCGTCGAATGCTACCGCGTGCTGGGCCTATTTTGTGTCCGAGTTTCACGGACGGGTGGGAGTTTTAAAAAAAACAAAACCCTTTTAGTCCCGGATCCCTACAGCAGGAGACGACTTGACCATGATAATTCAAGGGTAGTGCCAGATTAGCTTGGCGCCTTCAGGCGACAAGCTAATCTGGCACTACCCTTGAATTATCATGGCCAAGCCATCTCCTGCAATTGGTACATAGTCGATAGGCAACACCTAACAAAATTGATAAATGGGACCATGGGGGTAAAAGGGTTAATCATGAAATGAATTTTTCGACTTTTGACACACAAGTGGCCACTGGACTGGCAGTTCACCCACTGAAGGCGCCCCGCCGCATCAGTAACGGCAACGCCGTTATACGACACTATCGCAGCTATTGACAGGGGGCGTCTCGAGTGAATTAAGCCGCGTGTGGGTGTCGGTAGCGCTTTTCTCCAAACTGAAATCACCATGACAAAAAGCGCTGCCGATAGCGAAAAGGTTAATCGAGTTCGTCAGACGTTTCGTAGATAGAGTAATCTGTACGTGCTGCATTCCAATATGCGGCCCCGGCGCCTCGAATTAGTTCATTCATTTTAAGCTTCGAATTTTGGAGGCATCTTGCACCGTTTGCGGGAGATGGGTGGGATCGGGCCGTGATAGTTTAGGTGTGACATAAAGATTAGCCTGGGTCCTTCGATGGACCGTTGTAGTTCAAGGGTAGTGCCAGATTAGCTTGGCGCCGTCGAGGCGCCAAGCTAATCTGGCGCTACCCTTGAACTATCCTGTGGCTTGTCAGGTGTCGGTGCGTTTAACGTATGACGTTTGATTGTCAAGCTTTTCGGATCTTTCATGTCATATAGATTGGCAACGTCTGAACCTGGCGTCTGTATTTCCGTTTTTTTCCTTATGCATGCTGTAGTCAACAAACGCTCTTTTATTTAGAGCAGGAGTGATGTCTGGGTGATCGTAACCTCCCAGAAAAAGCATACTTATAATCATCGCTGAACGGCATCGTTGTGTTTTATTGCATTCATTATTTTATTCGCCTATATGATGTTCTAGTTTCATATTTGTTTTCATCTGTAAAAATAAAATATATTCAATGTAGTGTTCAGGGCGGTTGATTGATTGATCGATCGATCGATCAATCAATCAATCAATCAACCGCTATGAACACTGTACTAAACATTTTCTTTTGAAAATCGGTCGATTGATCGTTCGTTGATCGTATAAACATATTTTTACAGTTTGATTTGAAGACTTCTGCGCTGATACATTTTTGCTGGGCCGTACATGGAATGTACAGGAAGTACTGACACACCTGACGGGAATGTGGACAGATTTATGCGCTACCTGTGTGTGTACTGTAACTATCAAGGTAGGCGCCAGTGAGAAGTTTCTATACTAACGTGTCATGGCGCATGGGAACCTACTGAACTCGGATAGTCCTACTGGTAATAAAGGTAATTGCAAGGGAAGCAAGTCAGCTACAGCTGTCGGTTTTACTATACCTCGGCGGTATGTGACGATGTCGACAATAATAATAATAATAATAATAATAATAATAATAATAATAATAATAATAATTGTTGTTGTTGAACGGGAAAATTGGCAAAGACGACGGAACAGGGCTGCACTTTGACATATTGTGCAGATAGAAACATTTCATATCGGTCGCGCATTAATCGACTATTAGTCGGCTATGTTTCATAGACTTTCTGTCTTTTTCTTGAGCCGCATTCAAAGGAGATATCCACTCGGATAGTTACATCTGGGACAATGAATGCCCGATACAGGCCATGCAGCTCAGTAAATATGAGTTTCAACTCAGTAAAAGACATGTACGTATTATGTAACGCATGTAAGACGCATTCTTCAATGGGCGGATCTGGGGGAGGGAAGGGGGGTTCCAGGGGTCCCGGGACCCCTCCCTCCCCCACCCCACCCCCATTATATAAAAAAATGCTATAACAAAGTCCCTTTTCGGGGGGTTTGAACCCCCCTCTCCCCTCCTCCTCTCTCTCTCTCTCCCCCTCCCTCCCCCCCCCCCCCCCCCCCCCCCCCGCCGCTTTTCGAGTTTTCGGCCCCTGGAAGCAAGGTCTAGAGTCGGGGAGGCCTTTTGTATCGGGTTGAAGGTCCTAAACAAAAAGTTGGAAACACTCCCCTCCCCTCCCCCACCGAGGTAACTGATCCGCCCCTGATTTTTCTATTGGTCCAAAAGGACAACAACACACCAGACTTTTAGCATATTATCCTTAAAGTCCAATATCAGTTATATTTACAATATTATCGTTAGTAAAACCTTAATTGCGTTAAACAAATTTCATTAAACTTTCGGCTGTCGATAGCGCTTTCTATCGAGGTGATTCCTGCAGGAATCACGACGACAAAAAGCGTTACAGACAGCAACAGGGTTCAGTGCTACATACATCTAAAGTCCGTTTAACCCTATGAGTGTCGGTAGCGGTTTTAGTCGCGATGATTCCTATAGGAATCATCGCGACTAAAACCGCCACCGACACCCATAGGGTTACATTTTGTTAAACTAAGCACACGTGTTAGATATCTACACGTGCCTGACAAAAAAAAAAAAAAAAAAAAAAAGAAAAAAATCTCGGTCTCACACCTGAAATGCAGCATGCAGTGGGAATAATTTTGGGCGTAGCAGGTTCTGTGATTTGACGTCACTCTTCCAGCCGGAGCCCCACCCGGGTCTGCCCTGGGGGACTTGGGTGGGGTTAGGTATTTTTTAGTTCCCAGGGTCACCCTGGTCAGCCCCACAGGGTGGGTTTATCTCTCTATTCTGGGGCATGTGTTTCTGTCTACCCTTTGTCCATTCACCTGTATTTGCCATTTTAAAACTCTCCCTACTGTCTGCACTGCCTGTAGCTCTTGATATTGGATGTGTGTTGCTAAATGGTCTTAGCTTTATTTGGGCCCATGTGTTAGGTTTATTTAATGTATTTGACCGGCTGGCGACATACATTCAATGTTCTGTTTAGTTTTTTTTTTTTCACAAGCAGTGCAGGCACGTCCTGAGAAAGCCTTGTTGCTGTCGGGACGTTAAGCAATGTACAATCAATCAATCTTCCAGCCGGATGTGCAGAGACAGTGAAAACACAGGCACATTATAGATGGAATAAAGTTCACGGGATCCGTGGAAAGTTCATATTTACCCTGGGGTGTAAACAGTAGGTTAATGACTGCGTCAGTCTGACGCCCCCCCCCCCCACACCCCCCACCCCCTCCGCTTTCCGCGTTTCTGTCTGTTGCCAGAGGTTGCAGAGGTCCACCCTGCCTGCTGGCAGATCATTAGTTTTATTCTCTCTCTCTCTCTCTCTCTCTCTCTCTCTCTCTCTCTCTCTCTCTCTCTCTCTCTCTCTCTCTCTCTCTCTCTCTCTCTCTCTCTCTCTCTCGGCAACGGCAAGTATGAAAAATGGCACACGTGCTAATTACTTTATCCGTTGAGAAATAAAGTTTCATTTCATTTCTCTCTCTCTCTCTCTCTCTCTCTCTCTCTCTCTCTCTCTCTCTCTCTCTCTCTCTCTCTCTCTCTCTCTCTCTCTTTCTCTGAGTTTGTGTGTGTATGTGTGTGTGTGTGTGTGTGTGTGTGTGTGTGTGTGTGTGTGTGTGTGTGTGTGTGTGCGTGCGTGCGTGCGTGCGTGCGTGTGTGTGTGTGTGTGTGTGTGAGAGAGAGAGAGAGAGAGAGAGAGAGAGAGAGAGAGAGAGAGAGAGAGAGAGAGAGAGGGAGAGAGGGAGAGAGAGAGAGAATCAATGAAACTTTATTTTACAACGGTTTAGGCATTGACATCGTCATCGACACAGCCATTTTACAAACCTGCCGTTGCTAACAACTACAAGACTAACTACAAATATACATACATATAAGTTAACATAATACTTGCAAACAGACGACAACACTGTTCACATAGACAGACATACTCAAAGATTCACAGACACTCCCCACCCCACCCGCCTTCCTTCACAAATAGACAGAGCTAAGTAGTCCAAATGATAAATGAAAAGGATAAGACTTAATTGGGAATAAATTGGACCCAGCATAAAAAGAGACATATAATACAAGTGGTTAAGGCATCCCTCTCTCTCTCTCTCTTTTTAAAACAGGCTAGCGAGGAGGTGGATTTTACATGGTCGGGAAGGGCATTCCAGATAAGTGCCCCTGAGAAGGATAAGCTAGTTTTATATAGATCGATCCTTGGTTTTACTTACTTACTTACGCCTGTCACCCCTCCCCGGGAATAGGCCGTCGACGAGAGACCTCCAGCGACTCCTGTCCTGTGCTTCTCCTTCGATTTTACTCAAGGTGGTTCCCAGTCTCTTGATGTCTGCTTGGAGGTCTCGACGCCAGGTGTTTCTCGGCCTGCCTCTTTTCCTCTTTCCCTGGGGGTTCCATGACAATGCCTGCCTAGTGATACTAGAAGCTGGCTTCCATCTGGCTTCACTGATGCCTAGCAGGGAAAGGTTGTACTTTTGCATTTCCGCTGCTATCTGGGCGGCCTTGCCGCTCTGGTACATGGTCTTGACATTCCATGTGCCCATGGTTGTGTCCCTGGATAGGGAGATGCGGCTCGGTTCTGTGGCTTCCGAAGACTTACGGCTTTCACCACAGGACCTCATAAATCTTCTGGTAGAAGAACCTTCCTCCTCCAGGAAAGGAATTTATGTTTGTCTTTTCGTCGGCGTTTTTGTAGCTATTTCCTTTTTTGCAGGGTGGGGAAGCTGCCCCCACGCCCAACCCCCTTACTAGGAGGACCAGGGGTTTTCTGTCGGGGTCACCTTCCCTTAGACCATGTTGGTTCACGGCACCTTATTTCATTCGGTGCACCCCTCTCGCGAGGGACCCCCTATCCACCACCCAGGGGACGCGCCTCAACGCCATATGGTCCCAGCAAGAGGATCCTTGGTTTTGGGACTATGAAAAGCTTTCTGATGTTTCCAAGCTTGGACTCAGACTTAGAGAGAGAGAGAGATAAATAGATAGATAGATAGATAGATAGATAGAGAGAGAGAGAGAGAGAGAGAGAGAGAGAGAGAGAGAGAGAGAGAGAGAGAGAGAGAGAGCACATACAGTGTACCATAATATTTGAATGCCAAAGGCTTTGGCATTCAAACGGAGAGAGAGAGAGAGAGAGAGAGAGAGAGAGAGAGAGAGAGAGAGAGAGAGAGAGAGAGAGAGAGAGAGAGAGAGAGAGAGAGAGAGACCACATACAGTGTACCATAATATTTGAATGCCAAAGAGTACATTAATCCAGGGTTGCCACATTCCTTCTGCTAATGAAGATAAGTAGCGGCTAATCTCTCTGTTTGTTTGTTTGTCTATTTTGACAAAGGGTATTTACCCGAAATATTAATAAATTGTGTTGTACCCGTCTTTTCTAAGCGTGTTTCTTTCTCCGTTGGGTACTTCTTTGCAAAGAGTACATTGAATACTGCATGTACTGTGTATAATGTTTTTGCCTTCATTATGTGTGTACGCGATATTTTGGGCGCTCGCTCGCGTATCTGTGTGTGTGTACTGTATGTGTGACTGTGTGTATATGTGTGTGTGTGTGCGTGCATGCTGTATGTGTGCGTGCGTGAGTGAGTGAGTGAGTGAGTGAGTGAGTGAGTGAGTGAGTGAGAGAGAGAGAGAGAGAGAGAGAGAGAGAGAGAGAGAGAGAGAGAGAGAGAGAGAGAACCTGCATACATATTTGGCCTTGCTTTATGAACTCTAATGTACTTAATGATTTTCTGTTTATTGCGTTACTTTACATTTTTACTCATTTTATATTTTTGTGCGTACGCGGCGTGTGCGCGTATGTATGTGTGGAGTGCGTGTCCGAGAGCGTGTGTTTGTTTTTGTGCGTATGTGAGTGAGTGCGTGCGTCTGTAAGTTTGTGTGTGTGTGTGTGTGTGTGTGTGTGTGTGTGTGTGTGTGTGTGTGTGTGTGTGTGTGTGTGTGGGTGAGAGTATTTGTGCGTGCATGCATGCGTAATTGCGGTGTGCATGTGTGTGTGTGCGTGCGTGCATGCGCGAGTTGTGATGTGCATGCGTGCGTACCTGAGTGCGTGTGTGTGTGTGTGTGTGTGTGTGTGTGTGTGTGTGTGTGTATGGTCCTGTTACCAATAACTTCTACCTTTGGAAAATAAAGGTTCATTGTTCATTGTTCATTCTCTCTCTCTCTCTCGCTCTCTCTCTCTCTCTCTCTCTCTCTATTAATGAGTCATTTCATGGTACCGTGCGGATTGTATTTAAAAGTGACAGTCTTCGCTGTATTGTTTTCAGTAACCGAATGAAGCCCTAAGCTATATATATATCACGAAAACCTCAAAATTCCTAAATTCAGAAATTGTCCCATGAAGACTACAAACTGAAGTTCAGAAGATAGGTCGACCATGATAGTTCAAGGTTGGTGCCAGAACAGCTCGGCGCCTGTCGGCGCCGAGCTGTTCTGGCACCACCCTTGAACTATCATGGCCGATCTGTTTACTTGTGTATTGTATCAGGACTCGATGTGGTTAAGCAAAATCCGCCGCTCACTTTGTCTTCGTGATTCATAGTCTCGTGCAGATCATATTAAAGGGGACAGTCGACGCTTTTGGGCATCTTAAAATATTTGTGTCACAACTATATTATAGCATATCCTCCTCGGCTGTTGTACGCCCGCTGCCCACGCCGTCAGATTGATCGTCCGAACTGTTTATTAGTTGACTTGCTTTGCGTTAATTGTGACAATGATGCGGTGAACATTCTCACCTGTTTATGGATATAAGTATGGCATTGGCAGTGAAACAATAAATGTTCCCACCGGATTCTGGGATTTCTTAGTCCACGAAAAATCAGGAACAAGTTGTTCCCCCCCCCCTCCCCCCCCCCCCCCCTCCGTCACAGCACGCAAAGTCACTCAAAGAAAAGTCACTTTAAAAAGCAAGAGTGATGTTTGCCTCCTGTGTCTGGTTTATATACGGTTGATATGTCCTTTTTTTTCAAGGACAGCACACATCCACCTATGCGCCAAGAAATCGAGATATGTAATGCTAATAAAGACGTGTCTTTGAGGTGTGCCGCCTGTCTCTGCTTTAACTCATTCTACCCCAACACCGAAATGCTTAAATTTGGCCGTTGTCCTCTGAAACTGTATTGCAGTGCAGTACACAGATCGACCATGATAGTTCAAGGGTGATGCCAGAATAGCTTGGCGCCCATAGGCGCCAAGCTATTCTAGCATCACCCTTGAACTATCCTGGTTGATCCATATCTTGCTGTGATGTGTCTGGGGTAGAATGAGTTAAATACGGTTGATAATCCTTTTTTAAGGACAGCAGAAGTCCACCTATGCGCCAAGAAATCGAGATCTGTAATGCTAATAAAGACGTGTCTTTGAGGTGTGCCGCCTGTCTCTGCTCTAAATACGGTTGATAGTCCTTTTTAAGGACAGCAGAAGTCCACCTATACGCCAAGAAATCGAGATCTGCAATGCTATTAAAACGTCTCTGCGTGGCAGCTCTAAAATTTGAGTGCAGTTCCCTTTAAGCGCGGCCCGCCTTTGTTAGTGTGAACAAACTGCAGCACATTGTTTATGTTGGGTTTCCTCATACTGCGGAAATGGGTGGAAACCGGGGCCCGAATGGAGAGGAGGTGGTACAGTGGCAGAAAAATGCGGAAGACAGAAGTCCTAATGACGAATCCACATGAAACACGTATCGGTGGGCAAGAGGCGTGGATTCTCATGGGCCCCTGCATCTGCAGGGGCCCATGAGAATCTATGCCTCTTGCACTAGATGTGACGGGAAGTGTGTAAATGTTATGACGACACCTTTCTTTGATGGGAACTGGGTCGAGAAAAGACCTCATGGTCTTATGATGCGCGCTCTGTTGTTATAATCTTCTACAATCTTGCAGTGGCAATCATGGGCCGGGTTTCCGTCGACTTCCACGTCAACTAGGACGAGACGGAGGTGAAAGTAAATGGCGTCGATCTTTATAAGCAAAGGTCTGAAAGGAGCTCTTTCGCCCCATACTGACACCAGCGGCTAGGCCCATGACTGAGAACCTATGCCTCTCACAGATGGAACGGCTTGGCTGGGTGCTTGTACAATTCATCAGCTAGAAGCGAAATAACTGAAAGCAAAAGATGTAGACTTGCGTTCATGATAACAGACATAATAATATGATAGTCATACAATGATAATACTAATGATATCAATAATTCAGCAAGACTGAATGCCTGTGTTACATCGGTGTGCTTGAAAACTGCCTTTTAGGTCGTTGTTTACAGTAAATATTATATAGGAGGCATTTAAATTTTAAAAAAAATTCCTGCCAACAAAATGCGTGCTGGTCTGTGAGTTCAGACTGAACGACTGATAGGTCATAGGGTCCAAATTCACATACCCACACGAATAATAAATGCCCTTAGAAGATGCGAAAAATATAGATTTGTCGCTGTGTCTGTGTATAAGATTACCCCGCTTGAAATCAGCCCGCCAGCAGCGGCGGTTGGTAGGTCTTTTCACTCAGCTTCACAATTGTTTAACCCTTTTAGCCACGCGGGTGCATTTCCCAATTTTTCTAATTGTTACTTAACGACTATGTACCAGTTGCAGAAGGTGGATTGACCATGCTAATTCAAGGGTAATGCCTGATTAGCTTGGCGCCTGAAGGCGCCAAGCTAATCTGGCAAAAACCTTGAATTGTCATGGTCGATCCATCTCCTGCTGTAAGGACTCCGGGCTAAATGGGTTAAGACGGAGAATGTTGAGATTCCAATCAGCAAATAGGCGTGCACACTCGACTGTACAGATCTGTTGCGATCTTGTGAGGAAGGATGAGGTTACCCAGTATGATAGATCCTGCTCCTCCGCCGTGCTTAGACCTCCCTCGGTGCAACACTCGACAATGACTCACGCCGGATGCACGCTAGCATGACTCCTGCCAGATCGTTCGGGGGTCACTTTGGCGTAGCCGGAATACGCCAAAGTGATCCCGGGTCGATCTGGAGTGAGAATCATTTTGTGTGTCCGAGTCATTTTCGCGTTTCACTTCCCACACGCTCAGTTGCCAGATCAAAGTGCCTCTTGGCACAATGCGTTATCAAAGCTATTAGAACGCATTGTTCTGTCTCAGCTCCAAAACCATCTCATTTTCAACAACCTCCTAGAAACGTTTCAGTCAGCTTACAGAAAACAGCACAGTACAGAAACTGCTCTCCTGCATGTTACAAACAGCCTTCTGTGCAATGCTGACAACAAGCTGGTTTCCATTCTTTGCCTCCTTGACCTCTCGGCGGCATTTGATACGATTGACCATACTGTACTCCTAGAGAGACTTAACACAGCCTATGGCATCTCTGGCAAAACACTTAGCTGGTTTTCCTCGTGTCTGCGTGGGCGTACTCAGAAGGTTGTTGTCAATCAATCAGAGTCGCAGCCCCTCATGCTGAGATTCGGTGTCCCCCAAGGATCCGTCCTTGGGCCCGTCCTTTTCAGCCTTTACACCCAATCCCTGTCTGACATCATCACCCGACATGCCTGTGAATTTCACAAGTATGCCGACGACACCCAGCTCCACAAAGGTGCTTCTCCATCTAATTTTCCTGCTCTTGTGAAAGAGATTGAACTTTGTATTTCCTCTGTGAAAAAATGGATGCTGTGCAACAAACTGAAGCTGAACGACGGCAAGACTGAATCACTTTGCGCTGGTTCTGACCACTCCCTTAGTCAGGTCCCACTAGGGGCCTCCCTCGTGGTTGGCGACAGTGAAATAACCTTTAGCCAGTCTGTACGTAATCTGGGAGTTCAGTTCGACTGCAGTATGTCCATGCACCATCACATTACTAATGTGTGCAGGACGGCGAACTTCCAGCTGCGAAGAATCAGCTCCATTAGACCATTCATCACCCGGTCCGCTACTGTTCAGCTTATTTGCTCCCTTGTCCTTAGCCGCTTAGACTATTGTAACTCCCTCCTGGCAGGTGTCCCCCAGAAAGAACTCTCTCGTCTGCAGACAGTCCTCAACAATGCTGCCAGACTTGCTTTTGGCAAATCTAAAATGGACCATGTAACCCCCCTACTTCAGGAATTGCACTGGCTACCCATTCAGTTTAGAGTCGAGTACAAGATTGCGGTCCTGGCTTTTCGCTGCTTTGGTGGATCCCTACCGCCATACCTCTCATCCCTCCTCAACATCTATCAGCCCTCCCGTTCCCTTCGTTCCTGCTCTGAGAAGCGTTTCCGTGTCCCCAGCTTTTCCTCTAAGCGGTTTGGCTGCCGGACATTCCAGTATCAAGTCCCTGTTGTCTGGAACTCACTTCCCCTACACCTCCGGAATGCTGAAAACATTGACGTCTTTAAGACCCAACTTAAAACCTACTTCTTTCAGCTTGCGTACCATTAATCCACAGATTGTGTGGGCGTGTGTGTGATGATGGTTTGGTCTGCATACATATGGTTTTGTTATGTGTGTTTTAGTTGTATGTGCGTGCGTAGATTAGAAGTGCATAGATTAGACTTTTTTAAAGGTAGTGAGATTCTGCATATATACATTTTTTGTAACGCGCTTAGAGCCCACTGCTCCTGGGGATTCAGCGCGATATAAATGCTCATTATTATTATTATTATTATTGGTCGACCTTACATACGCCAACGTGCCCCCGGTCGATCTGACATACGCCGAAGTGCCCCATGGTCGACCTAACATACGCCTACGTGCCCCCTGGTCGATCTGGCACACGCCAAAGTACCCCTGGTCGATTTGACATACGCCAACGTTCCCCCTTGTCGATCTGATCTACGCCGCAAGTGTTCCTTGCTCGATCTGATATACGTCACATTGTCCCTTTCTCGAGATGATATACGCCAATGTGTCTCGTGATGTATCTGATATACGCCAAATTGACCCCGGGTTTCTTTGATGTTGGAATCATTCCGGCGTGGTACACCGTACTTCTTACATGCTTGTCAAGTTGTTCACCAGAAGAAACAGTCCAAACAAAGAAAGAAACATGCCTTTAAAAAAACAATGTCGTTTCTAAGCGTGTTATTTCTTTTTTCGGGATTTTCGTTGTGTTTTACATGCTTGGCAGTCACCTCAAGTTGGTGTGGATTCATCAGAAGAAAGAATGCGTAGATGCAGAGATCGAGACTGAGGCAAAACATGCTGACCTCCAGCCGTCAGCGAGAAATTGGATTTTGACACCGCAACTGGTGCAGACAAAGATCAGAAAGTGGTGTGTTTCGGTTCCTAACGAGTCGTTAAGTAAGAGTGATTTACTGAATGTGCTTGTGTTGGCCATCATTCACCGGAAAGACCCTGCTTTTGCCATATTCCCTTGCCATATTTCATTATTAACCCATTTAACCTCACGGCCAAATATTGGAGGTGTTGCCTAACGACTGTATGCCAGCTGCAGGAGATGGATCGACCATGATAATTCAAGGGTAGTGCCAGATGAGCTCATCTGGTACTACCCTTGAATTATCATGGTCAGTCCATCTCCTGCTGTAGGGCGTTAGGGCTAAATGGGTTAATCGCAGCATATATGACTGGACTCTTTTCTTTGCTGAGCTGTAGCAAGCGCACACTGCCGAGCAAATATACTGTTGCTTGACACCCGCTCATGTTTAATTGATTCCCATCACAGTAGTCGTCCTTTGATAAAAAAAAACAATCTTGCAGCGTGTAATCCGATCTTAATTCACTGCCATTGTATGAATAGTCTTTCTCGATTTTCAATTCCGAAACGACTTTGTAGAGTGGACCTTTCCTATGCACCAACGCCCGCTTCAGTACAGTGAATGATGAGCCACAACTAAAGATAGTACTTTCGTCCGGTATTTGTACACGTATCTAATCAGATACAGCATTATGTGTTGCCTATCCCCCTCCCCCCTTCAACACGCCTCCTCCTCCTCCCCCCCCCCCCCCCCCCCACAAAAAAAGTCTTCAAGGGTCGTTTTGTGTCAGTTGCGGTAATTTCGGTGTTTTACAGCTTTCTTCTTGAGTGATCAGTTATGGAGAACTCATCAGCAACCTCTGTTTTGAGGATCGGCTCGGGCCACGCCCAATCCATCATCTTAAAACAAGACACACTGGTAGATGTGGCAGAGGCGGCCAGGGTAAGATGGCACATATCTTGAGGAGCCCCTGCTCCAAGTAGGGTTTCGTGAAGTTCAGGTTCTACTGATATTCTTCTAGAACAACCCAAACCACAACGCCCAACGATCCACCGTAAGCCTGAGGTACAGCTAATATACCGTGGAATCAGGAGGGACCAGCATGAGGCATTGATCCTCATGAGCCTCCGCAACTTGCGGAGGATCCTCATGAGCCTCCGCAACTTGCGGAGGCTCATGAGGATCAATGCCTCTTGCGAGACTCATGATGACCTGTGCCTCTTGCAGATGGGTGCTGATTCTTGAGTGTTGAGATACAAGAACTTTGTTTTTGTTGGGCTGAAGTTTTGTTTTGGGGATAGCTGTCAGTAACTCCTGGTTCGTTCACGCATCGACTGAGATGAAAGAGATATGAGGATGCTATGTTTGTTGGTTTACTGGTTGACGGTAATATCCTTCAACCAGACCCTTCAGTCTTCAAGAGGCACAGAGTCTCATGCGCCCCTGCCTGGGCAGGGGCTCGTGAGAATCTGCGCATCGTGCTGGCAGGCATCAGCAGTATGTAAATCCGACTGACGGAGTTACCGGACTGTCGGGCAGACAAAACACTGGCACCGTGTATGCTAGCACAACGTCTAATAATAAATAATAATTACGGTATTTATAATAACGTCTGTCTGTGTGGCCTTGAAACGGTGAAAGATCTAATAGCTGTACAGATGCAAGGAAATACAGGTCAACGTACAAGAAAAGTCGTAATTAACCCTTTTCATTCGGAATACACCAGTGTGTGAAATAAGTGTGATTAAAATAGCTCAAGGGTAGTGCCAGAATAGCTTGGCGCCTCTAGGCGCCAAGCTATTCTGGCACCACCCTTGAACTAAAGCCATTGGTCTATATCCTTATTTGTAAGTACTAAAATGTAGCTTGCATATGGCAGTGTACAGATTTGAAGCTTTTAGCCTCAGTATGATAGGGGTTAACCCTGTGGCTTTCGGTAGGGCGTTTGGTCGAGGGAATCAGCGGCTCGACCAAACACTCTACCGACAGCCAAGGGGTTAATGTACATCGCGAAAACAGTGGTCATAAAAGTACAGATGAGAAAAGTCTTAAACCCCGGGGTGCGTAGATTCTGGTGATGGCTGTACTTGTTGGGTGGTAGGAGTAAGATGCATGAGTCCGGCGTTGTGTTTGTCATATTTGAGTACTTAGCTTTCGAAGCCGCTTAAGAAAAAAGACGTTTTGACGCTTCAGTGGCATTAACTCAGCTTAATTTGAAAGCAGATTTTTGTTTCGATTCACAAATGAGTTTCTTCGTCTGAAAGCTTCTAGTTCTACACAGGGAAGCGGCAAACCTTTGATAGAAAAAAATGCGCACGCGCCACCGTGCTCGTGGCGTAAAATGTCTGATTACAGGCGAATACTGCAAAACACTTAGATTTTTTAGAAGAGAATTGCGTTGTTTTTTTTTTAAAGTCTGAATCCTGAATTTTTTTCTTTTTCTCTTTGTGTACACAGAATGAGTCTGCGGGGATTTCCTTGTCAGTCGTTATCAACGCCGAACAGGAAATGCAAGAACAGACACCTTAAAGTCTAGACGATAAAGTCGTTAAGAAGTTTTATACAATGCCGCTACAGTTTGTATATCACGATGACGCTGAGCAGGTGTGCCTTGAGATGAATGCTGATAACTGATATGCCCCATCGGCTGTGTGTGCACCATTGAAGTGATTTATTTTCTTCAGGTCTGTTTCACTTCAAAACACGTGCGGCTTCTGACCCGTCATTAGCCGTACGTGCCCGTAGATTAAGTGGGGTGATGTCACAGTCTTAAAGCCCGCCGTTCACAGACCATAGGCGATTGTGACCGCCTATGCACAGTGTACGTCGGGCTTTAAAGAATCACAGGACTTGAACTCTAGTTAGTGTGAGCTAGGGCATGCCAATGAATTCGTCCCGGGCCGGTCCGGCTCTTTTGCAGTTGCCACATACTTCTTTTCTGAACTGCAAAATGATGATACAGTTAATTTTGTTTATTTTCTCCACAGCTAAACTTAAAAACAAACAAACAAACAAAAACAAACAAACAAAAAAAAAACCCAAACAAACAAAAAACAACAACAATCGTAAACTAGCCAGGGAGTTGAAAATTGTCGACAGGTTTCAAATCAGCACAGCCTAGGCCCAAGGAGGTCTGCGGTTGGACCTGGAGGTTTTCCGTCCTGAACTTAGACGCACCGGTTCGGTTGTATACTGAGAAGCCGATAACTTCAGCACTACTGAATCAGCCTTTAGGCTAAAACCTCGCCGGCCGGGAACTCATTCCTTCGTTTAAACTAAATGTCCGCCTTCGTGAACTCAGAGACATAATCCGCATGGTTAGGAAAGGGACTTGCGTAGCACTGTAACTAATAAACAGATGTTGGACGACAGTTTTTTTCCCTTTAATATACAGGTGATGTTTAACTCATTCGAAACGTGCCACGTACGGATACACGACGTATAGACGCTTATCTGTCGGTATGCGACGGTACGCAGTTTCAAATGAACTAAACTCAACTTTATTTTTTGCCAGCTAAAGATGTCTGCGCTCCTAGACGGTTGCAGAGCCGCGTGGGGATCTGTGCCGCCTCCACTGAGTTTGCACTGAGATTGAAGGAACTTGCTTTTCAGTGAGCACAAGGCTGTCGGGCCGACGTCGACCGCTGTTGGCCCGCGCACAGACGTGCGCGAGCCAACAGCGGCCGACGACGGCCCGATAACCTTTTGTTCACTGCATTGGGATCACGGTCACTGAGTCGGGTGGTTTCAGAGGAAGTTTGGACAACGGATCTCCGCAACAGAGCAGTCCATCCGTCGGGTCTGGCCCGGAGCGCAGGAACTAAGGCTATCCGTCTCAAAAAAGAGGCATAGGTTCCCAAGACCGGGCCCCTCACCTGCAGGTCCTCAGTGTGAATGTATTTGCTTCGTGCGCCAGACCGGAAGGTCGGACCCGTCATTTACGTTCTCAAACTGAGGTGGTCGTCCTGACTTTGGGCCGAGCCGACCGAACGGTTCCAGCAATAACACGACTAGCGACCGTATCAGGGTCGCAATCAAACTCCAGTACTCGATATCGCGGCGCACTCTCCCCCCCCCCCCCCCTCCCACGGTTTGGTCTGCCAACCAACACTTTTATTTATCGTTATTAACCCATTTATACTCCAGGAGATTGATTGACCATGATAATTCAAGGGTAGTGCCAGATTAGCTTGGCGCCTGAAGGCGCCAAGCTAATCTGGCACTACCCTTGAATTATCATGGTCAGTCCATCTCCTGCAACTGGTACATAGTCGTTAGGCAACACCTCCAAAATTTGAGAAATGGGACCTTGGGGCTACGAGGGGTAATAGAAGCTCATTGTTTGTTGTTCTCTCTCTCTCTCTCTCTCTCTCTCTCTCTCTGGTATAATTACTATTGTATAATTACTATTGCAGCGGCAAGTATGAAACACGGTAATGTTCTAATTAGGCCCTACTTATCCGTTGAGAAATAAAGTTTCATTTCATTTCATTTCTGTCACAGAGACAGACATGAAATGAAATGTAACTCTTTATTTCTCAACGGTCTCTGTCTTTCTGTCTCTGTCTCTCTTTGCTCTTATATAGCTCGCACAATCCTTGCAACTAGTCTTGCAAGAAATTTCTCTTGCTTGTCAGTATTAACTTTCTATATGGCGGACATTATGTCTTATTCATTTTGGCAAATACAGGACACTTGACCCATCTGGGGAAACGGCCTAGCTGCATCCCTGTCAGCCTTGTTTTCTGTCAAGTAAAATACGAACAGAACAATGCACTGCGAGTAGCCATTGTTAGTGGAAAAAAAGACACTAAAAGTCAAGCAAGTGATTTCAGTTGTAATTATTGCTTGTTGGCTTGTAGTTGTAGTTGTACTGTTAACATACGTGTATTTTATTATCAGTATTTTATTGGTATCAATTTCAGCCGACTTAATCAAATTTCAAATATAAACGATTTGAATTTCCAAAACTGACTTCAGTAGCTCGCTTGAGCTTGCCCGGCCTTAGCACCACGTGAATGTCACGTTCTGTGTTTATGAGTGAATGCGCGTGATTCACGTGAGCATGCTAGTTGGGTTCAGTTCAGTCGCGGCGGCGCTTTGAGCCGATTTTCAATTGGGATAAAGCACCTATTTAATGCGCTGATTTATTTATTATTTATAGCCAAAAATCTATCCTCTGTGCAGTACTAAAATCTTCCTTTAGTCGTTCGTTCTCTGTCTGGGTCAATATAGAATCATTATTTGATGGCATCAGTCACACGGTGCAATCTTCAACATTTTCAACGAAAAGGGAAACGCCTTGCGAACTGAAGTTACTTTTTCTTTTACTCTCTCCTTTGCCTACTCAAGTAGTCATTCAAGTCGTCGAACTACGGATTCAAGAAGTTTTCGGCTCAGGGATGCTGCGGTGCCGGTCTAAATTGTACCGAATCGAGACGCGCTAAACTGAAGCGGCGGACAGAGAAAGAAACAAAGAAACAAACAAAGAAACTAAACTAAATTAACTTACCTGTTCGCGGCGTGTTCGTGCGTAATCCTGCGCTGCGTTCGTTACAAGCACATACAAATCAGTGACTGATGAGTTCACGCAGCGGCCCAGCCACACCAGTGATAAGATCGAAACTTCTTAATTCTTACATAATACGGTTTCACCACTGTTACATCTGCTGTACTGTTATTGGTGTCCTCTGAACTTGTTAAAGTTTCCGTTGTCCTGAACTTTTCCTAGATATCAGATCCATAGTCCGCCCGTCACTCACAGTTCCGGGGACTAAACTGAACATGTTCCCAGACGGCTGCGAGACGACCCTCAATGTCCTCGCGGTCATCCCCCTGCTTACTTCCGTCATTTGAGGAGCACAGAGGTGCACGTCTGCAAGAGGGATAAATTTTCATGAGCCCCTGCTTCCGCAGGGGCTCATGAAAATCTATGCCTCTTGCAGTTGGAGGTAGGATGGTGGTGGTTCGCGGCTGACTGGACGGGATATGTTGATCAGATGTTTACACTAGAGATACTTGAGATGGTGGTACTGGTGTCTGGAGTGGTAAAGACTAGAAATTGGTGGTGGTGGTGGAAGCGATGGTGCATTGAAGATGGTGGTGATGGTGGTGGTGGTTAGCATGGCAGGCAACGACTGAGTCCATGCAGGGAATTCGTTTCGCTTCTAGCGCTGTTTGTGTGATACGAAAACCGTTTCAAAATTGTTTCAAAATGCATCGGATTAGAAAAAACAAACATATCAATACAAATAAGCAAGTTTACTTTGTTAGTTTTTTTTCTCCACTTATCAAACATCAAGTAAATGGAGTTACTTTGACGTCAGTTCTACCATAATAAAGATTAAAAAAAAAAAAATCAAGTTGTCAGTGTAAGCATCCCTGAAGTTTATTTGCTGAATGTTTTGAGTATTTTGTAGAGTATTTGGTTCCTATTTTAAACTGCCGGTCTGTTACCTTTTGTGTCAGTGTGTGTGTGTGTGTCAGTGTGTGTGTGTGTGTGTGTGTGTGTGTGTGTGTGTGTGTGTGTGTGTGTGTGTGTGTGTGTGTGATGGACCACTCTCAGAACTTCAGGCTGTTTTCTTCACCAAAAGACTTAAAATAGGTGCCACAGGCACGTCCGTCTTCTCAGTCTCACGGTGGAACGGGTAAAACTGAATTGAATCATTGTTCACTGACATGATATGGTATGAACTTGTTCGGCTGGAGTTGCGCAGCGG
This sequence comes from Semisulcospira habei, assembly GCA_036245525.1. Taxonomy (NCBI): domain Eukaryota; kingdom Metazoa; phylum Mollusca; class Gastropoda; family Semisulcospiridae; genus Semisulcospira; species Semisulcospira habei. The sequence goes on from BTPG01000006.1 coordinate 75,176,595, forward strand.
CAGGACTGAGGTGGCAGGGCGCCCGGGCGGGGGCGATGGTGATTGAGGAAGAAGGGGGCTTCCCCTCGCTCAAGTGCTGCTTGAGAGGCCGGTTCCCGTCACATTGTTTTCCAATCGTACTGCGACTGTAGGAACACTTAGCACTTTGCGCCCAGCGGCGTTCACTAGGTCTTCTTGTGTCGCCTTTTGCACTTTGTAAACACCCCCCGCCCATATCACATCCCTCCCCTCTCCCCCAACCCGATTGCCCCTAGTAGTCGCCAAACCAAATCCTGGCCATCTGCTCTCAAATCGGCTGCATAGAAACCACTGTGGCTGCTTGTTTCCATTTACGCCTTCACTGACTGAATCAAGAGTCACAATGGTTGTCTTCTTCAATTCGCCTCTACACTGGTTGTCTAATCTCCCTCGATTCGCTACCGCTGATCAGCGGCCGGCGATATCGATTCGCTACCGCCGATCAGCGGCGGCCTCGATTCGAGGGCCGAGACATCCGGCGTGTCAGTCAAGATGTGTGTAATTTGGGACCTAACGCCCGTTGTCCATGCAGCCACCGGTAGCTTGTATACCGCCATTTCTTACCCATTCCCAGCCCCAGGACGCATATTTTGTTCTGAAATCTTTGTTCATTCAACAGCCAAACTCCTCGAACCGTGCAAGAGCCACCTAGGTAAAGGCTGGTCTCAGCAAGAAGCATAGATCCTCATGATTGGTTGGCTTAGCAAGAGGCATAGATCCTCATGATCCCCCGCAGTCGCGGGGGCTCATGATGATCCATGCCTCTTGCAGTTTAGTGGATCATGTTCACTTATTCTCGGCAGTGAAGGGGTTAAACTGTAAAGTCGCGAACCCCTTCAGTTATGAGTTGAGGAGGAATCAATCATTACGGCTTTGCCTATGGTCCATAATCACAGACAGTGAATACAGAAAGTCATTTCCTTTCAATCAATCAGTCAATCAGTCGAGCAGTCATTACGGATTTGGTCCATAATTAATCATACACGGGCACGACGCAGAGAGCCAGTTGGGCTTCATTGTTCCAGGGACGAAGGAAGGCACTGGGTTTTCGTGCAGCTTGTGGTAACTGCAGTGTAAACACTGACCGCAGACGCACTAGGTTCCGGCATCACTGAACAACTTACTGGTGGAGGTTAATTAGCCTTTGATGTTTCTTTTTGTTTTCCGTTGGCCCATGGCTGTGAACTGCGCCCCATTTACTGGGTCATTTGCTCTGACGTACTGTGATTACGTCCGTCTGTTCGTCATTGGCTTAGATCAAGTGGTTGTAACCCAGATATCACTGACCCTGATGATATGATAGTTCGGTTGGAACTGATCAAGTTTCGGTCAGCGGGAGGAATATACCACGAGGCACATAATAATAATAATAATAATAATAATAATAATAATAATAATAATAATAATAATAATAATAATAATATAACTCTTCTATAGCGCAATATCCCCACAAAGAAAGGCTCGGAGCGCTTTAGATCTAGATAATCTAACTAATTGAAATTAACTAACTAAAGAACTGACAACATACAAAAACACAATCATTCATGCACACTGACACAGTACTAAAATAATAAACATAACATGTCAAGAGCCTGATCAGATATATACATGTTGATGGGAAAACGTAGGGTTGATCAATCCCTTTCAAAGGCCAAATTGAAAAAAAATGTTTTCAATCTAACCCTGAAAATGGCCAAAGTTGGTGCATGGAGAATATCATGGGGAAGACCATTCCACACTGAGTTGGGAGCTTGGAAAGAAAAGGACCGCTGTCCAAAGGTTTTTAAGGACACTCTGGGGATAGTCCGCCAATATTCTGTCGTCAGTGCTGGAGCGCAATACTCTGCCTGGTGTATAGACAAGGAGACTGGAGGACAAGTATGTCGGGAGTGTCTTATCAAAGGCCTGAAAAACGAGGGAAGCAATTTTGTATTCAATTCTGAACTTCACAGCCGCGGAAGCCAGTGTAAGTGTAACTGCTTAAGCAAGGGGGTGTTGTGGTCACGCTTCGATTTTTTCAGTACAAGTTTTGCTGCGTGGTTTTGAATCTTCTGGCGCCAGTAGAGCAGATCGTTCGACATACCTGACATTACAGAGTTACATTGACAAAATCTGTGAACATGCAATTTGCTTACAGGCATCGTCAGTAAGGTACTGTCTAACAGAGCTAAGCCTCCTGAGCTCAAGATAGCAGCAGCGGGACAGGTGAGACACATGATCGTTCATGGAAAGAACATTGTCAATGTAAACACCTAGGTTTTTCACACATTTTTTTTAGAGGGATGTCCTGTCCACAAACCATCAAGGACTCATCGTGGGAGACACTCACCCTGGAGCGAGTGCCTAACACAATGGCATCTGTTTTTCCTTCATTGAGACCCCACCCGGGTCTGCCCTGGGGGACTTGGGTGGGGTTAGGTATTTTTTAGTTCCCAGGGTCACCCTGGTCAGCCCCACAGGGTGGGTTTTTCTCTCTATTCTGGGGCATGTGTTTCTGTCTACCCTTTGTCCATTCACCTGTATTTGCCTTTTTAAAACTCTCCCTACTGTCTGCACTGCCTGTAGCTCTTGATATTGGATGTGTGTTGCTAAATGGTCTTAGCTTTATTTAGGCCCATGTGTTAGGTTTATTTAACGTATTTGACCGGCTGGCGACATACATTCAATGTTCTGTTTCTTTTTTATTTTTTCACAAGCAGTGCAGGCACGTCCTGAGAAAGCCTTGTTGCTGTCGGGACGTTAAGCAATGTACAATCAATCCTTCATTGAGCTTTAGCTTGTTGTCTGTCATCCAGTCCTTAGCAGTTTCTATACATTGTTCCATGTCATGCTGAAGAGACGGGAACTCTTTGAGAGGAGCGTCTTTTCTTCAGCTGTGTGTCATCGGCATATTTGTGATGTTCACATCCTTTACTGGCGATCACCTCAGACACAGGCTGGGTGTACAAAGAAAACAAGATCGGTCCGAGAACTGAGCCCTGGGGTACGCCATATCTCAGAAGGAGGTGAGCGGAAGTAAAATTCTGTATAATGACACGTTGGAACCTGTCCGACAAATATGAGGAGAACCAGTCAAGGACTCGTCCACGGATGCCAAAAGACCAACTAAGTCTATTCAGAAGGATGTTGTGGTCGAGCGTGTCGAACGCCGAAGACACATGTTCAGTCTCTAACAGCAAGAGGCATATATTTTCATAAGCCTCAGCATCCAGCAGGGGCTTATGAAAATATACATGCCTCTTGTGGGATAAGGAAATTGCAGGAGTGCATGTATGTATATGTTTCGTGTAGATGGGTGAGACTGACAGCAGTAGGGGCTGAAGAGAGCGCTTCCATAGAAGTGGCCCATGTTTTCGTAAATGTTTGACGTTCGCTCAGGTTACCATGAACTGACGGGGATGGGGACTGACTGAGGTATTGCGGACGGGGATGATGAAAAAAACACGGGAGTCGAGTTTCAATAAAACGGCCATTGGCGGATGATGGTGATGATGATGATGTTGGTTGTAGTGGAAATGATGTCTCAGTTGCTCATGAGATATATGGGCATGTATTAGTAATGGACACGACTTTAGCATGTGGACTTTTTTTCACGTCTGTTGCCGCCGAAGGGTATTTTCACTGTTTAAACAAACAAACAAACAAACAAACAAACAAACAAACAAACAAACACATGGCAGTACTGTTTTGTGTTAAGAATGGGTGCTTCATTTTTTGAGGGTGTGTTTCCACTCCGCTGGAATCATCGTGGCAGACATTCAGTGAAACGCCTGAGAGCGACTTTACCCTTCAGTGCGTCTTCACTCAGTGAACTCTGCATATCAGGCTTATTCTCGCAGAACGGTATGACGTGGTACCGAGGAGTGAAGTACGACCACTCCCAAACGATTAGCCGGTGTTCGGAGCTCCTAAGGCTAAGTAACTGGAGGCACAAGACGCCGCTAGCAATACGTACCTGTGAAGGGCTATTGAGGCATCTCGAGTTACCCTTGAGAGGTCCGGCTTCAGATCATCATGAGTAGTGCCAGTGGACAAAAAGTCCTTGAGCCGACACGGTCTTTAATAGCTCAGTTCTAACTCAGACTCCGAAAAGCCTAATCTTTTTGATTCGATGGAATGTGAGCGCGCGCTCTTCTCGGTTTCGGTCCCCATTTTTCAGCCGAGCGGTTTGTTTATAATTGCTGTCATCGCGTCTTCGGCATCCTGTCTCGAAAGACAATGGAGTATGCGCTTGCTGGGTCAGTCACTGGAGTGACCTCTCCAGTGCGCAAGCCTGGGCGAAGTGTATGGAGATCCTCAGGGATGCCCAGTCGTCAAGATCCCCCTCTCGGCCTCGCTGATGTATCCAAAGGAATGCAAAGCAGTACGTTTGGCACCAGTTTGGCTGCAGGAGCTGTCAGAACAGTGCGTGAATACAGGCAGCTGTCTGCCTTCGGGGCTCCACTCCTGATTTGAAGGGTTTACTCCCCCACATTTGGCCGTTGGATCCAACCTGATCTCCTCCGTCCTCTAGCCGTTGGCTGTCAGAAACAGCTCATCCGCCTAGTGGTGCAATGTGAACACCACCCCCTCACGTGGTTTAGCCCACCAGCTGAGGTGGTTTGCCAGGGTGTGGCGCTTGGAGCCAGCACGTGAGAGATTAAGGAGATGGATGAGGACCAGTGATGCCCGTCCGTCCTATGTAGGACGCAGCTGCCGAACAGCAAAGGTACTACCTCTATCCAGAGCCCCCTACACCCCAACGTCATCGCGTCTAATACGCTATGGAAGGCAGTCACTGAATCAGCTCGCGCAGCTTCTTGTATGTAAGGACCAGCATAATGATAGAGGCAGGCAAGAGTCATGATTCTCATGAGCTCTCGTATCTCCGGGCGTCATGAGGATCTATGTTTATTCCAGGCAGGAGGTGTTTATCATTGAGTGTATCTCTGACAGTGTGATAGTGGTCCTTTCTACAGATGAGAAAAGGCATAGATCCACAAGCGTCCGCCACGCAAGTTACAGGAACGTGACCCATGAGAATCTGTGCATAAGTTTTGCTTTTTCAGTTCACACAATTTTAATTTCCAGGCTGAGCGGGGGAAAGGGAGGGAGATGCGCTATTGTGGTTTGCAGTGAGTTTCAGCCGTTTCTTTTGTTTTTCAGTATCCGTACATCAATGACCATATAAATGAACACACTTTCCCGCCCTCTATCGTTCTACCCCCACCCGGGTCTGCCCTGGGGGACTTGGGTGGGGTTAGGTACTTTTTAGTTCCCAGGGTCACCCTGGTCAGCCCCACAGGGTGGGTTTTTCTCTCTATTCTGGGGCATGTGTTTCTGTCTACCCTTTGTCCATTCACCTGTATTTGCCTTTTTAAAACTCTCCCTACTGTCTGCACTGCCTGTAGCTCTTGATATTGGATGTGAGTTGCTAAATGGTCTTGGCTTTATTTAGGCCCCATGTGTTAGGTTTATTTAATGTATTTGACCGGCTGGCGACATACATTCAATGTTCTGTTTATTTATTTTTTTTTTTTTCACAAGCAGTGCAGGCACGTCCTGAGAAAGCCTTGTTGCTGTCGGGACGTTAAACAATGTACAATCAATCAATCAATCTATCGTTCTATTAAAGACAGATTCGGGTTCACTACGGAATATACTTGGATCTGCTGAGGCGCATATACGGGCAGAAATTTAAAAGCCAGGTTACAAATTAAAAATATATACTAAAATGGACTTGGATAGGGCTATTATTTGGCTGAGGGCTGGAGACAGAACACGGCTTTAGCCAGCCTCGAAGGCCGCTTTCATCGGAACTGCCGTCAGATGGTATGGCAGAAGATTCTCTGTTCCGTCTGATGTGCAAAGAGACAAATGAACCTATCAAGAAACATTCATTCCACCGTTACCGCATACTTTCACGAGGATAAATATATTCTTGTTTTTTTTACATCAGACGGATGGCATTCACTGCCTAGCAATGTTCGCCCATAACCAAAGACAAAACTCCCCAAGAGGCATAGATCTTCATGAGTTCCGCGAGAGTGCGGGGGCTTGTGAGAAGCTAAATGTACTGTATGTATCTTGGTGGCTAGTGTTGCCTCAATGCTGCTATGTTTACGCAGCCCGGATAAAATCGCGACCACCGAGCCCAAAACAAAACCCCCATCATTAGTGGCTGTCAACACGTGCGATTCGACGACCGTCCCGGCCCTGCGGCGTAGAATAGCCGTAGAATAGCGCGATGCTCATGCTCAATTTAGGTTCACGGCAGTGCAAACTCGAGTTTGGAGACTAACTGTAGCTGGCCTGGCCGTGCTAAGGCCTACGTCGGTTCATGAGGACCTTTTGCCTGTTAGATCATATGAGAGGACTCGGAATCTTCGGCCCCACCTGCTTCTAGTGTGACCAGTAGTGCCTAGTCATGAAGTCAGTGCCACGGCCGCTCCACACAGTAAAATCCCGGCAAAAGCACAGCACGTCCCATTGGCAAAACGTTATCGGGCCGACATCTGCCATGCGTTGGTTAAACGGGTGGCCGACATCGGTCCGGCTGATGGCCTTTTGCGCATTGGGACATTAGTACCGTAACCACATTCAGCCCTGATGCACTACAGCCTCAGGAGATGGCGGGTCGACCATGATAATTCAAGGGTAGTGCCAGATTAGCTTGGCGCTGACAGGCGCCAAGCTAATCTGACACTACCCTTGAATTATCATGGTCGACCCATCTCCTGCAACAGGTGCATAGTCGTTAGATGATGCCTCCAAAATTTGGGAAATACCGTCTACGTGCGTCGGGCTGAATGAGTTAAAGATTTTCGGCCCGCCAGCCTAACAGAAACGGGCCGGAAGGTGAGCCGGGCCGTGTGGTTCTATGTGAAGAGGCTAAGCTATCTCTTCAGGGGTACTTGACTGAGAGAGCGGCTGAGGTGTCAGCGAGCTGCATCACACGTGGTTGTACAGCATGGCCCCGGACAGAAGCTGGGTTTAGTCACGGCGTGAAAGACACTTTGGTAACGATAGTGGCTGTGACCACTTTATACCTACTTGCAATACTGAACGAGTAACAGCTCTTCATACAGACACTGAAGAGCCATTCAGTCACTGAGATCGGCTTCATATCTGGAGCACAGACTGTATGACTGATCTGTGTGAAACCTTGTAGTGTACATCAGTTTTGATGTTGTATTGAGTCAGTACCTGAGGATAGTAGGTCAGTAACATGATTTGCACCTGTCCACAAACGTCGAGCAAGGACCTGGATGAAAAGTTGCAAGGGAGGTTGGGGAGGGTTAGCTATTTTTTTTTTTTTTTTTTTTTTGAGGGGGGGGGGGGGGTGGGGGTGGGGGTGGTGATGCTTTGACAGTTTCAAACTGAAGAGAATGTATCAGGAAGTCTGTTAGCACCCAGGGGTGGGTTAGTTGACCTCAGTCATGCGCCAGCCACTAAGGCGCGGCAAGGTGCTCCGCTATAGCCGCAGAGCACCTTGCTTAGTGGTGGCACAGGACTGGGCTCACTCAATCATGCTACTGGCCACAGTGCCCTCATAGTGTGTAACATTAAAACCTGCCCAGCTAGCAAAGTTACACAGCCAACTAAGACTGAAGTCGCCCAGGGACATTTTGCTGTGTATTGCATTATAGTAATTCTTTTTCTTCTATTTCTGTGTGGATGGAGTCTTATGATTTTTGGAACACTTTTTCAAGAATTTCAGTTTTGTTTGTTTGCTACAGGTGATTGTGGACGATGTGGACATGGGTACGGTGTTTGAGTTCCCCTGCTATCGCTGGTTCGCCTTGGATGAAGATGATGGAGTGATTTCCAGGGAACTTGTTCTCAATGTGGGACCGATGGATGCATCGCTAGGTTAGTACAACAGTAGTTGGGACGGATGTTTTTTCTGAATTCTAAATTACCTGGAGCAGGCAGCCACAGGGACTGTGAGTGGTACTGGTGGATGCCTGCACAAGGGAATTCAGTTATAATTCAGGTGCACATACATTTAGATATACATACATTATCTTTTCAATTTTTGGAACTGCTTGCTCTGTAATTTTTGTGCCTAATTTTAGCTTTTGACACCTTGATGTCTGCTGATGATTGTCTAAACTGCTTGGCAGAAAAGACACGTGGTTATGCATCTTTTTTGTCGAACAGCATTGTCGTTGGCTCATTCAGGGTGCCTTGCATCAGTAGCTGCGAAAGTGTCGTATAGCGTTGCTGCAGGCATCGTTATGTAACACTTTCAAGGCTCAGCTGTTGATGTGGGGCACCTTGAATGCGTTAAGCAGTCAAGGGGTTAAGAGGATAGGAGTTAGAGACTGAAACTTTTCTCTCAGTGCTTTGATAATAAGTCATCCTTGTTATTGCTATTTAGTAAACCACTAATTACAGTGCAGTTGTATTAGCAACATTACGCTGACTGGTGCAAACATCAAATGAATGATATCAGCCTGAGAATAATTTGTTTTGCACGGTAACTGCTGAAATTTAAATTTGTTCTTCTGTTCTTTGTTCACTTTCATGAGATATTTCAGTGATGTGATTGTTACTGCTTTCATTTCAATTTTATGTTTTATATCAAACAGGCACAGGTACAGTTTAACATATGTGAGATGTACTGCGTGTATCTGAACGCAGTATGTCTCATATGTGTTAAACTGTTCGTAGATCTCTTTTTTTGCGTTTCTTTCACTTACATGTACAGCATAATAATGTGTGGTTAAAAGTGCTTTTACGTTTTTCATCATGGGGAATTTGGTTCTGGCTCATGATGTCTGATGAAATGTATTTCAAATTCATTAATTTGCCATTTCAGTTTGATTTTTATTTCACAGATTTCAGTTATTACTGCTTATTCATGTTTTAAAAATATTTGTCTTATTTACACAGAAGAAGACGGTAAGACGATTAGACTAAATAGCTTCATTTATGGTGTTGGTATTTTGATTTTACACTGATGGGAAGACACCCTTTGGACCTTGTTTTCATATTTTTTTCAACTTTTAATTTTCACTGTTGAACATTTTACTTTCGTAGTGCAACAAAGAATGTTTTCTTTTGTTTGGATTTTGGGCCTTCAGGTGTTGCACGATAAGGTCCAAAATTACAGACCATCACTCACCTGTAGATCCCGTGATAATAATGTATGCTTTCAGTAATTTCAATAGAAGTTGACAGGAACTTAGAAGTAGGTCAAAATTTGCACTTGTTTGACGCAGGAATGGATTAACTCTTTGCGTGTCGGTAGAGTTTTTTTGTCACGATGATTCCGATAGGAATCATTGCGACAAAAACTGCTACCAACACGCAAAGGGTTGAAAGGCTGGACAAAGAAGCAATATGTTTGTTTGTGATTTTAATCCGTTGTTTGCATCAGGCATGTGCAAATTTTGATCAGCTTCTGAAATTGTCTATTAACTTATTCTGCCCATGACACAACACAGCAAGGTATGGCTCGACCATGATAGTTCAAGGGTGGTGGCAGAATAGCTTGGCAGCTATAGGCGCCAAGATATTCTGCCGCTTGAACTTTCATGGTCGATCTGTCTCCTGAATTGTAATGCAGTCCTCAGAGGATAACTCCAAAATGTGGGTATTTCGTACCTCGGGCACAATGAGTTAAAGTAAAACAAATTCTGCATGAACAAAAAACCCCCACAAAACGGCCTTTATGTGCATTTCGGAGTTCTTTTAGAAAGGAGGCTGTATATTTTTACACATTTAACTATTTTGTCACATGCTGAAGGAAATTTACTTGTATAATTGTTCAGAAGTATTTGTCTGTCTCACAAAGTGGACATCTTTATTACAATCTACCCGGTACATGTAACTAGACAAAGCTTTGTACACTTGCAGCCACAAACGAGTTATGTGAGACCATGAGTTGTAAATAAGGTGATTAATATTTTCTTAAATCCAAAATAACAAATTCAAGTTACAGATATGGGGTCTTGATCTGATACACGTGCATATTTAATTTGCACTAATAGTTTAAAAAATATTCCCTTTTAAAAAAATTAAACGTACTGAGCATAGTCATAATCTCATAATATTTATATGGGATATCAGGTAATTTCAGTACAATTATTTCTGATAAAACATTTCAGAAGAAATTTTAAAAAATACTGTTAGTAGATTAAATTATTTGAAAAACATTCCCCGAATATTTATTTATATTTAACACATTTCACCCCATCACCCTACAGCAGGAGATGGATCAACCATGACAATTCAAGGGTAGAACCAGATTAGCCTGGTGCCATCAAGCACCAAGCTAATCTTGCACTGCCCTTGAATTACCATGGTTGATCCATCTACTGCAATGGGTACATAGTCGTTAGATGACGACTTCCAAATTTGAGAAATGCGGCCTTAGGGTTAAATGGTTTGAGAAGTTAGGGCATATAAGTCCAAACTATAAGATCCCAGGTGTATTTGTGTCAAAACTTTCCTAGAATTTCCTGTCAGGCGATTGCAAGTTTAGTTGCTTCCATCATTTTGGGTTGCCTACTTTGCATTATGGTTGTCCCTTTATCAGCATTACCCCTTCATACCACCCCACACCGCTTGTCTCCTGGATTTGCTACCAGTGAGCATTAGCAAATCGAGGGAGACAACCAGTGCAGATAGTTGGTTGGTTGTACATTGCTGAACGTTGTGACAGCCAACCAGTGTGGTGTCACCATTCAGTATTCAAATTAATATCCAGTCTGTGTTGCCTTAGCCCATATAGCCCTGTCGCAATACATCAGGAAATGGATCAACCATGATAATTCAAGGGTAGTGCCTATGGCACTAACTGTGTATTATCATAGTCGATCCATCTGCTGCAGCTGATACAAAGTCGTTAAGTGACACTTCCAAAAGTTAGAAAATATGGCTTTGGGGCTAAATGGGTTAACCCTTTTAGCCCCACGGACACATTTCCCAAATGTTCCAGGTGTTGCTTTACGACTATATATCAGTTGCAGGAGATGGCTTGACCATGATAATAAATTCAAGAGTAGTGCCACCTGAGCTTGGCGCCTTCCGTCGCCAAGCTAAACTGGCACTACCCTTGAATTATCATGATCAAGCCGTCTCCTGCTGTAGGGTGTCGGGGCTAAATGGGTCAGTGCATAATGTTTTGGTTCAATGGTACTTGGATGTTGCTTGCTGAATTTCTGTTGAACTTTATAGCATGATTGTGCATGATTTTATGATCCATTACAGGGTGTGTTACAGAGTTTCATTTCCAGTGTGTATCCGAATTGTTTTCGTAATGATTTAGTTTTAGATTTCATTTTGCGTGCATTATTAGAATTTAACCACCATTCAGGAAAATTATGCCGGATTTTACTGTTTTAAATCTGCAAGGTTCGCAGAGAAATAAAGCGGACATTTCAACAGTCATTGTAGCTGAACCCCCTCACTGCCAAAGGATGTGATTTATTTATCTAAAACTATTATACACAGAAAGCCATGCAGCTACCCAGCAAGCAAAAGGCCACCAGGCTGACATCAGCCGCTGTCAGCCCCATCCGTGGCTGTGCGCAGACTTGCTGCGATTGATGTCGTCCCAATGACCTTTTCTGTATTGCTTAACCCATTCAGCCCTGATGCACTGCAGCAGGAGATGGATCGACCATGATAATTCAAGGGTAGTGCCAGATTAGCTTGTCGGCGCCAAGCTAATCTGGCACTGCCCTTGAATTATCATGGTCGATCCATCTCAGGCAACAGGTGCATAGTCGTTAGATGACTCCTCCAAGATTTGGGAAATACGTGCGTGGGGTTGAATAATTATTTTGTGAGATGTAGAGACACATAATTATGTAAACAGAGTTGGTAATGTACCGTTGAACACCAGTCAAGTGTTGTAACATCTGCTAAGTGCCTTTGAGGCTATGTTGCCTCTTGCAGTTGAATTGGTTAATCTGGTCACACTTGAACTTTGGCATATTTTGGTCTCATGGCTTCACCCGTCCCGAGCCATTGTCCATTTGTTTGAAAACTGTTGCGCGAGTGTGTGTGATTGCGAGTTGCACCTGAGGTGGCGAAAAGAATTTCTCTTTTTTGAGATAATAAAGTACTCTTATTCTTATTCATCCTTTGGCTGTCAGCTTTTTGTGTCAGTCACGATGATTCCTGCAGGCGTCATCACGACAAATACATATACCACTATCGACAGCCAATGGGTTAACTGTGTGTCCTTGTGACGGAATCATATGCGGTACACAATCAATAAAATGGTGTGGTACATGTCTTAACCCATTTTGTTCCAGCGCACTACAGCAGATGGCTCCACTATGATTCAAGAACAGCGCAAGATTGGCTTGTCCCCATCAGGCGCCAAGCTAATCTTGCACTGCCCTTGAATTATCATAGTCAATCCATCGCCTGGAACTGGTACATAGTTGTTAGGTGACACCTGCAGAATTTGGGAAATGTGGCCTTGGGGTTAAATGGGTTAATTGATATCAACTGTCACACCTTGCACCGATCGCAGGAGATTGAATGACTGTTAGCTCAAGTGTAGTGCCTGCTCAGCTATGTGTCTTTTGGGCACCTTGCTAATCATGCACCACACCTGAACTACCATAGTCAATCCATCATCTTCCGTGACATGGTTAGGTTTAGTACAGTGGACTCGGGGATCTAGAAAGGGATGGAGACAGTGCTCTTGATCATAGCCATGTCTTCATAATTTTGTCAGCAAACTACATTAACTCACTCGCTGCCAGCTGCATGCGGATATGTGGCTTATGCCGTGCATCCGGATGTGGCTGGCCATGAATGAGTTAACCCATCGGCTGTCAGTAGCACTTTTTGTTACAATGAACATCGCATTTATATAATCATGACAAAAGGTACTACTGACAGCCAAAGGGTTACCCCCTCTCGCCTCTTTTGCATGCAAATGTAGACAGTACTGATGACTGCATGCACATGAGAGTTTAAAGTCTTTGCATCAGAAACTTGAACAAATTTTTTTTTCAGGCATTCCATACATCATTACCGTGGCAACGGGAAGTGTGCGCGGTGGCGGCACCGACTCGGGTGTCTACATTATCCTTCATGGTGGTGAGAAAGGCGAAGAAACAAGCGGGAAAATCTGGCTGCACAATGGTAAATTTGCTCGCGGTCAGACTGACATCTTCAATGTTGACGTCCTGAAAATGCTTTCCCCACTGACGGCCATTGATATTGGCCATGACAACAAGGGTGCAGCGTCAGGATGGTTTTTGGATGGTGTCACGGTGTATTGTCCCATGGCAGGGATAGAGCAGTTCTTCCCTTGCAACAAATGGCTGGCAACGGACGAGGGAGATGGGCTGATTCAGCGCACACTTTATGAGCAGACGGGGCTACGCAAGACGAAAGAAAAAAGTAAGACTCCACTTTGGAGATGTGATGGGCTTTCTTTGATTATTGTGCTATGAATAATGAACACAACTGATTTCTGTCTGTTTGGGCTACATAAAATTGCTGTCTGTTTGGGCTACATGTAATTGCTGTCTGTTTGGGCTACGTATCATGTGCATTTCTTTTTATATTGAACCATCTTTGGATACATGTACATGTGTGATGAAAGCTGTGAAAAGTTAGAAATTAAAAATTAAAAATCACAAAGTGTAATCCTCTTCGCACAATATAACATTTCACCATCTTTACTGCCAATGGATGCAGATTATCTTTCTGAACTTTTTGTTCAGTCAACGCAAAGGGCTGCAGCCGTGCAAGGAACATAGACACAAAGTGGTGTCAGCAAGAGGCATAGATTCTCATGAGCCCCCGCAATTGCGGGGGCTCATGAGAATCTATGCCTCTTGCGGTTTTGTGTTGTTCAGTTTTCTTGGCAGTTATCGGTTTACAGTAAACTTTCGTGTTTTCTTCTCAGGAGTGCCCTGGCAGGCTTGGGTGTTCACGAGTGACATCAAAAACGCTGGGACAGATGCCAACGTTTACATGGTGGTATACGGGGAGAAGGGAAAGACGGACGACATCAAACTGGAAAACAAAGGCAACACTTTTGAGCAGGGCCACATGGACATGATCAAATTTGACACTACGGACGTCGGCACTCCGTACAAAATTCGCGTCTGGCATGACAACTCTGGCGCTTTTGCTGGCTGGCACCTTGATAAGGTGAATTTTCGTTGTTCACTGATTTTGATACACACTGAACATTGAATGTTATGAAATGGCAAAGTGTTTTAGCCCTTTGGCTGTGGGTAGCGGTTTTTGTCCAGGTGATTCATGCAGGAATCACCTCAGCATAAACCGCTACCGACAGCCAAAAGGCTAGTTATTATATCTGTGCAGATATTTTATGAACGAAGTTGTATACATAGAAAGAGTGTAGTCAGGACCTCTGAAAAAGGAATTTTGTTTTATCCGCACTAGTTACATTGTGTGTAAGTAAAGCTCACTGTATTTTATTCCTGCCTCAGCTGTTTAACCCTTTTAGCCTCACAGGCGCTTTTCCCAAATTTTGGAAGTATTACTAAACGACTATGTACCAGTTGCAGGAGGTGGATGGACCATGATAATTCAAGGGTAGTGCCAGATTAACTTGGCGCCTTCAGGCGCCAAGTTAATCTGGCACTACCCTTGAACTATCATGGTCAATCAGTCTCCTGCTGTAGGGTGTTGGGGCTAAATGGGTTAAGATGAATCAGTGAATCAACATTACATGAGCTCAAGATTAGTGTGCCTGATTAGCTTGTTGCCTATCCCAGTACCACTCTAATAAGGTACTACCCTTCAGCTCACAGTGGTTGTTTACTTGAATTCGCTACCGCTGATCTGTGCAGGCATGGGAATTGTCCGCCTAAAGGCAAATTTCCGCCAAAATGATATTGCTCAGCCGCCGAAAACAAAAAATTGTCTGCCGAAAAAAAATAATTGGGGTGCAAAAAGTAACTGAGCACCGGGCACCGGGCATTATACACTGCGAGGCATTCTTTCAAGTGATATGCCGCCCGCTAGAGTTACGCGTCACCTATTGTGGCTGTAACGCAGTCGCAACTTTACCGTGCAAGCGGGCAATACAACACTGAACGCACTCTTTTCATGCTCGCACTGTTACTGTGGGGATTTTAATCTAGATTTAAAAATTTCCCTGGGGGGGCATGCCCCCGGACCACCCTAGTTTCAGACTTTTTTAACTTTTCTAATTCCCATGACTGCTGTGGTAGCGAATCAAGGGAGAGAACCAATGTGTCCTGTAGCTTTGCATTATTGACATGCAGTTCTCACAGGTGTGAGTTTCTATTTTCATCCTCAAATTTTGTCTGAAAAATGCAATACTTCCATGGCACACTTCTTGAGTGCTCAGTTGTGGACAACTCTTCAGCGACTTACGTTTTTGAGGATCGGCCTGGGCCACACCTGAACAGTCACCTTAGCTTCCTAGATTCCTGGCTTCGCGCTTGTACACAAGTAAAACAAATTTCTGCTGACGAGAGAAGTCAGTTGGCTTTAGCCATAAGACGGTCCAATAATCAAAAGTTCATCAGGCTGACATCGTCCACAGTTGGCCTGTGCACAACTGTTCACAGGCGAACTGCGGCCGATGTCAGTCCTGTAACCTTTTGCACACTGGGGAGACTTCCATGTAGACTGTCCATTGCAGATTGAGATGCAGGCGATGGGGAGCAAGACGCGCTACACCTTCCCCTGCCAGCGCTGGATGGCTGAGTCTGAGGAGGATAAAGAAATCGTCCGAGAGCTGCCAGCCACTGGACCCGGCATCAAGAAACCGCTTAAAGGTCAGCATTTGTCATACTGAAATTGAAAAATAGAAGGAAAAAAGAGCTTTTGTTTAAGTGTTTATACAGTGCCAAGTCCAAGAAGCAAGAGGTCCTTGGGCCTGTGTCAGCCTTTGTTGGCCTGAGCGTATCAATACATTAGAGAAGTGCCACATCTGAAGCAGCAAAAGTTAAGCCATTTAGCTTCAACGCACTACAGCAGGGAGATGGATTGACCATGATGATTTAAGGGTAGTGCCAGATTAGCTTGGCGCCTGATGGCGCCAAGCTAATCTGGCACCACCCTTGAATTCAAGATTCAAGATTCAACACGACTTTATTGTTGCTGTGATAGAAAATAATCATACACAGCAAAAATTGTCTTGCCACCGCAGGTGCTGCTCACATTCACTCACTCGCTCATTCCACAAATTACTATAACAGCTACACAATGGACAATGACTCGGAACAGGTGATACCCGTCACCAAGGCATCTAAAGTCTGGTGCCATCCCGACCCGAACCTCCTTGACAAAAACAGAATGCTAAGACAGCCCTATGTCTCCTGAACACATAAGAATATGCTCTTTTGTTAAATTCCTGCTTGACTAAAGCTAGTGCATAAAAATACAAGTAACAACAGAAACAAATTACCATTGAAAGGAAAGTAATCTCCGATCTAGGCAACATAAAACAATGGTCAAAGCTGCACCTGGAGGCCCGTCGCTATAGTACAGCGCCGGTGTTCAGAGGGCACCACTCCGACAAAGTCTGTCAACATCATTTATAACACATAATGTCGTGATGGTAACATTATCACGGTGGATCCAAATTTGATAATTTCGTCCACAGCGCATAGTGAGTTATCAGTTGTAATTTATGTACTCTATTCTTCTGTGCACTCATTATCCCCTTCTCCTGGCTAATCGCTTTTGTTTGTTGTTTTCCAGTGTTGAAATACGCAGTGGAAGTTCACACGGGCAAGAAATCATCTGCTGGAACGGATGCTAACGTCTTCCTCAACATCTTCGGTGACCTCGGTGACACAGGCCGGCGCTTCTTGCGATATTCAAAGACCAATCGCAACAAGTTTGAAAAAGGACAGGTCAGTTTGTTTGTATTTAACCCCCTTGTGCTTACAGAGCCAGGGTCTGCAGGCAAAAAGGGGGCTAGGATGATTCTGCTGCTCATCATTTTCAATTGAATTCACACCATATTTAATTAATTTTCCTTGATTCAAAGAGCACAAATAGCATTTTTGCACAGTGTAACACTTAATAACACCATCCATCTTCTTCCTTCTTGATTGTACACTAACTTTTATATTTATCTAACATTTTCACACTATATTTAATTACTTTCGCATAACTCATTCAGTCTGACGGCTGTACTTCCCAAATTTGGGAGGTGTCATCTAATGACTATGCACCAGTTGCAGGAGATGGATCGACCATGATAATTCAAGGGCAGTGCCAGATTAGCTTGGCACTGACAGACGCCAAGCTAATCTGGCACTACCCTTGAATTATCATGGTCGACCCATCTCCTGCTGTAGTGCGTCAGGGCTGAATGGGTTAATATAATTTTTGGGGGGAGCAAAGCACAAATTGTTTTTTTGCACTGGATTTGCACCGTCTAAGACCTTTTTTTCTTTAATGCTTCATTCTCAGCCATATGCTGAATTTTCCATCTGACATACACCGTATTAAGTTTATTTTCTCTGCTGGAATGGAGCAGAAATTGCATTCTTGCTTTTGATTAATACTGTAACACATATTAACTCATTCAGCCCTGATGCACTACAGCAGGCGATGGGTTGACCATGATAATTCAAGGGTAGTTCCAGGTTAGCTTGGCGCCTGTCGGCACCAAGCTAATCTGGCACTACCCTTGAATTATCATGGTCGATCCATCACCTGCAACAGGTGCATAGTCGTTAGATGCCGCCTCCAAAATTTGGGAAATACGTGCGCCGGGCTGAATGAGTTAATATTCTTTTTTTTAAGTGTTCTCTTCTTTGACTTTATCAGTGTTTCTGACTAACTCATTCATGCCTGCTAATGACTTTTGCACATGTGGACGGCATATCCTTGAAGACTGTGGGAGATGGATCATGCAGCCATGGTAGTTCAAGGGTAGTGCCAGATTAGCTTGGCGCTTACAGGTGCCAAGCTAATCTGGCACTGCTCTTGAACTGTCATGACCAAGCCATCGCTGGCTGCGGTGAGCGTGCTAACAATATATCTCACCTGTATTTTTCCTGTCACCTGTTCTCTCTGCTTACCGCACATAACTTGGAATGGACTGGTGGAAACTTTGCACCACCACAGCAGGTTTGAATAATTTCTTTAACACCTTGACTGGTATTGATGGTACCCTTTGGCAGAAAAAAACGCATAGTTCCGCATCATTTCTGGCAAGCGGCACCGTCAGTAGCAGTCAAGGGATTAAATTAATCTGTACATTGCACCACCATGTATTGGTTCTTTTTCTTTTTGTTTTGTGCCACTTTGAATTTTCTACAATCTCTAAAAATGACTTGATTACAGTGCACGCCCATTTCCAATACTACTAAGTGTTTTCATTACATGAACATATATTATACATTTTCAGCCAGTGTCGGGAAATAGATTGACTTAACCCTTATCATTCGGAATACATATGTGAAATAAGTTTGACTAAAATAGGTCAAGGGTAGTGCCAGAATAGGTTGGCGCCTCTAGGTGCCAAGCTACTCTGGCACCACCCTGGAACTAAAGCCATTGGTCTATATCCTTATCTGTAAGTACTATAAGGTAGCTTGCATATGGCATATGGCATATTGCATATATACCAATTTGAAGCTTTTAGCCTCAGTATGATATGGGTTAATTACCATGATGTCTTTGAAGAATAATGATGACAGATAATCCATCTCCTGCTGCTGTGTGTTAGGTTCCATTTAGCTGATCCAGAAATTTGTAAAGGGGATTAAAATAAATTTGACTATAATATTCAAGGGTGGTGCCAGAATAGCTTGGCGCCTCAGGCGCCAAGCTATTTTGGCACCACCCTTGAACTAAAATGGTTGATCCATCTCTAGATCTGTAATGTAGCCTTCATAGGACAGTAGGCATATTTTAAAAAAAATTGGCCTCAGGAGGTATTGGGTCAGAAGGGAACATTTGCTTATGCGTCACACGGCAACAGAAGATAGAATGGGAATAGTTTAAAGATGATGCCAGGATGGTTGGGCGCCTTTGGGTGCCGAGCTGTTATGGCACTAACCTAGAACTATCATGGTCGATCTGTCTGACCTGTAGAGTACAAGTGTACAGTTTTCAGAAGACAATTATTCCTGAATTTTGCCATACTGACAATACTGTGTAGTGGAAAAACACTGTCCATGTAAGAGCGTTTGAAGAAGAAGAAGTTGGGAAGACACAGTTACGCAAATTTTCCTCCAAACGGTATCGTCAGTAGCAGTCAAGGGGTTAAAACTAAGTACTGAAACAAGGTATGTTATCACAGGTGGATGAATTTGAGGTGGAGGCAGTGAATTTGATGAAACTTCGCAAAATCCGCATTGGCCATGACGGCAAAGGTCGTGGTGCGGGTTGGTTCCTGGACAAAGTCATCATCAAACATCCAGACAACTCCAAATATGACGAAACCTTCGAATGCAACAGGTATGGTTTTGTTTGTTTGAAAATGATAATAGATATGGAGTTATATGTAGAATACACTGAAATGTATGTGCATTTGAACACTCAAACATATGTTTGAGAGAGTGCATACACATTCATTTGTGAGTTTGCGCATGTGTGTGTTTGAACATGACAGTGTGTGTGTGGTATGTGTGTGTGTGTGCATGTGTGCATCCTTGTAACTTATTACATTCTATGCATGAAATTACCCATTTTTGGCTCACATGCGAAGCAAAAGTGAGTCTGTGTTCTCGGCCAGTGGTCATCCGTCGTTCATCATCCGTGGTAAACTTTAACGTTGGCATTTTCTCGGAGACTATTCAAAGCACAATCTTTAAACTTGGCCCAAGGATACTTTGTGGCAAGACCTTTCTAAACATACCAACTTGAGTGACCTCTCACAAAGGTCAAGGTCACAGGGGATCAGGAAATAGGTACAGAATGGCTATATTTTGACAGAATGTATTTTTTCTCAAATACTATTCACAACTTCATTTTTTTTATAGAACTGTTGTTATTATCAATACTTTTGAAAACTTTTCAATCAAATTTGACACAAAGGTAGCTGATGTTAAAACTCCCTGTGTGTACTAATTTAGTTGACTCACCACAGGGGGGGAGGGGGGGGGAAGAGGGGGGGAGGGGTTGACAGATGTGTGAAAAATGCTTACATTTTGAGAAAACATGGATTTTGCTGGTGCAGAAGACAGCCCTTATTGTCACAAAGGTCACACATATGTAGATTAGTCATACACGTGAGCCATAAGGGTTTTGCCTTTCTTGTTGTATCTATCCTTTGAGTTCTACTTCACAGTTTTGCAGACATATTGACCATGACAGTTCAAGGGTGGTGTCAGAATAGCTGGGCACCTCTAGGCGCCAAGCTGTTGTTACACCACCCTTGAACTATCATGGTCGATTCAAATCCTGTCATAGTGTGTCAGGGCTTTGTGGGTTCAAGCGTAGTTCTTTTTGTGCCATAATTTTATCAGCTACACTCATTTCGTATGTTGAATAAGGTGTACCTATAACAATTTTAAAAAGTGATTTACAGCTGTTTGGAGGTTAGGTGCTGTAAAATGTCCATGATTGATTAATAGATTTAATCATGTAATATGTCATGTCCAAGATAGGTTTCCTTATTATCCAATGTGTGCGTGCGTTTGTGCAGGTGGCTGGCAGAGGATGAAGACGATGGTCAGATAGAGAGGGAGATCACGGCTGGAGGAGCACAGATGCTCAACAGTAAGTCCTCCTGCCGAAACTGTTTAGCCTTGACACACTACAGCAGGAAGCAGATTGACCATGTTAATTCAAGGGTAGTGCCAGATCAACTTGGCGCCTGATAGCGCCAAGCTGATCTGACACTACCTTTGAGTTGTCATGGTCGATCCATCTCCTGCAACCGGTACATAGTTGTTAGGTGACCCCTCCAAAAGTTGGGCAATGCAGCCATGGGGTTAATTGGGTTAATTGCCATACTGCATTTGAAACAGGCAGGTTGGGATTGGGGGGGAGGAGATGGGGGGGGGGGGGACTAATGAGGATCTATACCTCTCGCAGTTGGGTGATGGTCATGGTGTCCTGGCATTGAATGCGTTAAAAGTATACTCATCTTACCGTAGGGTCTCACAAGGATAAATTCCTCCTACATTTGGGTGATGATCTTCATGTTTTGGCGTCAAATGGTTCTAAAATGCATTCACACTGTGGGCGCCATAAATACTGGTATGCCTCTTGCAGTTGGGCATTGTTTGCTGTGCCCTAGCATTGATGGTTTTCTAAAAAAAAAAAAAAAAAAACGTGTCTTTTTTGCAGCCACTACATACCACGTTCATGTAAAGACAGGAGATGTCCGTGGTGCAGGAACAGATGCCAATGTTTTCCTGAAGATTTTTGGCACGAAGGGTGATACGGATAACCTCAAACTGCGCAATTCTGAAGGTAGCTCCAACAAATTTGAGAAAGGGCGCACAGACGTCTTTAAGATTGAAACAACAGACATTGGAAAGGTAAGCTGTTTGAAAGATTTTTGACACTTTTTAGTTATAGTTTTTCCAGAATTATTGCACTGACTACCCCTTTGTAATTCTTTTTTGCATTCTCATTGTTTCTCTCATTTTCACAGTGGCAAAAGACATTATGATTAAACAATAAAGTTGATATTTTCTTTCACATTTCAGTATTTCACATTTTACCATACATTTTCTTTTCGTTTACTTCACATTAATGTTTTTTTTTCTCAATAGATCAAGAAGATCAAAATTGGCCATGACAACAGTAAGCCGAATTCGGGCTGGTTCCTGGATGAAGTTTGTATCGACATCCCCTCTCGTGGAGAGCATTATCGCTTCGCTTGTCACCGATGGTTGGCTGATGATGAAGACGACAGGCAGACGGAGATTGAGATTGAGCCCTCATCGCAGGAACAGAGAGAAAAAAGTATGAAATTGCAGCTCATGTAACCCTGACATGTATCTCAGTATGCGAAAGGTATCGAACTGACGTCAGCCACTGTTGGCCCACACACGGATGACCTTTAGCGAAGTAGAATGTAACTGTTCGAGATGGATCGATCACAGTAGTTTCAACTAGGGTAGTACCTGCAGAAAGTTTCTCTACACCAGTGACTTTTTTATGTAGGAATTAACCTAAAAAACAATCTGCTAAGTTGATTGTGTTCTGAGAGAGATGCGTTTCTGGTAGATGCTAAAGGTGCGTGTGAGGAATAAATTATTTGTGTAATCATTCGGTGTGGTGTGGAACCGGTACAAATGCTTTTATTTTGCACAAATCTTTACTCTTTGCTCATTTCTCTCCAGCAATTCCTTACGAGGTGACTGTGTGGACGAGTGACTTGAAGGGAGCCGGCACAGACGCCAACGTTTTCCTGCAGATGTACGGAGAGAACGGCAAGACAGAGGAGGTGCAACTGCGCAACAAGACCGACAACTTTGAGAAGGCCCACGTTGATAAGTTTAAGGTCAGTGGTTTTGGGCTCACAAGTTACATCCCCACCCATTATGCATTCAGTCCTGATCATGAAATAGTACGCTAAAGCAATAAATGTTTCGAATGTAATGGTTTAAGGGTTATGTCAGACTAGCTTGGCACCTGTGGGTGCCAAGCTATTCTGACACCACCCTTGAACTATCATGGTCGATCTGTTGCGTGCTGTAAATGAGGGTGGATTTGATTAACCCTTTGCTTGTTGTGGGTTTTCTCACGATGATTCCTTCAGGAATCATTGCGACAAAAGTCTCTACCGATATTGCAAAGGGTAAAAAGGGTTAATGGATGCAACGTATTGGATTCATCTCAGCTCTCCGTTTGTCTTTGCTTTTCACTACTGTGATATGTTCTTACTAATTTACAAATGTAATTTTAATTGTTTATAGCTGTATCATCCATCGTCAAGGGGCAGCATAGGGGTAAAATACTTGATCGCACCTGTGCTTGGTAATCCTGGAGGTACTGTTGCTTTATGTGTTCAGCTGTTTGATTTCTCATGTTCTAGGTGGAGGCACCAGATGTTGGTCGACTGCAAAAGATCCGCATCGGTCATGATGGTGCGGGCATGTTCTCTGGCTGGCATCTGGAAAAGGTAATGCTGTCTGCTGTGAATGTAACCCTGTGGCTGTCGGTAGTGCTTTTTGTTGTAATGATTCCTGCAGGAATCGTCACAACAAAAAGCACTACCAACAGCCATGCATGCATCACTCACTGGTAATGTTTACAGTTCCGGTGGTTATCATTATTATTTTCATTATTATTATTATTGTAGGGGCAGCCAAGTGTGTTTTTAAAGTGTCACTGGCTCTAGGGTGCAAACCCAGAAGACAAGGAAGATATAAGGAATGTTTGTAATGTGCTCTTCAGTGGATTGATATGTTCATAATTCTGAATGAAACTCATTTATCTTTTTCATTTATTCAGCTGCTGATCCAACGGCAGCCTATAGAACCTAGCAAGAAAACCAAAAAGAAACTGTCAGAACAGGAGAGACGCAAGTCAGTCCTCAACCTCAGCCGCACAGAAGAGGAAGAATCTGACTCTAGCACTGCCTCTTCACCTCGACGCAACAAACGAAAGTCGTTAAAATCATCATCAACACTGGCGTCTGTCATCGAAGAAAATGAAGACACTGATACAGAAGATTACTGGTTCTTTGTGAACCAGTGGTTTGCGAGAGGCGAAGGGGATGGGGAGATTGTGCGAGAATTCATCCCCACTGATGAGCAAGGGAAACCTCTCAAAGGGAGACTGGAAGGTGAGGATGGGTTAGATTCTCATGAGCTTCTGCAGATGCAGACAAGAGGCATAGATCTAGCGTCTTGCAGGTAGAGTTAGATTTGTACAACATAGGAATTTACAGACTTACCAGTAATGGTGATTTCTCATAAACAGTACTGCATTGTGCGTGTATGTGTGCAGGCCAGCACACAAAACGCTGTGCTCATCCTGTGAATGTATGCAAAACCTAGCACAGCTGAACCTAGTTGGAGCATCACCTGTATGAGAGATCACCTGTCATTAAAGACCATCATCCAGGTGGCTGCAGCAACCTGAATGATGGTCTTTAACGACAGGTGGCACTTCTTGCCCTTCAATTCAAGACTTGAGAGAGCACCTGTCTTTTAAAACCAGTTTTTTTTCTTGCAAGAAAAGGTGGTCGTTCAACACGGGTTCTTCTCCTATACTGGAAAGTGAGAGTGGGTGTGAGGTAGAGTCCTGAAAGCCTGTTCAGATGCAGGCACGAGTCATAGATCTTCACAAGTCCCTGCACCTTGCAGGGCCCATGAAGGGCTATTTTTCAGCCTGTCTTTTTTAAACAAGTGAGTTTTGTCACTTTTCACCCAGGTCATCCCATTACATGGTGTGTTCACATGACTTTTTCTTCAATTATATTTACAGATTTTGTTGTGTCTCACACATTGTTACTGATCCGGACGCACACGCAAAACTGAAAACACCAGCGTGATCCCCAGCATATGGAAGGGTTAAGGGGATCTCTAAGTGTTTGTTTACACATTTGTCCATTGTTGGTATTGTATACCCTTGGCATGTACATTATCTTAGAAGCTGGCTTCGGTTTGCTAGATTGATGCATTGAGGCCCCACGCCTTCTCCTGGAAGGTAGCAGCATCAGGCAAGAAGGTCTCCTGTTGCTTGTCAACAGACAGGCTCCCGTGATTTTTTTATCAAACGCTCCGCTGCCGGAAAGTAGGTGAACCCCACCCAACTGCAAGAGGCAAGGAATCTCATGAGCCCCCGCAGATGCGGGGGCTCATATGAGGTTCCTTGCCTCTTGCTGACCCTGTTAATGTCCGTGTTCGTCGGATCAATGGGATTTTTTATTGTTGAATTTGCTCTGCTTTCAATAGGCGAACCCCACCCAACTGCAAGAGGCAAGGAACGTCATGAGCCCCCGCATCTGCGGGGGCTCATGAGGTTCCTTGCCTCTAGCTGACCCTACTCATGTCTGTGTTGTTTGGATCGATAGGATTATGCATTGTTGAATTTCGCCTATTGTCAGTGACATAATTTTATGTCTGCTGCCAGTGAAGGAAGGGTATTTATCCACACTGACTACATTTTCTGTGCGTGTTGCAGAGGTGGAGTACACGGTACGCGTGTTCACCGGGGACGTGTTTGGTGCTGGCACAGACGCCAGTGTGTTTATCAACCTGTACGGCGAAAAAGGTGACTCGGGGGAGAGACAGCTCAAGGACTCCAACAACCGCAACAAATTCGAACGCAAACAGGTCAGCAAGGAAAAATTAAAGTGTGAAATATGTACGCTGTATTCCATAGTGACTTTGGCCATCTGTGTGAAGATGGAAAGGTGTCCTGATCTATAATTTAGGACCTATGCCTTGAAGGCAGTAAGGTCAAATGTCATAGACCATCAACAGAGGGCCTGTAAATAGTATACAGCAGAACCTGTTTTGAGTGACCGCCCTTATGAGAGATCACTTGCCATTAAAGACCATCATTTAAGTGGCTGTAGTCACCTAAATGATGGTCTTTAACTCATTCAAGACATGCCACCTCCGGATACACGGCATAAGCCAGGTATCCAGAGGTGGCACGTCTCGAATGAGTTAAAGACATGTGGCAGACACTTTGGTTAGTTTTGTTCTGCCCTTGAACTATATAATCATGAGTGGTCCAACTCCCCTTATGGTTTAACTCATTCAGCCCCAACACACCACAGCAAGACATGGATCGAGCATGATAGTTCAAGGTTGGTGCCAGAATAGCTTAGCGCCCATATGCGCCAAGCTATTCTGGTACCACCCTTGAACCTATCAAGCATGATCTGTCTCTAGAATTGTAATACAGTCCTTCAGATTGCAACTTCAACATTTTGGAATTTCGGTCCTGAGGCAGAATGTTCTAACAGGTGCAAATGAATTAAACCAATTTTTTTCACGTTGTAATGCTGTTTGCAGGAGGATGTGTTCCTAGTCAAGGCGGTGGACCTGGACAAACTTGTGAAGGTGAAGATCCGCCACGACAATGCAGGAATGGGTGGGGCCTGGTTCCTCGACCGGGTGGAAGTGGAGGATGGAAAACGCAAAAAGAGGTAGGATCGTGAATTATTACAAACTTGGTGGGTGCGTTGATTGTAGAGAAAGGGTGGCTGGATAGACAGATGGATGGTAAAAAGATAGACTAATGGATGCATGTATGGATGGACAAGTGGACTGACAGGTAGTGGGAGGATAAAAGAGTTATTGTATTATTTTCAGCTATTTCTTGTAATTGTGCATTTACTGTTCACCAACATTGAAAGTGAACAATGGACGCCACTCATTATATCACTGAGCCTTCAAGTCAAAGCTCCCATATTTGAAAGTTTTCCTTAGAAAAACTACATTTTGGTTCAGGGGACACTTCGACCATGATAATTCAAAAGGCGATGCCAGAATAACTTGGGGCCTCCTGTCGTCAAGTTGTCTGGCATGTCATTTGTGAGCTGTCATGGTCGATCCATTATATCGCTGTAGTGTCTCACAGCTGAGTGACTTAACCCTTCACTGCCGAGAAATATTGAACACGACCCAGCTACAAGAGACATAGATCCTCATGAGCCCCCGCAGTTGCGGGGGCTCATGATTATCTATGCCTCTTGCTGACACCACTCTGAATCTATGTTCCTGGGATGGCTGGGGCTCATTGGTGTTGAACTTGCGAAGATTGAAGAAGCAGTCTGTATCGACTGACAGTGAAGGGGTTAAATATTTCTCGCGATCGGTACATCACAGGCAGATGTACAATTTAGCCCTTATCATTTGGAATACACCAGTGTGTGAAATAAGTTTAACTAAAATAGTTCAAGGGTAGTGCCAGTATAGCTTGGCGCCTCTAGGCGCCAAGCTATTCTGGCACCACCCTTGAACTCGAGCCATTGGTCTGTATCCTTATCTGTAGGTACTATAATGTAGCTTGCATATGGCAGTGTACAAATTTGAAGCTTTTAGCCTCAGTATGATATGGGTTAAAGAGATAAGAAAAGGGACCCTTTATCTTAAGACCTCCCAGCATTTCCCAGAGAGTAAACATGTGCTCTTTCTTTTTCAGCTATTTCTTCCCGTGCCAACGGTGGTTAGCCACCGACAAGGATGATGGACAGATCGCTAGGGAACTGGTCCCAGTCGACGCCGCCTTGAAACACAAACTGGCTCGCAAAGACTCGAAGACTGCCATCAGGGATGAGATTGGTCTGGAAACTAAAGGTACATTTTGATCAGCTTCTTAGTTAATTTTTTTCCCGCAGCCAGCAGGTTATTAAATAATGTGCCTAAAACAAGCACAGATTCTATTCCGTCTGCCTGAGACACGCAGAGATTAGAGTGGCCCTCAAGAGGCATAGATCTTCCGCACTTGTGGGGACTCATGAGCATCTATGCCTCTTGTGTTCGAGCATCTATGCCTCTTGCCTATTGCTGCACCCCAGCAGTAAAGGGTTGACACTTTCAAAGGAATGATTTCCTGTCAAGTTTTGACCAATAGCGTGCTAGTCTGTGATTGGACCTTTTATGGTTCAGTGCCAGCTGAAGCAGACTGAGTTTCAACAATCTTCGTTAATTCAAGACCAGAGCATCCTAGATGTCCCAAAGTCGTGTCATCAAGAGGCATAGATCCTCATGAGCCCCCGCAACTGCGGGGGCTCATGAGGATCTATACCTCTTGCAGCTGGGTGGTGTTCATAATTTATCAGCACTAAACAGGCACTTAAATCCAGAATCACACACTAGCACACGAGTAAAAGACAAGCATGGATTTTGTGTGTGTGTCAAGTTGTCTCATGCCAGTACAAATAAACATAACGGTGGGAGCTAGAATTCTTATTTATTACGTTGATTTGACTGGTAATATTGAATTCCAGCAAGGCGGAAAAGCGAAAATGGAGAGGAAGGTACAGTGATACAGTGCACACACTGTTAGTGGAAGTGCTCCCCAGATAGATCCAGTTGAGGAGTACACCACAAGTACATTTCTATTCAAATGGGATGCTAAGCATCTGGTTTGAATAGTGGAGTAGGCCCCGAGGGGGTCTATCTGGGGAGTGCTCCTGTAAACAGTCCAGGTAATTTTGAGCATGGTGGCTGATGCTTTGGTCTAGTACCTAGCAAGTGGCTGAAAGAATGGAGTGATTTTTGCGTTCTAGGGGCAGCGCTTTGTTTGTGTTTATCTTTTTAATGAAAAGTATAAGTAATTGCATGTGGAATACAGCTTTTTCTTTCACTCTTTTCCTTGTGCATGTTGTGTGCTACCTGTATCACCTTCAGTGCCAATTGGATACGTGAGTCAAATTTGGTATCTCAAGGGTAGTGCGTGGTCTGTTTTGGCATCTAATATGTTCGATCACACACTGGTAGTCTCCATGGATTTGCTGCCACTGTCAGCGGCAGCAAATCCAGGGAGACAACCAGTGTGGGTCGATCAAGGTGCCTCTACCTTTTAAATATGCTGCCGAGTAAAAGAGATAAGTCATTTTGGGAAACATGTAGTGTTTCCGATGTTTCCCAAAATGACACATTTCTAAAGTGTTTCCAAGTTTCCATAAATGTCATATTTCTTCTGCTTGTCAGTATAGGATGGTTGACCTGTGTCATGATTTTGAAATGCAAGCCAATTTGTCTTTCAAGGTAGAAGGAGTATGGAATATACCATCCCAGCTGGTGTGCAGCTTAGAGAAAGAAAAAATCAAATGCATGCTTATACTCCACCTACCCGCCCATCTTCCCTCCCATGTACCCTGTACCTACAGGTCTGATTCAATGGAGCGTGGTCGCTGGGGTGCATAAAAACTGACTGAGATATAAATATTTGCACTAACCACTTTGTCTATTGAAAAAAAAAAAAACAACACTACCCTACTCCAAGAAATATGGATCTTCATGAAGACTTTTCACCTCATGCTCAAACCACTTTGTATCAATTTTCCTTTGACAGCTGGGGGATCTTTGATGTTGAATTTACAATAATGTCAAAAACACAGTCTTTCAAAACACTATGGTCCCTTCCGTTACATATTCCAGATTGCAGTAACATGAGGTGTGATGTATTGAGTCTGACCTGTAATGATCGCTTTTCCCAACCAGGTTAAAGTCCTAACCGCTTAATTCCCACCCAGTTGTACATACCTGATCATTGCTGAAAATAATTGAGGTAAATAAAGGTTTGACCTGTGTACTCTCCCATTCCTTCCAACCCATTTTGATCATACTGGATATTTACAATATTTACATGGCGCTTAATTTTGATAAAGTTCTAAGTGCTTTTTCATCAGCTTTGCGGAATCAAGCAAAAAATACAGAACACACATACACCATTGTCACAATAAACTAAATGATAATGTATAAACATGCCCTGTACTGTATTCGTTTGTATTCATTGTAGACAAGAGTACACTTCTATTTAAATGATATGCTTTACATCTCATTTGAATAGAAGTGCACTTGTGATATGTGTACTCCCCCAGTGGGTCTATGAGGGGAGTAGGACATTACAAAGTAAAGAATAATGCATACATATACTCACACATTTACATTGAACACTTTGATTGACACACTTTATTGTCATGTTTCATGTGCTGGTCTGTGGTGTTGGACCATACGTCACAGAGCCATAAGGTCCGAAATTACAGACCAGTACAAGTTAGTCTACAAAACTCCTGAAAAATAAGAATAGTTAGAAAAGAATAGGGTTTAAATATAAATGCACACAGCTTATAGACCTCAGCTACACTGGCGTCTCTTTTCAGTAGCTCGCACAATTTATTTTTTCTCCAATAATGTAGAGTGCGATCAGGTGTAAACTGAGTTACACTATGACTTTACATACTGCCCTACATGTCTAAACCTGTTTTGCAGACGCTGCACTTCAGTAACTGCGTACAATAACATTTGAAATATTGGCCAATTCTCAAAAATAGCACTAAACTTTGGCCGTTTTCAGCTTGCACAGCAATGCTGCTGCAGGATATTGGCACAATGCGCTTGCAAACAGTAACACTTTTCAGTAAACACTGGGCACAAACGGGTACTTAAAGGGCAGTAACCGGGGCTTGCCGGGTTGTTGTTGTTCTGGGGCACCCAGAGCCTGGGCGCTCTTCGGCGCTTCCTGTGATCTGAAAGCATTCCTGCAGGTGCCGGATGACAGAGTGGCTCAGTCCCAGCCGTCTTGAGACTTCTCGTCTGTAGATTCCATCTTGGAGCCAACCGAGAGCCTGGCCATGATCCAGTGTAGACAGTCTGTGTCTTGGAGGCATGCTTGCTGCAAGCTCCGGTTACCATTCTTTATGTACCCGTTTGTGCCGAGTGTTTACTAAAAAGTGTTAACAGGTGTCACTGTTTGCTCATGCATTATGCCAATATCCTGCAGCAGCATTGCTGTGTAAGCTGAAAACTGCCAAAGTTTAGTGCTATTTTTGAGAATTGGCCAATTTTTCAAACGTTATTGTACACAGTTACTGAAGCGCAGTGTCTGCAAAACAGGTTTAGACATGTAGGGCAGCATGTAAAGTCACAGTGTAACTCAGTTTACACCTGATCGCACTCTACATTATTGGAGAAAAATAAATTGTGAGAGCTACTGAAAACACACGCTGGGCCTTAACTTATGCGGACTAGTGTTTGTGTGTTTTCACTTTGGCTGTCCGTAGTGCTTTTTGTTAATGTGAAAATCCAAAGGGCATGCTATTATTGTCTGTTAGTTGTGGTTCAGGAAGAATCCCGGTATTTAAAATAGGAAAAAAAAAAATTATTAGTGTGTTGAAAAGCATAGCTGAAGAATATGGGTAGATTTCCCATTGTTCATGAGAGAAATTCACCCCTGGTCATGATTTTCACAACAAGAGGAGGTATACGTCTGTAAAGATAGTGTACCGATTGCAGGAGATGGCTCACAATGACAGTTCAACTGGACAATTTAACTCATTCAGCCCTGACGCACTACAGCAGGAGATGGGTCAACCATGATAATTCAAGGGCAGTGCCAGATTAGCTTGGCGCCAGTCAGTGCCAAGCTAATCTGGCACTGACCTTGAATTATCATGGTTGATCCATCTCCTGCAACGGGTGCATAGTCTTTAAATGACGCCTCCAAAGTTTGGAAAATACGTGCGCTGGCTGAATGAGTTAATTGGCGCCATCCCAGGTGCCAAGCTAGTCTTGAACAGCATGGCCTTTTTCCATTTCCTGCTGCAGTGTGTGCAATAACCCTTTGGCGGTTGGTACCAATTTGTGTTATTCCTGCAGGAATCACCTCAGCAAAAAGAGCTACCTGCAGCTAAATGGTTAAATTGATGGCTAGATCTTGGGAGTGGCAACACAGCTAGCTTTTGCTGAATTCACACTTTCACGCGTGATGGATTTGGCCACATATGCAACATCTTTTAGGTACTGTGCTCTCAGTGGGGGAATGAGGGATTTTGTAAACAGTCAGTTTGACCCCTGCTAGTGATGGTACTATTTGGTGGAAAAGACGCATAGCCCCATGCGCTGCACGTATAACACACTTTGAATTTATGAAAAGCATTTTGTTATCAAAGTTCATGGCACAGGTATTTCAACTGACACAGAACCTGCAGCCATTAAATTGCTGTCGTGGGAATTGTGTTTAACTCATTCAGCCCTGCATACAACATTTTCAAATTTATCATCTGAGGTCTGCGTGACAGCTCTAGAGAGACAGGTGAAGCATGATAGTCCAAGGGTGGTGTCAGAATAGCGCCAAGCTGTCATGATCAATCCGCATCCTGTCGCAGTGTGTCAGGGATTAATAGGTTTAATGGTATGAACTTTCACCAAAGATTTTCAGGTAAATTGTATGTAAATTTCATGACCTTCTGTGTCTAATAGGAATTTGTCTTTACGTTCATCTGTTTTTAATTTAACATGTTCACAACATTAACTGTCTTTCTGCTGATGCCAGGGATCAGCTTATCAGTTTACAAAACATTATACAATGTTCAACTCTTTTTTTTTTTAGGGGGTAAGGGCATGAAGATTTTTGAAAGACAGTAAAGTCAACTGCCTGCTAAAATCGACATTTCTTAAGTCAAGATTTGTAATTTCATGCGCTCAAACCTTGTCATTTTTCTTGTTTCAGCTGCCATGACAACGTACCATGTGAAGGTGACCACAGGAGATGTATGGGGGGCTGGGACTGATGCCAACGTCTTTGTTATTCTCTTTGGCGACAAAGATAACACTGGCAAAATGTTCCTGAAGTCATCCGTTAACAACAAAAACAAGTTTGAGAGGAAGCAAATGGATGAATTCATTCTGGAGACT
Organism: Semisulcospira habei; assembly: GCA_036245525.1. Taxonomy (NCBI): domain Eukaryota; kingdom Metazoa; phylum Mollusca; class Gastropoda; family Semisulcospiridae; genus Semisulcospira; species Semisulcospira habei. The sequence goes on from BTPG01000006.1 coordinate 75,208,826, forward strand.
GTCAACATTGGTGACCTGAAGAAAATCAGGTATGGAGTATAAACAAAAGTATCAGGGGATTCAAATTTTGTTGGTTATAGGAGAACCTGTACTGAGTGACCACACTTATGTGACACTGTATAGTGCCAGAGGGACAAAAAAATGGAGCCAATGAATGAATGAACACTTATGTGCTGTGCAGTTGCATGTGGGCTGTGTATCCTCAGGATAAAATTATCTTTTTAAAAAAAGATATCCTTCGAGGACTGTGTCGCAGTTCTGGAGACAGATCAGATCGACCATGACAGTTCAAGGGTGGTGTCAGAATAGCTTGGCGCCTGTAGGCGCCAAGCTATTCTGACACCACCCTTGAACTATCATGGTCGATCCACATCCTGTCGTAGCATGTCAGGGCTTCATGGGTTGCGGTTGATGCCTGCCAGATAACTTTTTTCTCCTTGGGTATGGACTTGGGACCCACAGACTGGACCTTTCCATATCTAGTTTTGCAACATATTTTGTACTGATGGCATAATATTGAGGCTGACCTGAACTTGTAGGATCGGCCACGATAACAAGGGAGGTGGTGCAGCCTGGCATTTGGACAACGTTGTCATCGACTGCCCCTCTCTGGGCAAGACTTGGGTCTTCCCCTGCAATCGCTGGCTGTCTGAGAATGACGATGACGGCCAGATCGAGAGAGAACTATTCCCACAGGAGTTGGAAACCACGCTGTACAAACCCTGTGAGTAGTTGGATCTAAGATTGATGCAGAGAAGAACCCAACAAAGAAAGAAACATGCTTAGAAAAGACAATTATTACAACACAATTTATTAATATTTCTAGTTAAAACCCTTTTTCAAATAGACATACTTTTCAAAAAATAGACATGAAAACAAGTACTCAATTTGGCACTTGTCTTTTAGTAATAGAAAGAAGCAACTTAAATTGTTGCAGTGTTGCAGTTGCTTCTTCTCATCACAGATTTTGAAAAACCCAAAATAATAATAAATTGTACATGTATGTTAACTGTCGGTTATAATCGTGTTCTTGTCTTCACTGGGTTCTTCTCTGCTTTTTTTCACACTTGGCAGTCACCTGTTCTAGATTTCTCAATAGCTAAAGGTTAGTGTGTCAGCCAGCACATCCCTTAAGCTGTGTTCTGACCTTTCTGTGATGCACATCACTCTTATTTTGGTAAAACAACACATCCTGTGCAGTTACATTTATGGAATGACCCTGTCACTGTTGTCACAGATTCTCTTTCTGAAATCTTCTTAATTCAGGACCATTGATTCAAAGTGGTGTCAGCAAGAGGCTTAGATCCTCATGAGTCCCCGCAGTTGCAGGGGCTCAGGATCTATGTCTCTTGCTGTTGGATCCTGTTCACTTTTTCTCAACAGTTAAGGGGTGAAATGTTACATTTTAAAAATTAAATGATGGCAATGTTTGTTCAGAAAATAATGTAACTTTTTTGTTGCCTGTGCTTTTTCAGGCATTCCGTATGAAATCACTACCTACACCAGTGATGTATCAGGGGCCTCCACTGACGCTGATGTGTATATCGTTCTCTATGGCAAGGATGAGTGCACACAGAAGAAATCGCTCTGTGCTACCAAACGTGAACGCAAGGAGAAGTTTAAACGAGGGAAAGCTGACAAATTTGTTATTGAAGTAAGTAAAGAACATTATTTTAGTTCCCAGTGTTCTTAACAATTTCAAATTTTTGTCTTTTTGGGCTCACGTGCGAAGCAAAAGGGAGTCTATGTTTTTGGGCTCACTTGCGAAGCAAAAGTGAGTATGTTTTGGGCCAGTGGTCGTCCGTCTGCGTGTATTTCTGGTAAACTTTAACGTTGGCATTTTCTCGGAGACTATTCAAGCCACAGTCTTCAAACTTTGCCCAAGGATACTTTGTAGCAAGACCTTTCTAAACATACCAATTTGAGTGACCTCCCTTAAAGGTCAAGGCAGGGATAGGTAAAAAATTGTCATATTTTGACAAAACTTATGTTTTTTCTCAAACACTATTCACAACTTCAAACCCAAACTTGATATAAAGATACCTGATGGTAAGACTTTTCTATGCATGCTAACTTAAATTGGTTGCCCCTTTGAAAAGGTCAAGGGCCACAAGAGCTTAGGAAATAGGTAAAACATAACTATATTTTGACTAAAGATGTTTTTTCTCAAATACTATTGGCAACTTCAAACCCAAACTTGATACGGAGATACCTGATAGTTAGACCTTCCTATGCATACTAATTTGGATGACCCCTCGGAAAGGTCAAGGATCACAAGAGATCAGGAAATAGGTAACAAATAGCCATTTCCTGACTAATTTTTTTTTTCTCAAATACTAGTTACAACTTCTATCCCAAACCTGGTACAGAGATACCTGATGGTAAGACCTTCCTATGCATGCTAACTTGGATGACCTCTTGGAAAGGTCAAGGGTCACAAGGGATCAGCAAATGACATGAAAAATGTCTATTCTTTTGGTAGGATTTTAGTTTTTAATCACATTTCTTGCAAAACTTTTCAGCCAAATTTGGCAGAAAGATAGCTGATGATAAGTCTTTTCTATGCATACTAATTTGGTTCACTACCTGTACTCAAAAAGGTCAAGGGTCGTGGGAGGTTGACAAAAGTGAAAAATGGGTAAATTTTGAGAAGTCATGGATTTTGCAGGTACAAATGCCAACCCTTATGTTATGTTAGAACACTTAGTCAAGGTCACAAGGTCATTAATTATGTGGATAAGAATAAGAGTACTTTATTATCTCGAAAAGAGAAATTCATCTCACGACCTCAGGTGCAACTCGCAATCAAACACACTCACACAACAGTTTACAAACAAATGGACAATAACATAGCTACAAAATGGACAATGACTCGGGACGGGTGAAGCCCGTCACCAAGTCATCTAAAGGCCGGCACCAGTGGCCTCATCCTGACCCGAACCTCCCTGACAAAAAGAGAATACTAAGACAACCCTATGTCTCCTGAACACACTATTATATGTTCTTTCATAAAGTTCCTAAAGCTAGTACATAAAATACAAGTTAACAACAGAAACAAAATACCGTTGACAGAGAAATGATCTCATATCTCGGTTACATAAAAACAGCAGTCAAAGCTGAACCTCGGGGCCGTCGCCATAGTACAGCGCCAGTATTTAGAGGGCACTGCTCCGACAAAGTCCGCCAACACTATGAATTACATTATAAATATGAGAAATGCACCGTATAAATACTATGTATTATTATTATTATGTTTTACATATAAATATCATTCTGGTATCCTCCATGAGTCATTATAATAAACTACCCACACACAGTCTTGTTTACTTCACTAGCACACTGCTTGTTGGGAAATGTCTGTCAACAGCAAAGGTCAGTGAGCTAGGCAGATGCTACATAAACGTGGCCGCCGAGGAGGAAATGCAGTAACTAAGAATGTAGTAAAGCTCACTGTAGATGCTTCTCTGTATGCTTTCATGCTTTTCTGTGGAGTCAGACAGAATAAAGAAAAATCTGGCACCAGTCTGCAAACACTGTAGGATGAGCCAGGAATAGCACATGATTAGTAATTCCACAGTTCATCTGCATGCTTTTCTTTGACCATCTAGGCTGGCGCAAAGTAGGTTTGAAATTCAGTCCGACTGTTACACTGAAGATGAAGAAGATCAGACTCAGTATTACAAAATAAAGACGATTTTCTATCAAGTAAGTTGTTGAAAAAGTACATCACTGTTTCCTAGGAACTTGATGGCACAGCACTGCCTGGAAAATAATAATTATTAAATATAGGCATCTCTTTAAAGCGCAGTTGACGGATTTTGCCGGAGCGGCCGGCCAGGAGATGATGCCTGGCCACCATCTTGCCCCCTATCGCCCATCTTGCCCCCTATCGCAAATGCAGATGCATGTGAGCCTTGAAGGCTTTGCCATTATTTTCTTTTTCTTTTTTTTTATTTATTTTTTTTCTGGGGGGGGGGGGGGAGGGGGGCGGGGCACAGATTGTCACATGATGTTTAAAAGACAGATGAGGGAAACAAATGGGGAGAGAGTTTTCATTTGTTTCTTCAAAAACATTACCGATGACATGACTACCAGGAGTGTCCACTCCTTGCTCAATTCTAGCCTAAGAACCCGTTGTGTAAACACAACCCGGGAGGCACTCGGGGAACCCCCAGAGGGACCGAGAGTTGTCTCCCGCTCCTACCCACCAGCCCTATTCACCTGTGAACTCCAGTCACGCTTCTTAGGCTCACGCGTTCAGACGTGTTGTCTCTAGCCTCTGGACTTAGAAGTTTTTCGACCGGGTCGGTCTGCTTTGCTTGCTTCGTCTTCGCCGGCCTGGGATTCTGCGCGTGCGACGTTGGTCGACTGCAGCTTCGGTCTTGTTAAGGGTTCCCTCTCTGGCTTGCCGGTCGGGCTGCGGGTGTCATGGAGCTTTCTCCTTCTCGTACCTCTCCGACTGACAGGTAAGGTAGTTAGAGGGCCCTCGGCTGGTTGCCCGGGCGGGGCACAGGCACGAGCAGCTTGCTTTTTGCGTCGCTTCTCCCTCAGTTGGGGTTTTTGGACCTCTGTTTGGTGGCCTGATTAGCTGAAGAATGTTGGCGCCGGTTTTGGCGGGATTTCGCGCCATTGCCAGATGCGAGCGGTGAGTCAAGTTACTGTATCTCGGCCATACCTAACGTTTTTCGGCTTTCGGTTTAGACACCCCTCGTTATGACGAAGGCTTGGATACGCACCTGTCCCGGCAGGGTTTGTTTTCCCTCCGCCGTAGTTTAATTAAATGTTGATGGCAGGTGACCGTACGTTGGTTAATCGGGTGCATAACACCACAGTAGCTTGGGGGCCTAAAGCTTAACGGGGTGATTGGTGGACGCTTGCCGAGTGCCTTCATGTTTTGTGTGTTGCAGTGGCTTACTGATGACATGCACAAAATGCGGAGGCTTCCAGTGGCCGTCGGATAAACATGCAGTCTGTCTCCCCTGCGCTGGGTGTGCGTCCGACCATACGTGTGACGTCTGTGCTACATGGCCGGAACTGCGGTGGTCTAATCTCTGGAACTTTTATAAGAGAGAGCCTTCTACCCTCGCGGGTACCTTGAAGATTTCCGAGACGCCTTCCGCTGTGCCCCCGGCACCGGACGTGCGAGACCAACGGGATCCGACGCAGATAACGCCACTGAGTAATCAAGGGACTAGTGCACGGAGTGGGAGTTCGACCGTCAAGACCGCCTCCGTTCGAGAGCGCGCCCGTACACATTTGGTGGAAAGAACCCGCCTCTCCCAAGAGCCTGGTTTGGTGGGACGCTCGTGGCGTCCCTCCTCCACCGTCGTTCCCCACTCGTCTCTGAGGAAGCCGCCGGGATCCCGCTGGAGGTCCCCTGGCCGGCCAGTAACCCGCCTCTCCCAAGAGCCTGGTTCAGAGAGACATCATTGCACTCGTCCGGAGCCTCCTGGTTGGGAAGAACGTAGGTACAGGGGTTCTGCTCGACGTTTCCGCTCTCCTTCGCACGATCGTAGGAGGAACTTCTCGCCTCATCGCTCGTCGCACCGGGACTCACCTCGCCGCAGACGGTTTTCACCTTCTTCGCGTCCCCCCTCTCGGTTGGACCCCCGCTCGTCCCGTCCCTCTTCCCAGCGACCGGCCACTTCCCCCCCTCCTCGTACTCACCGCTCCGTTCCATCTCGTCGCAGCCGTTCTCCTCGTCGGGATCCGCCTTCGGCTCGCAGGAGGTCCTCACCGCATCGTTCAGACTACCGCTCTCCACTGCGGAGGGAGTCTTCGTCCGCTGCGGTTCTCCGACGGGATTCCCGGCCTCGGAGCCCTCGTCGCCCTCTTCGGTCGCCGGTTTCCGGACAGCGGGACTTCGACACCCTCAGTTTGGCACCGGAGGATGCTTCGGACTGGTTACTTGGAGGTCTTAGCCGTTCTTCAGCTTCTCCCTCTTCGGCCTCCAGTGTGTCGGCTTCCGTCAGACAGGTCTCTTCTTCCCGGATGGACACGCGGCTGGCACTGGACGGAGCAGCCAAGCTGATCGCCGCCGCCTTACCGGAGGATGTTTGTCCAGCTTCACCTCCTGTGAAGAGGAAGATTTCCGCCTTCGTGGACGCGGATAGGACGGTTAAGAGGTTCAAGTCCCTCCCACAGCCGGCTAGTTTTTTGGATCTGCGGGACGCCTTCTCGTCTCACCTGCATGCGGAGACTCGGAACTCGGACTTCTTCGCGGACGGGAGATGGCCTTCCGCTCTGGACATCGCTTTTCAGCAGGACTGGTACGCCGGCCATTCACAGTCGTTCCTCTGCCCGCTTCCTCCAGTGGATCCCGCCGCTCTGATGCAAGCCGGAGGGGCTTCTATGTTGAAACGGTCCTTCCCACGGGGACTGGATAGGACGGCGTCGCTGGTCCGGAACACGCTCGCCTGCTCCGGTTTCTTGGACTTGCTGACTCAGGCTTTCATCCGACGTCTCGAGGAAGCTTGGCAACCTGCTTTGTCTCCCCTCCTGGGAGACCTACTACTCATGGCGGAGGCTGGGAACCGCGCTGCTTATCACTCATCGGTCAACGCGATGGCGGCTGCGGCTAACTGCGACCTCATGCGACGAGACGCCGTCCTACAAGCTTGCAGTGGTATGCCGGTCGACCTGAGTACTCAGCTACGTCGGGCCCCTCTGGGAGGGTCTCTGCTCTTCGGGGATACTTGGCAGACGGTGAAGGACTCCAACTCCGACCGTTGGCCTCGCAAGACTGTCAAGCAGCGCTTTCCTCCCGCCCGCACGGCCCTGGGGCGCTCCTTGCGGGCCCGGAAACGTGTCACCGCGGACCCGTCTGCCCCACCACGAGCTGCGCCGCGCCGTCGCCCGTCCTTCCGTCGCCCTGGCCCAGCTAACGCCCCTGCCCCCGCCTGGCCCCGTCCCGCCCGTCGCCCTGGGCGCGGGCGGGCCACCTGACTTGTCCCCATTTCTGCCCCCGCCGACCGTCGTCGGGGCTCCAGTCGGCGGGAGGCTAGCACGATTCAGCGAGGAGTGGCGCTCGCTGTTTCGAGACGAGCCCTGGGTTTTGGACGTAGTCACCAGAGGATTACGGATCTCGTTCCGCTCTCCTCCGCCCTTGCGCTCCATTCCTCTTTGGACAGAGGTTCCGTCCGACGCCCTCAAGGCCGCCGCTCTGCGAGGAGAAGTCGCGGCTCTCCTTTCAAAGGAGGCCACAGAGATAGTGCAGCGTCCGGACTCGCCCGCCTTTTACAGCCGACTGTTTGTGGTCCCCAAACCCGGCGGCAAGTGGCGGCCAGTCATAGATCTGTCGGCGCTGAACGCCTTCATCGCGGCCCCTTCCTTTCGGATGGAGACGACCAGGGCTCTTCGTGCGGCGGTGCAACCCATGGACTACGCGGTCAGTTTAGATCTGTCCGACGCCTACCTACATGTCCCCATGCACGCTTCGGCCAGGAAGTACCTGCGCTTCGCGTTCGAAGGAGTGATTTACCAGTTTCGCGCCCTGCCGTTCGGTCTCAACCTCAGCCCCTGGGCCTTCACCCGCATCATGGATGCTGTAGTGGCCAAGGCGAGGCAGTCGTCGTCAAGTCCGACCTCGAATTATCTCGACGACCTTCTTTTGAGAAATCAGGAGGAGACCGCGCTTGCGGCGGACAGGGACGCTCTTTTACAGCTGCTTTACCGGTTGGGTTTCCTGGTCAACACCGGAAAGTCGGACTTCACCCCGGCGCGCCACTTCATCCACTTAGGCATGGAGTTTGTCACGGACCGCAACAGGGTACTTTTGCCAGAGAAACGGATTGTGAAGTTGTCCGCTCTCGCCGCGTTGATAGATCAGCAACAGGCAGCCCCCGCCAGGGTCTGGCTTCAGCTTCTGGGCCTGATCAACGCAGCGGCGGATCTTATCCCCCTCGGGCGTCTCTACTCCCGACCGCTACAACTTCATCTCCTACTGCTCTGGCGTCCCTCCTCGGGCGACTTGACCACGAACGTCCCCGTGTCCCCGTTGGTACGCCCCCACCTTTTACGGTGGACCGACAGAGCCTGGTTGGCTCTGGGAGTCCCCATTTCCTCCCCATCCCCGCACCTCTCCCTGTGTGTCGACGCGAGTCGGGCTGGTTGGGGAGCCCACCTGCTTCCTCAGTTCACCACGACGTCCGGCCTCTGGCCTCCGGAGTTCGCGGACAAACACAGCAACTGGTTGGAACTGCAAGCGGTGTGGCAGGCCATCATCGTTTGGGAAGAGCAGCTCAGACACCAGCATCTTCTCGTCCTTTCGGACAACTCGACAGTGGTAGCGTATATACAGAAGCAGGGAGGAACTCATTCACCCGATCTATGCATGCTACTCTTCCGATTGATGCGATGGTGCGAGGACCGCGATCTGACTCTCAGCGCTCGCCATATTCCCGGTCGCCTGAACGTCTTAGCGGATTCCCTTTCTCGCCGAGGACAGCTCATTCACACGGAATGGACGCTACGCCAGGACATTTTCCGGATGATTTGCTCTCACTGGGAGACCCCGATGGTGGACCTGTTCGCCACGAGGTGGAATCACCAGCTTCCCCTCTTCGTTTCCCCAGTACCGGATCCCCTGGCTTGGGCGGTCGACGCCTTATCCATTCCCTGGGACGGACTCATAGCGTACGCCTTTCCCCCGACAGTCCTTGTCCCCAAAGTCCTCCTAAAGCTGCGAGGAACCAATGCGATCCTGCTCCTGGTCGCCCCGTTCGCTTGGACTCGTTCCTGGTCCACCGACCTGATCAGCCTCGCCACGCACCCTCCGCTACTGCTCCCCACGCCCCGCACTATGCTCAAGCAGCCACGCCAGGCGCTGTTCCACCCCTGTCCGGAACGCTTACTGCTACACGCCTGGAGGTTGTGCGGCAAGCCCTCTCAGCTAGAGGTTTCTCGGGTGCTGCAGTGGAAGCGATCGCTACAGCTCGCAAGCCCTCGACTAGACGTATCTATGAGGGGAAATGGAGGGTACTCTGTACCTGGTGCAGCGACCGTCGTCTCTCCCCCACCGAACTGACAAACCCCCAACTTGCGGACTTCTTCCTCTGGCTCTTCGAAGACCAAGGACTGGCCCCTATTACCATTCGGGGATATCTCTCGATGATTGCCGACACCTACCGGCACCTCGGCCGCGCGGACCCCGGCGCATGTAAGGACCTGGCAGATCTTATGTCACACTTCGGACTACAAAGGCCTGCCTCTCGCTCTCTTCTTCCCCGCTGGGATTTACCATGGGTTCTTACCTGGCTAAACTCACCACGTTTCGAACCACTACCGTTGGCCAGGCTTGCGGATGTGACGCGGAAGACCTGCTTCCTGCTGGCGCTTGCCACCGCGGCACGAGTAAGTGAGATACACGCTCTATCAGTCCGGCCTACATGCCTGCAATTTCGAGCTGACCACTCGGTCCAACTGGTGACCGACCCTGCCTTCATTGCCAAGACTAGGTCTCCACTGACGGCGCCACAGGTTATCACCTTACGACCGTTACGCGGGAAAGACTTCCCCAGTGAGACCAGGCAACAAGATCCTGTACGAGCCCTCAGAGTGTACTTGCGACGAACCAGAGCCGTCCGGAGGGGACGCTCTCGCCTCTTCCTTCCTTTAAAAACAGGAAGAAACGACATTACGGCACAGACAGTCTCTTCCTGGCTTCGCTGGGTGATTCGCTCAGCATATGTCGATCTCTCCCCTCAGGGAGCGAAGAGCCTAAAGATTCGGGCGCACGAAGTACGGGCCATGGCCACGAGCGTAGCCTTCGACAGGAACTGCGCTGTCAAGGACATCGTGGCTGCGGTGGGCTGGCGATCAGAATCTACTTTCGCCCGCTTCTATCTACGGGATCTGGCAGGGCAGCGAGACAACCTCGCCTTGGTGGGGGACGTCACGGCGGCACAACACTCCCTCCCGGCGCCACAGGCGCCGTAGGTATGCACCTATTAGGGAGGGCAGAGTGTCGGAAGAGAGGAGGGGGCCATGAGCCTAGAGAAAACCATCTGGGGGTGCGGCACCCTCCTCCTGTTCGGCATTCTCCTGGTAGTCATGTCATCGGTAATGTTTTTGAAGAAACAAATTCATTTTTCTTTAAAAGGTATTTTTTCGAAAAATACTTACCGATGACATGACTCGAAGGACCCTCCCACCTGCCCCGCTTGCCGCTGGTGAGCCTAATTTCGTGACTGGAGTTCACAGGTGAATAGGGCTGGTGGGTAGGAGCGGGAGACAACTCTCGGTCCCTCTGGGGGTTCCCCGAGTGCCTCCCGGGTTGTGTTTACACAACGGGTTCTTAGGCTAGAATTGAGCAAGGAGTGGACACTCCTGGTAGTCATGTCATCGGTAAGTATTTTTCGAAAAAATACCTTTTAAAGAAAAATGAATTTTTCTTTTACAACTTTATTGGCCCATGTCCTGCAGTGCAGCACAACTCGACCAGTTATAGGTGGTGATGGAGGTGGTGAGAGGGTATATATGTTGGATTGACCTAGTGTGTGTAAAAATGGTTGTTGTGATGCGTCTAGTGTGGTAGCGCAGTGGTAGTGTTTGTCACTTCTCGCTTTCAGCTTCCACCGCTGGCTAGCAGTATTGCGAAAAGGAGGGCAGAATGGATCAGTCTCTCTCTGCCAGTACACAGCCTCTCGAACGACGAGCCCCATGTAGTGCCTCCTCGTGGCGACACACGGTAACTGAGCACCTTACGGACTCAGGCTGAACTAAAGGGGACTCGGAGGAGGTCTGGCCCCCAGACACGCGGCATGCAGGCCCACCGGTGTGTGGATACGCCCTGATGCCCATGTACCAGACTCCCAACTATGGGTAAATAGCCCCACTGCCTTGTGGGTGCCTCGGGAGAGGCAAAGGCTAGGGGAGCAAACCCCAACAGAAAACCAACCATGGGCAGAGTGGGCTCGGCAGCCCTGGTAGGCAGCCATTCTAGGTGCAACTCCTTACAAGAGTGTGAGTAGATTGGACTCATCAGCCTTGGTCGGCAGCCATGTCTAGGGATGGGATCTAAACAAACTCCTTGGGTAGACCAGAATCATAATCTGTGGCAGGCAACTGGCGTAGGAGAAGTTAACTCCAAAATTAAAACAAGGGCAGGGGAAGCTCTCAATCCCAGTTAAGGAAATTCTCCTACGAGAAGGAAAACTCAGAAACCAATGACCAACGAAGTCGGAGTGTCGCTGACTATGCCATCTGGTATAGTGTGGAAACCCACCAGGGAAACGAGCACACACGCAACCCTCATGGATTATGCCTCGGAGGGACATTTCGATATGGTGTCGTCCCCGTGGACCAAAGCCAGGTGGGGACGGTGCCGGGCCCTCAGCCTCTAAGGGACCCACCTCAGCGACTGGCGGCTCTGCTAACATGGAAACCAGGGGGAGGCAGAGTAGTGCTACTGGTCTCTCTACAACTCCAACGACAGCTCTTAGGGTTGTGCAGTGGAACGCAGAAGGCATTTAGCAAAAGAAAACAGAGTTACACGCCTTCCTGAAAGAGAACAACATTGATGTCATCTGCATCCAAGAAACTCACTTGACAGAAAGCCGCAGATTCTTCATCAGAGGTTATGAAACTTTCCGACGAGACAGACCCACTGGACACAAAGGGGGTGTAATAACTCTTGTCAGGCATGGAATCCTGGCGCTGTTGATAGAACAGACAGCAGCAGTCTAACTTGAGTTTGTCACCATCAAGATCCTCCTGCAAGATGAAGAACTTCTCATCACCATCTGCTACAACCATCCCACCTCAAGGCTTGACCTCCACACCATTCAGCTCTTGCCAGAAAACCACATAATTGTTGGGGATTTCAACGGTCACTCACCGAGCTGGGGGTATGAAGACTTGGACCACAGAGGAGAGGACATAGAGGACTGGCTCATCGACAACCAGCTAGTCCTGATTAACCAGCCTGATGACAGACCAACATACTATTCCAGAGCTTGGAAGAAAACATCAACTCCTGACCTCGCTATGGCCACAGAGGATGTTCAGAAACAAACCACCAGAGTCGTAAATGATCAGCTGGACGGAAGCGACCACCTCCCTATCATACTCCACATTGCAAATAAAAAGACTGCCAGCGAACACCACCGAAAAAGAGCCAGCTGGAACTTCAAGAAAGCTGACTGGACAACATATCAAGCCCATGCTGAGGCACTCTGCTGCATCAGCCTAACAGAGGACATAAACAAAAATGTCAAAAAACTGATGGAAACCATCATATCAGCAGCTCAGAATTCTATCCCCCGTGGCATCAGAAAAGACTACAAACTCTACTGGAGCAAAACTCTTGCAGCAACTCTCAGAAGCCAGAAATGACATGGAGAAGACCCCAACGCCAGAAACAACTGCCAGGCACAATCAACTGAAGGAGGACTTCAGCATGGCAAAGACAAAAGAAATCCGTCAAAGCTGGCACGAAAAAAACATCCTCACTCAGCCTGGACCAAAGCACTGGACAACTATGGCGTCTCACCAAGACTCTGAACGAGGATGCCACAACCACGTCTAGATCCACAGCACTTGCGGAAGATGGTATGCTCCACACAGGGAAGAGAGCTGCAAACATCCTTGCTGATGCCTTTGAGATGGACAGTACTCTAAAAATCCCATCAAAAAGAAGAAGGGAAGTTGAAACACAGCTGCAGACCAAGCTTAAACACCAGACAAACCCCACTGCAGCCATGACTTCAGACCTCACTCTGTCAGAACTCAATGATGCGATCAGGAGACTCAAGACCAGGAAAGCCCCAGGGAAAGATGGAGTCTGCAACGAAATGATCAAACATCTTGGACCAGCTGCCAGAAGGTAACTGAACTCTTTAAACTTTCATGGAGAAAGGATGTTTTTCCATCAGCATGGAAGGAGGCCCCCATTGCACCCATACCCAAGAAAGGAAAAGATCCAAACAAGAAGTCCAGCTACAGACCTGTCAGCCTGCTAAGCTGCCTCGGCAAGACTCTCGAGCACATGATCAACAAGAGACTTCTGTGGCATCTGGAAACCAACAACCTGATCACCAAAGAACAGACAGCCTTCAGGAAGAACAGAAGTACTGAAGACCAGCTCATCTACCTTGCACAGTCGATAGAAAATGCCTTCCAGGAAAAAGAAGAAAGTAGTCGCCACCTTCGTTGACCTCTCCAAAAGCATTTGACAAGGTGTGGAAAGCGGGTCTTCTTCTGAAACTATTGATGGCAGGAATTGCCGGGCGATTGTTTCTCTGGATCAGGAGTTTCCTCAGCCACAGAACAGCGAGGGTCAAGCTGGGTGACAACCTGAGCTACACCGTCCAGATCAAGGAAGGTGTTCCCCAAGAGGTGTGATTTTCCCCCACCCTCTTCCTCGTCCTCATTAATGACATCACTGATGGCCTCTCCAGACACATCACGAGAGCCCTGCATGCTGACAACTTTGCCATGTGGAACGCCTCAGAGTCCACTCCAATTGCTACAATCAGAATGCAGGAGGCCCTTAACAACACCTCCAGATGGGCGAGGGACTGGTGTGTCACCATCAACAGTCAGAAGACAGTCTCCATTTGCTTCTCCCTCTCCAACTCCAAAGAATCCCTCAAACTAACGGTCAACAACCAAGATGTCCCCCATGATGACACTCCCACCTATCTTGGTGTCAAACTAGACAAGAAACTGACCTGGAATCCACACATCAAAGAGGTGGAGAGGAATGCCACGAGAAGACTGTCTCTCATGAAGAAACTGGCAGGCACCAAATGGGGAGCAAACAGCAGCATCCTCAAGCAGGTGTACACAGGAAACATCCGTCCTGTGATGGAGTATGGCTCAGCAGCCTGGGCCACTGCTGCCAAGAGCAACACGAGCAGGCTGGCCAGAGTGCAGAACGCAGGCATGCGCCTCATCACAGGCGGGCTAAAAACGACACCCATCTACACCTTAGAAAACACCACTGGTCTTCACTGCCTCGACAAAAGAAGGAGCTCACAGTGAAAAGTTGCAGAGACTGCCCACCCATCCAGTCCATCAGCAACTCCAAGAACAAACAAAGAACAGGCTGAAGAGGAGCAGCTTCAACCACCTCACAAAAAAGCTCACAAGAGCTCACCAGGACACCATCTACAATGCCTCAAATGGTCGAGAACCTCTTCAAGCTACTGAGGTCTGGAACACCTCCCTAGAAAACATGCTGTTTGTTACTGATGTCCCAGGAATAGCCAGCAAAGAATCCCAGTCAGATTCCATCCTCAGGTCTCTCACACTGGAAATGCTGGACTGAGATTACAATGCATCAGTTTGGGCACACGTTTTCACAGATGGATCCTCAGATGCAGCTGTCAAGAATGGAGGCAGTGGAATTTTCATCCGCTACCCAGATGGACACACCACATCCAAATACCTGCCTGCAGGAAGACTGTCAACCAACTACCGGGCTGAACTCACTGCTCTACGAGAGGCTGCCAGCCTTGTCGGTGCAGACGATCCCCAGCCCTCACACTTCGTTTTCCTGACCGACTGCAGATCCACCATCCAAAGCCTGCAGTCCCCCAGTGAGCAGCTGGAGAAAGAAACACTGCACCTGCTGGTCGCCCTCTCACGCCTAACACAAGTGGCTGTTCAGTGGGTACCTGCTCACTGTGGACTATCAGGAAACGAGGAGGCAGACAGACTCGCCAAATCCAGCAGCAAGCTTGAGCAGCCAAACCAACCGATGTCCTTCCAGGAAGTGAAAACCCTCATTAAGCGGCACTATCATGCAGACTGGCAGACCCAACACAACCCACCATCTGATGACCAGTTAAGACACCTCCAGCGCCACCAACAAACCACCATATTCTGTCTAAGGACTGGTCACCGCCGACTGTGTGCACACTTGTACCGCCTTGGACTGTCACACACTGCAGACTGCTTGTGTGAAACTGGTTTACAGACTCCAGAGCATGTACTGCAGTCCTGTCCCCTGTACCAAGACGCCAGGATACAGCACTGGCCACATGGAGCGACGCTGTCAGAGAAACTCTGGGGCTCCATTCTAGACCTACTGCAGACCACGAACTTCATCTCAACAACCAATCTTGACATCTGAGGCAGAAACTAGGGAACGCTGAAGAAGAAGAAGAAGATTGACCTAGTGTGTTTGGGGTATCTTGGAAACAACTTTACTTAACCCATTTAGCCCCAAGTCCCTACAGCAGGAGATTGATCGACCATGATAATTCAAGGGTAGTGCCAGATTAGCTTGGCGCCGACAGCTAATCTGGCACTACCCTTGAAATATCATGGTCAACACACCCTTGAAATATCATGGTCAACCCACCTCCTGCAACTGGTACATAGTCGTTCGGTAACACTTCAAAATTTGGGAAAAGCACCCATGGGGCTAAAAGGGTTAATTAATTTTTTCTTCTCAATCATACCACCTGTCGTTTGTGCTAAATAAAAACACACTAAAGAAAATTCTCTGCAAACTGTTGTCTTCAGCTGGAGGATGTGGGTGACACCATCGAGAAGATTCGCATCGGCCATGACGATTCTGGATTCGGTGCTGCCTGGCACCTGGACAAGGTGGAGGTCCGACGCTTGCACGAGACTGGAAAGGTAAGTTTTGATTTGATTGTTTTCAGGGCTGTCGTAGCCGATCCCTTTGGCTATCGCTAGCGGTTTTTGTTGCAATGGTTCCTGGAGGAATCATGGCGACAGAAACTGCTGCAGACAGCCAGAGGGTTACCCCCCCCCCCCCCCCCCCCCCCTTGCAATGTAGCCACTGGTACCGTTGACATTACTGGTGGCCGCAAGACCAAGAGGGTTAAGCACCTAGTGGTCTCCTGGTGAGCAGTAATTAACCCCAGTAAGCACAAAGCCGTCAGGCTGCAGTCGGCCCACGCACAACCCGTGCACGGGCCAGGCCGATGTCGGCCCAATGACCTTGTGTGCAGGAGTAAGACGTTCACACACAGAGCCCTAAGGTCAACATCACAGTTCAGGAAATGGATCGACCATGATGGTTCAAGGGTGGTGCCAGAACAGCTTGGCGCCAAGCTATTCTGGCACCACCCTTGAACCATCATGGTCGATCCATATCTTGTATTGTGTCAGGGCTCAATGGGTGCACAAGAGGCATAGGTCCTACAGGACTCGTGGGCTCACGGGCTGTGCCTATTGCAGATGGGTGCTGATTAGGTGCTGCTTTTGGATTGAGTGTTTCTGTAGTTTTCCGGTTTGTGCGAGTTTGGCAGTGTGAGCATGCTATGGCTGTAGAATGTGATCTTGAAGTGGGTTTGCTGCAAATGTGTACTGCTCTGTGATTTTGGACCTTACAGAGTGAAGCCATAAGGCCCTGAATCACAAACCAGTCCAAAGTATTGCTTTCACTGAGCTTTGTTTGCACTTCATTTGCTTGTTGCCATAGTGTGTTTGCAGTGAGTAGAGAAAATACTCATGATGCTTGTTTGTTTTTCATCAAGCTATGTATTCATGCATTTTTTAACTCATTCAACCCCAACACCTGGATCGAGCATGATAGTTCAAGGTTGGTGCCAGAATAGCTTGGCGCCTATAGGCGCCAAGCTATGCTGGCACCACCCTTGACCTATCATGCTTGATCCGTCTCTGGAATTGTAATACAATCCTTTAAAGGGCAACTTTAAAATGTGGGGATTTCGGTCCTTAGTGTAGAATGTGTTAAAATCATTTTTGAAATTTGAAATTTTTAATTGTGAAATTTGTAATGGTGTACTGGTACCTGATTTTGGGCCTGAGCTCCAAAATCAAAGACCACCACACACTTGGAGTGTGTTTGCTTCTCATGCCATCGTATGAAACTAACCGCGCTTGTGCTTTCCATTTTTCTGCCATCATGCGTGCTTCCATCACATCACGTGTGCCGATTGGGATTATTAGGGCGAAAAGGTACAGTATACAGTACTTGTCACGTTCACCTTGTGTTTCTTTGACATAGCTGATAATCATTTGAACACGTTCACAAATTTGAAAGTTGGCCTCTAGAGGCTGCTTACAGCATTTCAGGAGGCAGATGGACCCTGACAATTCAAATGTGATGCTGGAACAGGTCGGCGCCTGGAGTCGCCAAGCTATTCTGGCACCACCCTTTAACCCATATAGCACTGACATGCTACATTACAGATTAGAAGATAGATCAACCATTTTAGTTCAAGGGTGGTGCCAGAATAGCTTGGCGCCTCAGGCGCCAAGCTATACTGGCACTACCCTTAAACTATCATAGTCAAATTTATTTCAAGCGATAGTGTATCAGAATGAAAAGGGTTAATGGTAGATCTGGCAGCTTGAGGCATGGATTTTTGTGAGGGACGGTGGCCTGCAGGTGTCCAGGAGGATCCTTACTTTGTGCAAACGCAAGAGGAATGGATTCTCATGAGCCCCTGCAGCCTGCAGGGGCTCATGAGACTCTATACCTTTTGTAGCAGGAACTGGTTGGATAAGTGACTATCCAAGTAATACATCTTCAGGGCCGACGAGTTTATCTTAGTGATGCTGTTTGAAACTTTGGCTTTTTCGTCTGAAGGGCTCCATAACCTACACGTTCCCCTGCGGGCGCTGGTTGGCAAGAAACGAAGATGATGGGGCCATTGAAAGAGAGCTGCTTCCACAAAAAGTCACAAAGGAAGTTGTCGGCCGCGATGGAAACGTCAAAACTCAGGACGTCAAAGTCAAGGACAAACTGAAAGGTACGGTTGTTGGGCGGTCTGTGGCGCAGTGGTTAAGGCGCCTGCCACCAATGCTAAAGGTGCGAGGTTCGATTACGGGTTCCGGCGTCGGATTTTTCTCCTCTAGTAAGTGTCACCGTTAATTCGGGCGGACCGTCGGGGGTTCTTTCTCCGGGTACTCCGGCTCTTCCTCCCCCTCCACTTTGGTATCAGTTTCAGTCCACTTAATCAAATTTCAAATACAAACGATTTTGAATTTCCAAAAAAACTACAGTAGCTCGCTTGAGCTTGCCCTTAGCACCACGTGAAAGTTCTGTGTTTACGTTCAGTGTGTGAGTGAATGCGCGTGATTCACGTGAGCGTGCTTGTTGGGTTCAGTTCGCGGCGGCGCTTTGAGCCGATTTTCAATTGGGATAAAGCGCCTATTTAATGCGCTTATTATTATTATTATTATTATTACGTATTGGCCAAGATATGTTCGTTAGCAGCTATCTATGAAAGGGACTGTAGAGGGCAGCTACCCAGTATGCAAAGGTCCACGGGCCCACGATGGCCGCAGTGGGCCCGCCCACTGCTGTGCGCCTGCCCACTGTGGCTGTCGTGGGCCCGAAAGACGTTTTGCTACTGGGGTAACTGCTACATTACACCCCATCATCTGTAGCTTGTATTTTTTGGCTTTATGCCTTCAGAGATGCAGAGTTCACATCATTTGAGGCTTGCCTTTCAAAGGTACGCAGTGTGCTGTATATGGATATGCTGTGTTTTACCACATAGCGGTAAGTGGCACATCTCAAATGTATTGATGATGTATTCGTACCTTTCTTTATCGGTCGCTTCCTCATAATTTTGCAACCTCACACACACAGTGTATCAGACTGGTCAAACTTCCTAAATGTGGGAGTTGTCCTCTAAAGACTATGCCAGTTCAGAATTGAACGTGGATAGTTCAAGGGTGTTCTGGCACCACCCTTGAACTGTCATGGCTGATTCAGTCATTGCTGTTATGTGTGTGGCGGTCAGGGCTTCATGAGTTAAAACTGTTGACCATGAAACATATCAATGGTTCTTTTTATGTGGTGCTCCTGGCCCCATTTAGCCCAGAGACACTACAGCAGGAGATGGCTCGACCATGATAATTTAAGGGTAGTGCCAGATTAGCTTGGCGCCTGATGGCGCCAAGCTAATCTGGCACTACCTTTGAATTATCATGGGCCTAGCATAGCGTCAGAACAAGAGGCTAATACAATTTTTCATTACGTTTGCAGCCAAGAAATATGTGGTGGAAGTTTTCACCGGTGACGTATCGGGTGCTGGAACAGACGCCAAAGTTTTCATCACCATTTTCGGCGACAAGGGAGACTCCGGGGAGAGGAAACTCCACAAGTCTGAGACCAACTCCGACAAGTTTGAGCGTGGCAAGGTAAAACAATGTTTGAATGATTCTGTGCCCATTGTCACAGTCTTGAGTGAGAGCGCTGTTGCACAAGAAAGGGGGTTGCTTAAAAGAGGTTCTGCTGTACTGATGGGCCTAATACTGTCTGACCTGTTTGTGAGCTCAGTCGTGTGAGTTCTTTTATCGCATTTTGGTGACAGGCTCGGTCTTATGCATGCACACTCGATCGAGCAACCTCCCCTACCCCACCCCACCCTACCCCACCCTACCCCACCCCACCTCACCCCACCCCTTCTCCCACCCTATAAATGAAAGAAAACAGCCATGACAATATCAAGCCACACACAAAATGGAATGGACAAAAGAAAAAGTTCTTATTCTGCATTTTGTACTCTGTTACCAGATGGATAGATTTACGCTGGAGGCTGTTGACCTTGGCAAGATTCACAAGATCAAAATTCGCCACGACAACTCCATGTTGAACCCTGCCTGGTATCTGGATCGAGTGGAGGTCACGGACACCTTGACCAATGAGAAATTTGTGTTCCACTGCGAGCGCTGGCTGGCCAAGAACAAGGAGGATGGAAAGATTGAGAGGTCGCTGTATGTCAAGGTCAGATTACTTTGTGCTCTCATTTGTGTGCTGGTCTGTGATTTTGAAACTTATGGCTGAAAACCGTAAGGTCCAAAATCACAGACCAGCACATCTTTTTTTATATGATTTAGACTGAAGCTGTAGATTCTTGTTAGCACCGGTACTTTGGAGACTCCCGGATGCTTTCTGACTTTCTGTGTTTTTCTAAGCGCCAACCTTCACCTGTGTGTAGTAGGTTGTCCCACGTCTTAATCTCCTTGTTTTCTTCAGGGCTACGATGGCGAGATGTCCAGCACGGGCACCCTGCGATCCACCAAGTACGGCGGCTCCGTGACCAGTCTGGACTCCCTCCGCACGAACGACCCGTTCTCCAAGAGTCCCCGCATGACGCGCAAACTGCAGCAATCTCTGGAGGAACTGCCGGAAGGACCAAGTACGATGCTCCATAGCTTGTAGTAGGAGTAATACTTAACCACTTCATTGCCAGTGGTCGCAGAGTGTGTTTCCAAAGTCTGTGTTCATTCAACCCCAAAGAACCCCACCAGCTGTCCAAGGATGCAGGTCAGCAAGAGGCACAGACCCTCATGAGCCACAGCAACTGCAGGGGCTCATGAGGGTCTGTGCCTCTTGCAGTTGGATCTTGGATACATGTACATGTGTGATGAAAGCTGTGAAAACTTAGAAATTAAATTTTTATAAAATCAAAAAGTGTAATCCTCTTCTCACAATATAACATTTCACCTCCTTTACTGCCAGTGGATGCAGATTATCTTTCTAAACTTTTTGTTCAGTCAACAGCAACGAGCTGCAGCCATGCAAGGAACATAGATACAAAGTGGTGTCAGCAAGAGGCACAGATCCTCATGAGCCCCCACATGCTGCGGGGGCCCATGGGGGTCTGTGCCTCTTGCAGTTGGATCTTGTTGATTTTTTCCCAGGCATTGAAGGGATTAACCCTTTGGCTGATTGTAGCGGTTTCTGTCACGATGATTCCTACAGCAGTGTCACGGTGACTCCTTCGGCTGTCTGTAGCTGTTTCTGTCGCGATGATTCCTGAAGGAATCATTGTGACAGAAACCAATACAGTCTGAAGCATGTTCAGTAACACTTGCCTCTGTGGGAGAAAAATTAACCTCAATAGTTAACCCTTCGGGTGTTGGTAGCGGTTTAGGTCGCAAGGATTCCTGTAGGAATCATCGCGACTAAAACCGCTACTGATACCCAAAGGGTTAAAGGCTTGGTAGCTTCTCAGCTTTGGGTCCTAAGCTAATGAAGTATCACAGCTGATCTCCCACCTGCTGTTGTTTCTGAAGGGTTAATGAGACCCCCCACCCCACCCCCTACCTAAAAAGGGGGTGGGGCAGGGATTGGGGGGGGGGGGGGGGTGGCCAGGAGTTAAGATAAGTATGCATATTATTCAAAATCTATAGTTGTCTACATGTCAAGTGCGGATTATGTAGGGTTACAATCTGATGTCTGACAAATGTTCACCGTCTTGTGTTTCAGCCATCCCGTACACAGTGAAAGTAACAACAGGAGAGGGAGAGGACAATGGGACCAGCAGCAATGTGTGGGTGAAGATCCTGGGCCCCAAGAAGAAACACACGGGGCGACTCTTCCTAGAACTGGCCCAGAAAGACAAGTTTGAACCAGGCTCTGTGGAGATTTTCTCACTGGAAGCTGTTGACGTGGAAGAGATTAAGAAAGTCGAGGTGAGTGACTCAGTGGCGTGGTGTTCATTCATCTGCCCATCCAGTTGTGCATCCATCCATCCATCCATGAATCCATCCATACACTCATTCATCTGTTCATCCATCCATGCATACCCACCCACCCACCCACCCATCCACTCAGTGCATTCATATATCCACCCACCCACTCTGCTGTCCATCTGTCCAGTCTCCCACCCACTCACCCATGCACCCACCCATCACTTGGGATTTAACATAAAATTTATGTTTCCATAATGGCTGATGGATGAACAGCACCTGTTGTTTCTAACAGTGCTGAGTGCATGAGAATCTTGTTGTTTGCTGTTTGTGTTCCTGGTCTAAACACTTCTGGATCACACTGACAGGGTGAGAAGCTTGCAGGTGTGGTTGTTTTTTTCTTACCCTGCCATGTTGGTGGCCACACTCTTCAGAGGAGATGTGTGCTTGAATGCTACGGAACTGTAGATTAACCCTTGTCATCCTGATATACCACTGCTTGAAATTAATTTGACTATGATAGTTCAAGGGTGGTGACAGAATAGCTTGGCGCCTCAGGTGCCAAGCTAGTCTGGCGCCACCCTTGAACTAAAATGGTTGATCTTCTCCTAATCTGGAATGTAGCTTTCATGGGACAGTAAACAAATTAAAAAGAATGAGCCTCAGGATGTAATGGGTAAACCCTTTTAGCCCCATGGTCCCATTTCTCAAATTTTGTAGGTGTTGCCTAACGACTATGTACCAGTTGCAGGAGATTGATTGACCATGATAATTCAAGGGTAATGCCAGATTAGCTTGGCGCCATCAGGCGCCAAGCTAATCTGGCACTACCCTTGAATTATCATGGTCAATCAATCTCCTGCTGTAGGGACTTGGGGCTAAATGGGTTTAACAAAACAAAAACCCTATTATTGAGTGCAGAAAGTAACTTTGACTTGCTGATAAAATTTGGTGTGTTCCATGCATCTTCTTGATGTGTGCACTAAGCTTTGTGGACGTGATTTTGCCCTGCATCATATCTTTATTTGTTTTCTCAAAACACATTACCGATGACATTATCGTATGGAATCGTGTCTACGCTAGCCTAATTGGCAGTGTTGGCAGGTGAGGGGCGCCATAGCTAGGCAGTAACCCGAGTAGTTTCCCCTTCATACCCATACGGGTACGCGCCTTACCGTGAGCACTCGGTTTAGTTTCTTCGCTAGCCTAGAACGGTTGTGTACGGGCTGTGCGCTTCTTCGTTGTGCTTCTTAGTTGTGCTTGGACTTTGTATGGTGCAACCGGTCTTCTTACCTTCATCGCCGCAGTGTCTTGTCTCAGCCTGGGACAGGTAGTGCCTTGTTGAGCTGCCTTCTTGAGCTGTCCTGGAGTGAGCACTGGACTTGGCTTTCATCAGGGCTCCTTGGGGTTTCAGCGACGCGCCGGCCTCCGTGGACTTCCTCCCACGTGCGTGTGGCTCGGCGGTGTGTCCTGCATCTTTGCGGCCTCGCCCCTTCTCTGCGAGGGCTCCCTCTCTGCCTCTGCGTAGTATCAGGGTTTTTCGTCATGACGAGGTAACATCTCGGTTCTGCCAGTGACCAGCGCTCTGGGGGCGGGAATATAGAGAGCCGGGCGGCGGCAGTGCCATGGCTTTCGACTTCGCGTTCGCTTCGCTCGTACTCAAGTGTTGCGTGGCCTCGTGGCGCCACGTTTGTCTGCCTTCACTGTTCATTCTATTTTGCAGTTGGCAAGTGCGCACCTGTCCGAGATGTGGCGACTTTCGGTGGCCGAGCGACCAGCATACCGTCTGCTTCCATGTTCCGGCTGTGCCTCCACTCGTACCTGCGCGGTCTGCGCCCTCTGGCAAGAAGAGAGGTGGTCGCAACTGTGGAACTTCTATCGCCATGAACGCCCGTCGCCGGCCCGGGAACAGACTCCTTCTGCCACTCCCACGGCCTCCATGCTTGCTTCGACGTGTGTTCCTCCAGTGGCGGATGGGGGACGGTCGACACCTTCTGCTACGGTCGTCTCCGACACTCGTTCTTCGCACGGACGACGCGTCAGCGTGGGGAGCGATGTGAGTAAGACTTTGATACCTGTTCCACAAAGCACATGCACGACCCACCTACCTGACCGTGCTGACCCAGGGAACGGCGTGGCGTCTGCTGTACGTCTGTCACTTACATCGAGTCTGACAGAGAGCCGTTTACATGCACGTCAGTCTTCCAGCCCCTGGACCATCGTGAAGTACCGGGAGTCTGGACTGGACTCAGAACGTTTAGGGTGCCGCCTGTCATGTGCTGTTGATGGGTCCTGCCCTCCTAAAGATAACACGCCCTGCCTACCCCCCATTGCAGGAGGGTTACTCGGGGCTTGTGGTCATGCACGTACAAGCAGACAAAGGAACAGCAGGCCAAGGACCCGTTCTCGCTCCCGAGATAGATCTTTGCGTCCTCGGACTTACTCTCGTAGCCGTCGCTACCGCCATCACTCGCGTTCTACCGACACGTCGGACGCGGCTTCCTCGATCCGCCAGCGCTTCGCGCGGCGCTCTAGGCGTGACTCTCCTCCGAGCGCCTTGCACCGCTACTCATCTCGTCGCTCGCCTTCGGCCGACCGGCACCCTTCTCGCCGTTCTTCTGCCTTCAGACGGCCGCGGTCCCCCCGTCATACTCGCGCACCGCGAAATCTCCGTTCTCCGTGTCGCATTCCCGGTTCGTCGCATCGGCCCTCATGGGATCCCTCCTTCCGACGTCGCTCTCGGGTGCGGACCCCCACCACCCCCCATGCCTCTGCCTCTCTGCGGGATGCTACTTCCATCTCCTCCGCCCTCCGTCGTAGTGTGGAGTTGTCCACTCGTCACTCCCCCACATCCCCTCCCGATGACGACTTTCTCAGCTTGGCCCCGGAGATTCTGTGTCGGCACTCCTTGAGGATGCTGAGGCGGCAGATCCCAGGCGCTCTTCCTCACGGGACAACTCTTTGTCGCTACCGACCCTTGCGAGACCTAGGTTGGTGACTATGGGCCTTGGATGAGGCGGCTCGCCTTATCTCCGCATGCCTTCCCCCGGAAGATTGCCCGCCATCCCCTCCACTCAAGAGGAGAGCGTCAGCTTTTGTGGATGCTGAGCGTCACACAAAACGTTTCAAGTCCCTTCCTCAGCCTCCTGGTTTCCGCGATCTGCGCGACGCCTTCTCGGCGCATCTGCAACAGGGCGCCTTGGGCGATAATGGCTTCTTCTCTGACTCCAAGTGGCCCGCGGACTTGGCCATCTCCTTCCGACAGCAGTGGTACTCCTGTCACTCGCAAGCCTTCTCCAGCCCACTTCCGGAAGTGGACCCCCCCGTGCTCGCCCTGGTCGGTGCCTCTCGGCTTCGGCTACCTTCGCACGACATCGACAGGACAGCCTCCCTGATTCACAATGCGCTCGCCTCGTCTGGGTTTCTGGATCTTGCTACCCAGGCCTTGGTTCGACGGGTTGAGGAGGCCTGGCAGCCTTCTCTTACACCGTTCCTTGGGGATCTTTGGCCCTGGCCGTTTCTGCCAACCGTGCGGCATACCACACCTCGGTCAACGCTATGGCTGCCGCTGTCAACTGCAACCTGATGCGTCGGGATGCCCTCCTACGTGACTGTGCCCTCCCGGCCGACGTGACGAAGCAGCTTTGACAGGCTCCACTGGGTGGTTCCCTTCTGTTTGGCCCGACTTGGCAGTCGGTCAAGGACGAGCATAAGGATGTGTGGCCCACCTGCCCACCCCCACCAGCTTTCCGACAGCCCGCAAGGCCTTGGGTCGAGCCCTGCGGCCCAGTAGACCTTCCCGGCGCCCCTTCATGGTCCGTGGTCGCCTGCCCCCACCCCCCCACCCCCACCCCCACCCCCCCCCGCCTTTGGTCGCGCCCACCCGCCTTCTGGCCCCACCCCCGCCAGTCCCAGGATCGCCCGTTGCCCTGGGCGGGGCCGAGCCCACTGACTTCCTTCTTCAGCCCCCGCCATCCGTTCCCGGGTCTCCGGGCGGCGGGCGGCATGCCTCCCGCAGCGATGTGTGGCAGTCGCTGCTGCCAGACGACTCTTGGGTCCTATCCACTGTCTCCGAGGGACTCCAGCTCTCCTTTCGGGCCCCTCCCCCTCTGCGCCGTTCGCCCGTGTGTACAGCTATCCCAACGGGCCAACTCAGAGCCGATGCCGTGCGCGGCGAGGTCACCGCCTTCCCTCCTGAAAGCCGCCATGGAGGTGGTGGCATGACACGACTCCAGCGTTCTACAGCCGGCTTTTCGTGGTGCCCAAACCAGGCAGCAAGTGGCATCCCGTCATCGAACTCTCTGTGTTGAACAGATTCATCGTGGCTTTGCCCTTTCGCATGGAGACCGCCCAAGCCCTGCGCGCCGCGGTTCAGCCCATGGACTTTGCCATCGGCTTGGATCTCTCGGATGCCTATCTCCACGTCCCCATGCACCCGGCCTCCCGACGTTACCTCCGCTTCGCCTTCGAAGGGGTCGTCTATCAGTACCGTGCGCTGCCCTTCGGTCTCAACCTCAGCCCTTGGGTCTTCACCCGCATCATGGACGCAGTGGTCGCTGCGGCCAGGCGGACGTCGTTGAGCCCCACGTCGAACTACCTGGACGATCTCCTTCTCCAAAACCAGTCCGAAGACGCCTTGCGGGTTGACCGGGATGCGCTTCTCCTTCTCCTCGACAGGCTCGGCTACCTGGTCAACGCGGGGAAATCCGACCTCACTCCGTCACGTCGCTTTGTCCATCTGGGAATGGATTTCCACACCGATCTCAACCACGTCCAGTTGCTGGAGCAGCGCGTTCAGAAGTTGGCGACCTTTGCGCAACAGGTGTCTCAGGAGATGGCGATCCCCGCCAGGAACTGGCTTCAGCTTCTGGGACTGATGAGTGCGGCAGCGGACCTGCTTCCCCTGGGACGTCTCCACTCCCGACCGATACAGCTGCACCTGCTTCTCCATTGGCGGCCCTCGACGGACGACCTCGAGGCTCCGGTTTCGGTGCTGCCTATGCTCCGTCCTCACCTTCTACGCTGGGCGGATCCCGTCTGGCTTGCCGCAGGCGTTCCCCTCGACTCTTCGCCTCCCCGACTCTCCCTGTGCGTCGACGCAAGTCTCTCCGGTTGGGGCGCTCACCTGCTACTGGAGTGCTCCACGGCCTCCAGCGACTGGCGCAGCACATCAACTGGTTGGAGTTGAAGGTGGTCTGGCAAGCCCTGCTCGCTGGGGAAACACGGCTGCGACAACAAGAGCTGCTGGTTCTCTCAGACAACTCCACGGTCGTCGCCTACATCCAGAAGCAGGTGGGGGGGGGGGGGGGGGACTCGCTCTCCCTCGCTCTGCATGCTACTCTACCAGGTGCTACGTTGGTGCGAGGATCGGAACATCACTCTCCGCACGCGTCACATCCCTGGCCATCTGAATGTTCTTGCGGACTCCCTCTCGCGTCGCGGTCAGCTACTTCACACAGAGTGGACGCTTTGCCCGGACATCTTTCGGATGATCGGAGCGGCATGGGAGGCCCCCATGGTCGATCTGTTCGCGACGAGATGGAACCACCAGCTACCGGTCTTCGTCTTGCCAATTCCGGACCCGCTTGCTTAGGCAGTCAATGCTCTCTCCATCCCTTGGGACGGCTTAGTCGCCTACACCTACCGCCCAACAGTTCTCATCCCCAAAGTCCTCCTCAAGCTCCGGGGATGCAACTCGATCCTGTTCCTGGTGGCTCCTCTTTGCTGGACCAAGTCGTGGATCACAGACCTCCAGAACCTCGCCACGGGCCCCCCGCTGTGGCTTCCCACGCCTCGCACGGTGCTCAAGCAACCCCGGCAGGCGCTTTTCCACCCGTGCCCTGAGCGTCTCCTCCTCCACGCCTGGAGATTTGCGGCAGGCCCTCGCCTCTAGAGGCTTCTCAAGTGCGGCAGTGGAGGCTATCGCTACGGCTCGCAGACCCTCGACCAGACGAGTGTACGACGGCAAGTGGCACGTCCTGTGCGACTGGTGTGGTGACAAGCTCCTCTCCCCCACGGATCTGACAGTTCCCCAGCTGGTGGACTTCTTCCTCTGGCTGTTTACCGACCAGCGCTTGGCGCCGATCACCATTCGGGGTTATCTGGCAGTGATCGCAGACACGTAACGGCATTTGGGACGCCCCGACCCGGGTGCCTACAAGGTCCTCTCCGACCTGATGGCGCATTTCGGGCTACTCCGGCCGGCTCTTCGCTTGCTGGTCCCGCACTGGGACCTTCCGTAGGTGCTCACTTGGCTCAACTTCGCCCGCTTCGAACTGATCCAGTTGGCGCGGCTGCCGGACGTGACGCGGAAAATCTGCTTTCTACTGGCTCTCGCCTCCACTTCCAGGGTCAGCGAGCTACACGCCTTTTCAGCGCGGCCGGCATGTTTGCAGTTCTGGGCAGACGGTTTGGTTCATCTGCTCCCCGATCCGGCGTTTCTTGCTAAGACCCGATCTCCTTTGACTGCTCCTCAGGTGGTCTCCATTCAACCTTTGCGAGACCCACACTCCACCCGTGTGTTCCGACAACAGGACCCGGTGAGAGCTCTACGCGTTTACCTGCGCCAGACCAAGCCGCTATGCAGGGGACACACCCGCCTTTTCCTCCCTCTGTCCCCAGGTAGAAATGACATCTCGGCCAAGACGATACCCTCCTGGCTCCGTTGGGTGATCCGCTCCGCCTACCAAGATCTCGCCCTTGATACAGCCAAACGAATGCACATCAGGGCGCACGAGGTCAGAGCCATGGCTGCTAGCCTCGCATTTGACCGCAACTGCGTGGTCAAGGACATTGTGGCGGCCGTGGGCTGGCGAGCAAAGTCTACCTTCACCTGATTCTACCTGAGGGACCCCTCCAGCCAGCGTCAGAACCTTTCGCTGGTGGGAGACATCGCAGCGGTGCAACATCTTCGCTAAAATTATCGGGAGGTTGCTTAGGGAGGGTGGGCCTAGTTGCCTGTATTTGCGGGTTAGGGGCTTTATAGCGGCACCCACCTCCTCTTTGTAATTCTTCCATATGTTAATGTCATCGGTAATGTGTTTTGAGAAAACAAATGTATTTTTCTTTAAAATGTATTTTTTTGAAAAATACTTACCGATGACATTACTCGGATGACCCTCCCACCTACCCTGCTGGCCACCGGTCCGCTCAGAAGCTAAACTGAGTGCTCATGGTAAGGTGCGTAAGCCATATGGGGATGAAGGGGAGACTACTTGGGTTACTGCCTAGCTGTGGCGCCCCTCACCTGCCAACACTGCCCTATACATACACAACAAATTTTGGCTAAAATTAGGCTAGTGTAGACAGGATTCCATACGGTAATGTCATCGGTAAGTATTTTTCAAAAAAATACATTTTAAAGAAAAAATACATTTTTCTCTCTCCAGATCGGTCATGATGGCACAGCGCCTGGCACGGGCTGGTTCCTGAAGGAGGTGGAGATTGACATGCCGACCAAAGGCAAACACTATCACTTCAACTGCGGCCAGTGGCTAGCTCGCGACAAATCTGATGGCAAAACGACGCGCATCCTTAGTGTGGATGATGGGGCCAGCTCTATCACCTCCTATAAAGCATGTAAGTCATGCGGTGTTTCCTTTGTATTCACCCGTTATTGTCATGTTGTTGCAAGTTTTTTTTCTTGCGCACGTTACAATTGGTGTGAGTGGATTTCTGGTGACGCCTGTGTTGGATTCACCCATTTAACCCCAAAAGTGGCATTTCCCAATTTCACAAGTGTCACTTCACAGCTGTGCACCAGTTCCAGGAGATGGATCGACCGTGATAATTCAAGGGTAGTGCCAGATTAGCTTGGCGCCTGATGGCGCCAAGCTAATCAGGCACTACCCTTGAATTATCATAGTCCATCCATCTCCTCCTTCAGTGCATCAGGGCAAAGTGGTTTAAGAGGAGATAATCCTAAATCATAGTGAGGTCAAGGACAATAGGTAGTGCCCATAGCTCCCAGTGAGTGTGTCCATGGAGTATAGGTGGACCATTTTGCTAGATTACCTCGATCTTGTGTGTGTGTGTGTGTGTGCGTGTGTGTGCACACGAGCAGCTTAATTATATTTTACATTTGTTTTATGTTCTTCTTTTTGTATGTTGCGCAACACCAAGACGATTTTCTAATGTATTATTATGGCAATAAAGTTCTATCTTATCTTATCATTGCAGCATGCATCCTCATCACAGTCATAGGGTTAACTCCAGATTAGCGCGTCACACTGTTTATGTGAATGAGCCTATACTCACTGCTGGCAAAAGGCATACGTTATTGTGAGCCCCTGTAGCTGTAGAGGCTTATGAGGACAAATGATGGAGTGCAAGGACAAACGCCTCTTATAGGTGGAGTGGACAGGCTGAATCAACTGAATGTGTGTGCATTTTCTTACCTGCTTCATAGTACAGTTACTCATGGTATCTTTATTCCAGTGGTACCGTATGAAGTAACAGTGACAACAGGAGATGTGGCGGAAGCTGGTACGGATTGTAAAATCCTCATGACCGTCTTCGGCACCAAGGGCACGTCTGCACCTCTCGAGCTGGAAAAGAACGAGGACAGGTTTGAGCGAGCTCGCACAGACTTGATCAAGGTAATTTGTCAGTGTGTGCTGGATTTTTGTTTAACTCCCTTTTGCATGCATCCACCGATGCCGTCAACAGTACCGGTGGCCGCATGAACAAAGAGTTAGAGCTATAAACAGGCAAACGTAATGGTGGGGGTTCGATCATGTTAGTTGATCAATCATGATTGTTGATCGACCATGATAGTTCAAAGGTGGTGTCAGCTGTAAGGCGCCAAGCTGTTCTGACACCACCCTTGAAATATCATGGTCTCCAGAACTGTGACATAGACTTTAATTCATTCTGAATGTGACACACCACAGCATAAGATGGCTCGACCATGATAGTTCAAGGGTGGTGGCAGAATAGCTTGGCGCCTATAGGCGCCAAGCTATTCTGCCACCACCCTTGAACTATCGTGGTCGATCTGTCTCCTGAAAAGTAATGCAGTCCTCAGAGGATAACTCCAAAATGTGGGTATTTCGTACCTCGGTCACAATGAGTTGAAGGATATCTAGGAAAATTGATAAATTCATCCTCGGTATGTAATGAACTAAGACACTTTTACGCCCCACCCAAAAAAAGAAAAAAGAAAAACGAGTTGCGCTGCACTGTCTGCTGCAGTAAGTTATAATCTGATGTTCTTCACATTGGACAAACTGTGTATGATGTCAAAACACTGTGTTATATGTCAACTGCCTACCCTGCTCTTTCAAACAGGCAGTGCCAGTCAAGAACTCGCATAGCAGACGTGAAAAAGGCAGAGTTACATTTTGTGATACATGTATGTCATTTATTTTTTTTGCAGATGGAAATAGATGATGTGGCTCCAGTGAAGAAGATCCGCATTGCATTAGAAGCGACAGGCAGTCGCAAGAAGTGGTATCTGGAAAAGGTACGTGTGCGTTCTGCCACTTAGAAAATGGTTTAAAAAAATGTTTTTTGTTCTCGTGTCATTTGTGAATATTTAGAAAGTTGTATAAGCATTCAGAAGCAGATACAGTGCCTCACTGGTGCAAAATTATCAGTAAAGAGAATAAATTAATCATGGCTAATGTCTTCACGTAATTGGCCATTTTGCAATCACAGAGATGTCGGGTACTATACAGGTGTATACATAGTGCTCCTTTGCTAGTCTGGTGGACTTTTAAAAAAATTATTTGTGTCATCAATCAATGTAAACCCCAAACTTCTTCTCGTCTCTATACAGATGTAAATTGAACAGGTCATTATTGTCAGCAAGAGGCAAAGATTCTCATGAGCCCCTGCGTCTGCAGGGGCTCATGAGAATCTTTGCCTCTTGCGCAGAAAGTTACAGTGTCTGGCTACTTGACTTAGATGCATTAGCTTAAAAAAGTGCATCCTAAACGCAGACCTATGATACAGGCTAAGCCAAGTGTTTTTGAAATTATTTAATGTGCTTTACTTAAAGAGAAAGTTAGCAAAAAGCCATCCAGCTGACACTGGCCGATGACATTTTGCATACTAGCACATAATCAAAATGAACAATTTCACGTGTTTTCTGCATCTCCATCAGATTGAGTTGCGGAACATGGGCACAGGCACGCTGTCGGTGTTCAAGTACGATGGCTGGCTGGGCAAAGGGAAGGAAGGAGCGCAAATGTCTGTGGATATCCCGGCCACTGAGCGAGGCAAAGCCGTGCTTGACAGTAAGTTAATTATAAGTGAATGTTTTAGCTTTGATCTATTTGAGTCGTTCACACCTGACGAACGATACAGTTTAAGGAAGGCATTAGAATAGCTTGGCGCCCGCCCAGGCGCCAAGCTATTCTAGTGCCTGCCTTGAACTGTAGCGTTTGTCAGGTGTGAATTAGGCGCCAAGCCAATCTGGTGCTACTCTTGAGCCATCGTGATCCATTTCCCAGATCACTTGTGCACTCATCAAACGTTGCATCCTAAACTGGGAAACAGTATGACAAACTGATGGAACACAAATTTGCGAAAATAGTGCTGATAAGAGACATGGATTCTCATGAGCCTCCATGTCTGCAGGGGCTCAGGAGGGTTTATGTCTCTTGCAGCTGGGTAGAGTTCATCTTGCTCCGACGGTGGAGGGTTAATTCGATAAATATGATTGGTGTGACTGGTGGGAGTTGGTATGGTCTGTCCCCTGGTCTGCAGCTGGCAAGTATCATTTGTCGATGGCGGTGATAGATGTAAATCAGAAGTAGGTAAAAAAAAAGAGTGTATCTTTTGATGCAGCCAGTGAATGATAAGCCTGGATAAACTTGCAGTATTGCATGTTTTCCGGGCTATTGATCTACTGTTTACATCAAAATGTGCAAATTTGGACATACGGTAATTATCCTAAATATTCGACCATATGCTGTTTTTGACAATTTTCAGCACAATAAAAACTTGCAAATATTCTTTTGTACATTCAGTGATGTCCTTGCAGTTTTGTCATAAGATGTCATTTATTGCCTTTTTGAAGAAAACACAAGAAGTTGTCCAGGTGTTGTTTAGTGGCACCACATGAAAATGCAGTCACACATTACACTCAACGCAGTGAAAGATAACTTGTACATTATGACTGATCAAATGTTTAAAATCACATATTTATAAAACCCTGCAAACCTCATAATATGTTTCTTGCTACTCTTTCTTCCAGGAACAGACTACAAGATCACTGTCAAAACCTCTGATGTGCGGGGTGCAGGAACAGACGCCAATGTTTTCGTCATTTTGTTTGGTGTCAATGGTGATTCTGGAGAGCTGCATCTGAAGGACTCAGAGCAGAGCAAGAGTCCGTTTGAAACCGGACAGACGGACGTCTTCACTATCAAGAACATTTTGAGCCTTGGGGAACTTAGCAAACTGCGCGTCTGGCATGATAACAAAGGTATATATGGCCCTTATTGTTAGCGCATGTACATTCGACACCTGCTTCATACGGATACGCGCGTCTCAAAAGGGTTAACCCCTTCACTTCCATGAAAATGTCCTCTCAATCCAACTACAGAGACATAGATCCTCATGAGCCCCCGCAACTGCGGGGGCTCATGAGGCTCTATGCCTCTTGTTGACACCACTGTGCTGCCATGCTAGTTGGGCGGCTGGGGCCGTTGGGCTTTGAGTATACACAGGTTTCTGAAGCACAGTCTGCGGGCAGTGAAGGGGTTAAATAACAGTAACTTCCCAGTACGCAAAAGGCCACCAGGTCAACTTCGGTCGTTCGACCTGCACACAGCTACGTGCGACCCGACTGTGCCTGACTTCAGCGCGATGACCTTTTGCTCACAGGGTTGGTTGTGAAATGCAGTACTGATGGATGATCATGTGTTTTCTCTGTTATTGTCAGAGGTTAAAAGAATGGTGGGGTGAAACAATTACTTTTTAGCTTGTGTGATGAAATGAATGTTCCTATTCCGACTTGAAATTTTATTCAAGAGAGTAAGATAATTATGATGTAGATCATTTAAAAGTGGCTGAATGTTGCCTCCATTTGAAATGGTTTCTGTTGTGTTTTTTTTTTTTTTTTTTTTTTTGTCAAACAAGTAATGTAGTAAAAGCAAACAGAAAATTATGATTTTTATGGTACAGCAGTAATTTGTCGCTAGTTGTGTTATCAGATAGACTGGAAAGCAAGTTAACCTGTGTCCCTCGAATAACAAGTGCACCTTGACCAATGCACGTGTTAGGGAGAGGAGAATAATCTGTGCGCTGCAACCAGTGCCCTCATTTTCAGGAGAGTCCAGTATAAAGTTAGGTTAGTTTGGGGTATAACATCCACAGCACTGAAAGGCGGGTTATGGGAGACAGGGAAAGCCATTGCCTATGGAGCACAACCTGAACACTGATCTTCTTCTTCTTTTCTTCAGCGTTCCCGAGTTTCTGCCTCAGATGTCAAGATTAATAATCTATGAGGGTTGCATGTGTGCTCGTTTCCCTGATAGGTTTCCACACTATACCAGATGGCATAGACAGCAACACTCCGACTTTGTTGGTCATTGGTTGGTTTTCTGTCGGGGGTTTGCTCACCTAGCCTTTGCCTCTCCCAAGGCACCCACAAGGCAGTGCAGCTATTTAGCCATAGGTGGGAGTCGGGTTCACGGGCATCAGGACCTATCCACACACTGGTGGGCCTGCATGCCGCGTGTCTGGCGGCCAGACCTCCTCAGAGTCCCCTCTAGTTCAGCCTGAGTCCGTGAGATGCTCAGTTACCGTGTGTCGCCACGAGGAGCACTACATGAGGCTTGTTGTTGGAGGGGCTGTGTACTGGCAGAGAGAGACTGACGCATACTGCCCTCCTTTTCACAATACTGCTAACCAGCGGTGGAAGATGAGAGCAATGAATCAATGAATCTTTATTTTACAATGGTAAAGATATTAACAATGCCAGAGGCAATGCCATTTTTCAAATCTGCCTTTGCTACATCTACAACACAACAATTACATTACATTAATACATGTATAGGACCAACGCCTACGGGTGTGTTGGGGGATGGGGAGCAATGGTAAGGAAGAAAGAAGAAGAAGAAAAAAAGCAACAACACAGCAGCACTATACATACACAGCAGTAGAATGGGTACATTACTAACTATGATATCTACGTATAGAAAGCAAAGCTTGCAGATAGTTATGGCAGCGAAGATAAATGTTTAAAAGACTTTTCTTGAAACATGATACCGTTGGAGTGGTCTTCGTTTGCGATGGAAGAGAATTCCACAAAGTCGCCCCCGAGAATGCTAGACTGGTTTGAAGAATGCTAGACTTGGCAAGAAGTGACAAGCACTACCACTGCGCTATCACACTAGACACATCACAACAACCATTTTGACACACGAACACTGATCAATTCAGATGCACTACAACTGTGTGATTTACCATGACCTTGTTAACAGACATACTATCTGAACAAGCCCATCGTTTTGCCTGTCATTTTGGACTCCAAAATACGCAGACCCAAACAGACAGAAGATAGGGACAGACTGAAATGAGCATTTGTTACATGATATAGATATGAGTCAGAATGTTCTTTTAAACACGATCCTTTGTGTTCATAGGTTTTGGAGCAGCCTGGCACCTGGCCAGTATTGAGGTGGAGGACCTGAGCACACACAAACGTTCTGTGTTCCACTGCGACAAGTGGCTGTCCAAAAATGAGGATGACAAACAGATATTGCGGGAGCTCACCTGTGCAACAGCTGTACGGCCGGGCTCTGCCGGCGTCGGTAAGGAAAAAGTTGGTGAGTATCTGCAGATTTTTAATTTTATTCTGAAAGGTTTGATGTAGGCATGGGCCAGTGAAAGGTCCTTGGGTTGACCCCAGCGGCAGTGGACTCGTGCAAAAGGTCTCTGTAAATGTGCGTCGGAAGCAAGCTTGTGTAATGTATTCATGTATTGTCCACAGTGTATGAGATTGAGGTGACAACGACGGACAAGCAGGAGGGCGGGACCATCCACAATGGCTGGTTAATACTGGAGGGGTCCAAGGGGACGTCCAAAGCCTTTGTGCTCAACAACAGCGCTCAGAACAAAATCCTCAGACGGTGAGTGTGTAGAAAGTGCTATCCCAGTGAGTGAAGGCCATCGGGCCAATGTGGGCTGCATGTGGCCCGTGCATGGCTGTGCATGGGCCAACAACAGCCAACATCGGCCCGATGACCTTTTTGACACTGGGATGGTGTTTTGGCACCACAGTACATATTCTTTGCACTGGATTTACCATGTCTGGCCATCTGTGCATCTGTATGTGTATCTGTTCAAGTTCCATTGTCAAGGCAATATCTCACCAAATACTGGTTCAAACTTGATTTGATGATAGTCCCTAATGCATCTTATTGAATAGAAGTGTACTTGTGACACACTTCCCATTCAAGAATCAAGATTCAAGATGACTTTATTGTTGCTGTGATAGAAAATAATCATACGCAGCAAAAATTGTCTTGCCACCGCAGGTGCTGCTCACATTCACTCACTCACTCATTCCACAAATTACAATAACAGAGCTACACAATGGACAATGACTTGGGACGTGAGAAGCCCGTCGCCAAGGCATCTAATGGCCTCATCCCGACCCGAACCTCCCTGTCAAAAACAGAATGCTAAGACAGCCCTATGTCTCCTGAACACACTAGTATATGCTCTTTTGTTAAATTTCTACTTGACTAAAGCTAGTACATAAAAATACAAGTTAACAACAGAAACAAATTACCGTCAAAAGGAAAATAATCTCCAATCTAGGCAACATAAAACAACCGTCAAAGCTGCACCTGGAGGCCCGTCGCTATAGTACAGCGCCGGTGTTCAGAGGGCACCGCTCCGACAAAGTCCGTCAACATCATTTATAACACATAATGTCATGATGGTAACAGCCATGAGTCATTATAATGAAATAAAACCAGCACACCCACACAGTCATTTTCACTGGCACGCCGCTTGTTGGGAAATATCTGTCAACAGAGAAGGTTGGCGGCGGGCCAGGCAGTACGTGATACACAAACACGGCCGCCACGGTGGTAGTAAAGCTCGCTGGTAAATGCTTCTCTGTGTGCTTCCATGCTCTTCTGTGGAGTCAGTCAGAATGAAGAAAAATCTGGCAGTGCGTTATTCTGTGAATAATGTTCGATGGAGCCTGGAATAGCACATGTTTAGTAATTCCACAGTTCATCTGCACGCTCTTCTTTAGATACATAGGCTGGCACGAAACAAGTCCAAATTCCGACTATTGTACAAGATTAAAATGATGTTCTAGTCGGTACACCACAGCTATCACATAAAGTTTTGTCGAAGCGCCCCTAAAAACATACCTGTGCATCTAACTCCAGAGTACTCCTGGACATGAAATGGGAAGATATTAGGCATTAGCCTTGAAGTACCCTTTAATTATCATGGTTTGTTTTTGCGTGCGTTTTCTTTGTATGACTTCCTCTTCTTTTTGCATACGGAGAATGCCTCTCTTTTAAAAAAAAACAAACAAAAGTCAAGCCATCACTGATTGTAGACAAATGATACACTTGTAAACGAGGAATAATATACCTGTTTGTTTCTACTCTATCAGAGGTCAGACAGACAACTTTAGCTTGACATCGACATCTCTGGGCAAGCTGGAGGCGTGCGTGGTGGGTGCCTTTGAACGTGAGGACCGCCCGATCACGGATCCAGGGGGCAAGGAAGACCAGTGGCACTGCCATGAGATTGTTGTCACTGACACAAGCACAGGAAACAGGTGAGAGATTTCTGTCAAAATGATGTATTTTTTAGGGGCGCTTCGACAAAAAAGCGCTGCTGATATCCGAAAAGAGTTAACCCATTAAACCCCAAAGCTGCATTTCTGAAATGTTGAAGAAGTCACCTGACGATTATGTACAAGTTGCAGGAGATGGATCGACCAAGATAATTCAAGGGTAGTGCCAGATTAGCTTGGCACCTGATGGCGCCAAGCTAATCTGGCACTACCCTTGAATTATTTTGGTTGATGAATCTCCTGCTGTAGTGCGTGGGGCAAAATGGGTTATGGACCCATTGCACACCAGGAAAATGCACACCAATTTTCAGGTCTCGGACAGGAGGCTTTTGTGTCCCTAGTGAATGAACGTTTTTCTTCATAAATTCATGTTGGGCCAATGTGGCTGTAATGCAGATGGAAGTAGCACAGCTTTAGTCACTGGCTCCCAGGCACTACAGTTTACTCGAGCTGACATGAATATTTAACCCTTATCATACGGAATACACCATTGTTACATGTTGAGTCGTAGTCGTATGATATCACACCAGACGAACGCACATAAGGTTCTTTTAAAGAAACTTCATTCAGCTGCAACCCATCACACATGGCTTAAGGATGTAGACCACACTGGAGTAACAGTTCCAACAATATTTTATTTCAGCGATGCGATCTCCAATCAAGGCATTCACAAATGCACCAACACTGATACAATGTCTCCTCTTCCAAATGTCAACACTTTGATACAATGCGTCTCTCATACAATATACATCACCATACACTGTATAACTCCATGACTGACAATGTACCACAATACCTGGCGTATCTCTCTCAATGTCAGTGTGCTTACGATACACTGCAATTATACAACTGAACAATGTAGGGACGCTGTTACATTGCATTTCTACAACTGAACAATGTACACACGCGCTTCTAAACACAGTCTTATATAGTATCAAGCCTTCCAGAATAATCTAGCAAATTCATACAACACAACCAATCAGAAAAGAATACGTAACCAAAACTCATAAATATTAATGAAAAAGAATACACCAGAATGGTCTACAAAAATCTGGCTGCTATTTCCAGCCCCTATTTTGGGAAATCCCGGCGGTATAATGACATCGCACAAAAGTACGCCAGACAGTTCACGACCTTGCCCGCATTCTCTGGAAATTACACGAGTTTTCGTAATACACACTGGCTGCTAACTTCACGCGTACAGAAAACAATGGTGATTACTCGAGCGGTTTCTAGACTCTTTGGGATTCAACTCTGTGTATCAAAAGACAATCGATTCCGCTCTCCATGCGAACGATAGCGAATCTTACTGAAAAGGTACGTGATTCGTAATCATGATGGCTCAAATAAATATCGGATCGTTTCCTAAGATTAATGCATATATGCTCTCACAGAACAACACAACCACAATCGTAACAACCATTGTGTGAAATAAGTTTGACTAAAATAGTTCAAGGGTGGTGTCAGAATAGCTTGGCACCTCTAGGCGCCAAGCTATTCTGACACCACCCTTGAACTAAAGCCATTGGTCTATATCCTTATCTGTAAGTACTGTAATGTAGCTTGCATATGGCAGTGCACAGATTTGAAGCTTTTAGCCTCGGGATGATAGGGCTTAACCTCATCACTGCCAGTGGATGCAGATTGTGTTTCTGAAACCTTTCTTAATTCAACGCTGAAGGAACATGGATACAAAGTGGTGTCAGCAGGAGGCAGAGAACCTCATGAGCCCCCCCGCATTTGCAGGGGCTCATGAGGTCCTTTGCCTCATGCAGTTTGGTGGTTTCTGGCTCACGTGCCAAGCAAAAGTGAGTCTATGTTTTGGGCCAGTGGTCATCCATCCATCGTCCATCACCTATCCACCGTCGTCTGTGGTAAACTTTAATGTTGGCATTTTCTTGGAGTCTATTCAAGCTACAGTCTTCAAACTTGGCCCAAGGATACATTGTGGCAAGACCTTTCTAAACATACCAATTTGAGTGACCTCTCACAAAGGTCAAGGTCATAAAAAAATCAGCAAATGTAGGAAAAAAAGCTATATTTTGACATAATTCATTTTTTTCTCAAATACTATTGACAACTTCAAACCCAAACTTGGTACAAAAATACCTGATGGTAAGACCTTTCTATATACTCATTTGGTTGATCCCTTGGATAGGTCAAGGGTCATAAGAGCTCAGGAAATAAGTGAAAAGTAGCCATATTTTGACAAAAGATTTTTTTTCTCAAATACTATTCACAACTTCAAACCCAAACTTGGTACAAAGATACCTGATGGTAAGACCTTTCTATGCATACTAATTTGTTTGATCCCTCTGAAAGTTCAAGGGTCACAAGAGCTCAGGAAATAGGTCCAAACTAGCCGTATTTTGACAAAAGATTTTTTTTCTCAAATGCTGTTCACAACGTCAAACTCAAACTTGCTACAGAGATACCTGATGGTAAGACTATGCATACTAATTTGGATGACCCCCTTGAAAAGGTCAAGTTTCACAAGAGGTCAGCAAATGTGTATAAAATGCCAATTTTTGATAGAATTGTAGTTATTATCAACATTTTTGCAAACTTTTCAATCAAATTTGTCACAAAGGTAAGACCTTCCTATGTATACTAATTTAGTCGACTCATCGCAAAGGTCCATGGTCACGGTGGTTGGACAGATGTGTGAAAACTGATTAAATTTTAAGAAAACATGGATTTTTTTGGTGCAGAATGCAATCCCTTTACTTATTCTGACACTTGTTTGGATCGGTCATGCACATGAGCTATAAAGGCTTTGCCTTTCTTGTTGCATTTTCAAAGGGGTGAAAGTGTTTCTAATTGTTGTGCAGTAATCATGTGATCACTGATATAGCTGTTCACTTTCTCAGGTACACCTTCCCGTGCAAAGCGTGGATCCCCATACTACAAAAAATCTCCAAGAAAGACGGAAAGCTGCTATCGGTCAAAAATGTCGAGGAAGGACAGATGGCCAAAGTCAAGAGTAAGTCGCTAAGACCCAAGTGCTGCATGGCTTATTTTTTAAGTGTATGCTGGTGAGACATAAATAATAAAGAAATTAGCGTTAACCCTTTCACTGGTCACTCAATGATCGCAGATCGTATTTCTGAAATCTTTGTTAATTCAGCGCCAGAATGCTCCAGCCATCCAAGGAACGTGGATACACAGAGGTGTCAGCAAGAGGCATAGATCCTCATGAGCCCCCCGCAACTCCGGGGGCTCATGAGAATCTATGTCTCTTGCAATAGGATTGTGTGTAGTTGTTCTCACCAGTGATGGGGTTAAACCACCCATTTTGTGCTTCAGACTTGGCCCCAGTGAAGTATGAAGTGACCGTGTACACCGGGGATGTGAAGAGCGCAGGGACGAACGCCAACGTTCACATCACCATATACGGCACCAACGGCGACACAGGCAAGCGCGAGCTGAAGCAGCGATTCCGTGACTTGTTTGAGAGGAATCAGGCGGACAAGTTCCAGATTGAGGCGTTGGATTTGGGTGAGTACGCATTGGGTTGTTTATATGATTTTGGGTTAAAAGCTTAAGCACATTCCACACTTTTAATATTGTACAACCTTTGGTTTATCACATTACTGTGATAATGAAATTTGTTTGTGAGTGCTTGAATATTCCTATAATAAGTTCATCAGCTCACAACTAAACCTGTGCTGATCAGCTCGGAGACTTACCACAGCACTCTCAGATAAACCGAACCTTCTGTGGCTGCGTGATTCCAACCCAAGAACTAGTCCGCCGAAAGAATGAATAAAAATTCTGTTCATTAATGCTTAAATTGAAAGTTGACTGAGGAAGAACGGACATTTAACTGCAGTGCTCTTGATGATTTTGAGAAATACTTTAACCCCCTTGTGCATTCATGCATGATACAGTATCAATGGCTGCATGCGCAACGGGGTTAACTCTGTATCATGCAAATAGCATTTGCATTCTTGACATATGCTCCCAGGAACAATACATTTCATTGATTGTTGCTTTAAGCTTAATGCTGTTCAAACAGGGAATCATATCAAAATAATAGATGCGACCAGATTGGTACATATTTTAGTGCTGGCGTGTGATTTTGGACCTTACGGCCGAAGGCCATAAGGTCCGAAAATCACAGGCCAGCACAAAGGCTACATTACCTGGCAGAGTGGATACTTATGTGTCTTAATTCATATCCTACATTTTTCTCGATTTTCAGGTGAACTGACAAAGATCCACATTGAGCACGATAACAGCGGGTTCCGGCCAGGCTGGTTCCTCGACCGCGTGGAGATCACAAACTTGGGGAGTAACGTCACTACCACCTTCCCCTGCCAGAAATGGCTCGACCGCGAGAAAGGCGACAAGGAGATAGCTCGTGATCTCTTCCCCACTGCTGATTAACCAAACCAGCCCTTTCAGCCCTGACACATCCATCAGGGAATGGACTGGCCATGATAGTTCAAGGATTGTGTCGGCCTGGCATCACAGGGTGCCATGTCGTTCTGGCACTGCCTTTGAACCATCATGGTTGATCTGTATCTATTACTGTAATGTAGGATATTCCTGCCTGAGGAAATGTTGCTTAGAGAGATCAGATGTGTGAACAGGTGCATTCTCAGGTGACCAGCTACATTACCATCGCACATCATCAAGCCTTGAGGGTGATGCAGATGACTGAAATGGCTACGAGGTGTGATATATGGTGACAGGTGAGCAAAAGTGGTTGATTCAAATCTGGCAGCGCTACAGCATATTCAGAAAACGTTTGATCGATGTTTGTGCTAAACCGATAATTTATGTTTGTGCTCAACCGATCTGTTGCCATTTCAGATATATTATCTGAGTCCCCAGGGTTGGTGTTAACTCATTTGAGATGTGCCGCCTCTGGATACGCGGCTTATGCCGCGTATCCGGAGGCAGCATGTCTCGAATGCGTTAAAACATGTATAAATATCTGAACTTCTTTTTTTCCGTCATAACATTGTATGACTCAAGCCACCACTTTGCCAGATCCTGGCTAAGGCATATGATGCGTACGCAATACTTTTCATACCAAGAGTCATACTCATTTCTTCGTACCATTGAACACACCAATCCAGTCAGCAAAAAGCCGTCGGGACGATGTTGACCACAGTTGATCTGCACACATTCATGCGCGAGCTGACTGCAGCCAGCAATAGCCTGACAGCCTTTTGCTTACTTGTAAGGTTATGTTATTGGCGTAGAGCAAGTTTGAATTTTGAGTTACTTATTGGTTGCATGAAAAGTTTATCAGACAGTGAATTGCCTGTGAAATTGACTTTTTTCTGATCTTTTATCCCATGCTGTTGCTTTTTTCCTCGTTGTGATTCCCACCGTAAAAACTCCTTAACCCTTTGGCTGTCGGTAGTGCTTTTTGTCACGATGATTCCTTTAGGAATCATCGTGACAAAAAGTGCTACCGACAGCCAAAGGGTTAACAAAAAGTTTGACCTACAGCCAGAGGGTTGACGTTGTTGCCTTTCATTGTTACTATTACAAACATTTAATGTTTGCATGTCAGTCTATTGATTCCTTTGAGCTCACACTATTTTGCCTTCAAATCTTCACTTTGTGATAGCCTTATTATCTTAGGATTTTATTATCCGAAGATTGTATGTTTTAGTATCCGAAGATTGCATGTTTTACTATTGTTCTGTTGCCTACACATTATATTAGGTGGTATCTATATCCATTTGGCATTTTAGACACAGAGGCCAACCATAGGTAATGTAATTTTCCGCACATTGCTGTTTTTTTAATTGTAATTTTACCATTTAGTAATAATTGCTATTTTTCATTTGATCAGTAGTAAAGGTAGCTCTATCATTTGTTCTAACTTTTAAGAAAGGTATTCCCATGTCTGTGATATCACACTTCCTGCCTTGTAAAATATTTTCACATATATTACTGACGTTCACATGTTTGTCTTGTTGGATGAATATATAGCAGAATTTGTTTTCAGCAAACCACCTGTATGAGAGGTTGCCTGTCGTTATTGACCATCATTTAGGTGGCTGTAACCACCAAAACGATGGCCTTTAATGACAGGTGACACTTCTGCCCTTCAAGACTGCTCTTGATACCTGTCCTTAACTCATTCCCAGCCAGATGCATCCGGATGCGCAGCTTATGCCACGCATCCAGATGCGGCTGGCCGCAAATGAGTTAAGGGCTGTTTTTTTTCTTGCTAAAAGGTGGTTTCTCTAAACAGGATCGACTGTACATTTGAGTATATTTAACCCTTTGCTTGTCAGTAGCAGTTTTAGTCGCGTCGGAATCATCGCGACTAAAACCGCTACAGACATGCATAGGGTCAATTGAAGGCACTCAGTCATTCCATTTGTATTGCATTTGATCTCTGGAGCAATATAGTATCTTGATATCTTGTTCCCAACAAAGCATTTTGCAAATGTACTTCGATCTTATTTCGTTTTGGACTGTATTGTTGTAAGTGAAATCTGTGCTCAGTTTACTTTTGCCTTGTATAGTGATTGTGTACCAGGTATTGATCTTGTATTGATCGATTAAGTGTCACATTCCTAACATTTTTAACACAATTTTTGGGAGCATTTTGAATCTTTGATATTTTTTGTATTTTTTACAGCTTTATTGATGGGTTAAAAATCACGTGCATTAGTGGTGAATGAATTTACGACAGACTGTTACCATTTCACGATTTATCATCTGTGTAGAAATAACGACACACAACATATTTTCAGCTTTCATATTCGTTGGTTGCGAACAGCAAGTGCCATAGAACACTTTTTTCTCCCATGATAGGTGTCAATATTATTAATCTTCTTGTTAGAATAAAATCCTGAAAGGTTAACCCCTTCACTGCCAATCAGCTGCAAGAGGCATAGATCCTCATGAGCCCCCATGACTGCAGGGGCTCATGAGGATCTATGCCTCTTGCTGAGACCAATTTGTATCTGTGTTCCTTGGATGGGTGTAGCTTTTGGTCGTTGAATGAATAAATTAAGATTTCAGAAACTCAGTGGCAGAGAAGGGGTATTGCTCAGTTTGAAATTGCCTAGCACACGCCTTTTTCTGTTGTAAATACGTGTATCGCTCAAAGCTGTATCAAACCATTTTTTTAACCACAAATTTGGTTGCACAAACATTACATTTGGATTTCAATTACAAAAAACACTGCGTTTGGTCACAGTGGATATGTTCTGAATACAGTAAACCTCGCTTGCAAAACCGGATGTAACAAAAGTCACATATTATAGCAACACTTCGCCAGAGGTACCGTATCACTTTGTCAAAATAAATTTGCTTATAACAAACTTTGAAAATAACAAGACAAATGGTGTCAAGACGATACAAATGGTGGCGATTCGTTTCATCTAAAGTTTACTGTACAGATACAAAATCATTTGCACTTTTGATTTTACATATATACACCTACCAACACGTTACGATCCTATTGATTGATTAAGGAACTTTGATGCTTTAAATTTTTC
Organism: Semisulcospira habei; assembly: GCA_036245525.1. Classification (NCBI taxonomy): domain Eukaryota; kingdom Metazoa; phylum Mollusca; class Gastropoda; family Semisulcospiridae; genus Semisulcospira; species Semisulcospira habei. The sequence goes on from BTPG01000006.1 coordinate 75,253,454, forward strand.
CATTATAAGATTTGACCAAATCAAAAGTTAATGATAAAAGTACACTTTCAGTACATGTACATGTTTGCATTTATAGTCATCTCTGATAGTGTATTTAACGTATAGGCAGCAGGCTTTTTCTCTCTCTTGCTCACCTTAGGTTGTGTTTACATTTCACAATTTTAAGTCTGCATGGATTAATTGTTCATATTGTGCATGTGATATTAATTAACTCATTAATAGCTGTGAAAGTGTCGTATAGCGTTGCCAGTGGCAACAGTATACGGCACTGCCGCAGCTATTGATGGGTCACCTTGAATGAACTAACATTGTAATTTCCATCATAATTGATTTATTTGGGAGTTTTATGTGTGCGTATGAAACAATCATACAACTTTCCATTGTGACCGTTTTTAAGTGCTGTAACCATGATACATTTCATTTTTTTTTTTTTTTTTTTTGGGGGGGAGGGGGGGGGGGGAACCCAATACACCAGAAATAATACTTATGATGTTGCTAAGCCCCTATGAATTGATTGATTGTGATTTATTGATGGCAGTTGTAGTTAGTTAATTTTTATATAAGGTTTATGGGATCTCATTGTTAGTAACATTTTTTGATGTATTTTTTCCTGGATGTGATTGCTTGTCATTTGAAGCTTAATTCATTCTAAACTTTGTGATGCATTTGTTATTTTTCCCACCGTATCATGCATGACTGTGTTATGTACTGTAAATGTATTTTTAATTACATTATGAGCTTTGATTTTATATACACAAAACGTACTTAATACACAAGTCAATACTTAACATAGGCAATTGTATTTTAAAGTTCATGCATCATGTTTGTGTTTGTTTTTTAAACTTCATTGCATGAATTCTGTAATGGCATTGTGAGCTCAGCCGTGTGTGTGTGTGTGTGTGTGTGTGTGTGTGTGTGTGTGAGTGAGTGTGTGCGTGTGATGTATGTGTGTGTGGTTGACAGAGAGAGTGGTTACAGGTAGCAAGTAAGCCAACCGTCATACAGATGAACATTATGTGTTGACCATCCTATTATTTTCACAACAAATGCTGGTGATCTTTCCTCGCTGTGCCCTACTTTGTTATCAACAACTAACTTTCTCTGAAGGTTAAGCTAGCTACCAGTGAACCACCTACCTCGACCATGCTCACCTGCCAGTCACCAAAAAGTCCTTGGGCCGATGCCGGCCTTAGCTGATCCGCGCACGGCCCGAGGACTTTTTGCGTATTGGGTTTTACTCGATCAGCACTTGACTTCCTGAAGTCCAGTGACACGTACAGGGTGTTTTCTGCCGTGTTTGCCGTGCCATATACAGAAGTAATTAACTGACCCTTGAGTTGACCAAGACTGAGCTTCCAAGCCAGCTGTACAGCCAAACAAAGGGTCTAGTTTTCAGGTTGAAAGGTCAACTCTTTTGCAATGAGCTTTGTGACAATGTAACAAATGTTACAGAGCTTGTGGATACTTCAGTGGACTCTCACCAACGTACAAAACAAAGTGTGTGATTGTAAAAAAAAAGAAGCTTCGCCAGACCCCCAGGAGCAGTTTGACTTTGTTACAAAGCACATTGCGTGGGGCGGATCAGAAGGGGGGGGGGGGGGGTTAAGTGTATCAAGTTGAAGGTCCCAAAGTTGGACCCCCCTCCCCCTTTGTGGTAATCAGTGATCCGGCCCAGCATTCAGACAACAGGGAGTGTCCATGAGCTTTGTGACAGTTGTTACACTGTCACATGACAATTCAGTTACACACCCAGCACTGCACTGAGAGTAAGTTTCAGCAGCATTACGTCTGAAATTAACGAAAAATTGTTGTAGCACTTCCACAGTCTCAGCACGTTTTAATGAACAGTTGAGATGGGCACTGCTTAACCCATTCAGCCCTGACGCACTACAGCAGCAGATGGATTGACCATGATAATTCAAGGGTAGTGCCAGATTAGCTTGGCGCCGACAGGCGCCAAGCTAATCTGGCACTACCCTTGAATTATCAGGGTCGATCATGATCCATCTCCTGCAACAGGTGCAAAGTCATTAGATGACGCCTCCAAAATTTGGGAAATACGTGCGTCGCGCTGAATGAGTTAATGGAGTCTTGTATTTGCGAGATTGTAAATGTGTTCACCATGCATGCATATACCGCGTGTCTCGACGGACTTGTTATCATTCGGTATGTGTCGCATAGAGATACGCGGCAAATGAAGTTAGCGTTCGAGACGAAGTTAACATTCAAGACGCGACACAAACGGATACGTGGTGCAAATGAAGTTAGCGTTTGACCGAGACGAAGTTAACGTTTAAGACGTGACACAAACGGATACGTGACACAAACGCCGGATACTGACTTGGCGCAAACTGAAGTTAAGTTTGAGACATGCCGCATTTATGCGGCATGTCTCGAACTTTAACTTCATTTGCACCACGTACCCGTTTGTGTCGTGTCTTGAATGTTAACTCGTCCGACGCATATCTGTCTGTTATATGTCTCGAATGAGTTCATTATGGAGGTTTCCAATGTGTGCCTATTTATTTATTTTATTTTATTTATTTATTATTATTTTATTTATTTATTTATTTATTTTTTTTCTTGGGGGGAGGGAGGGGGGGGGGAGAGGGGGGTGTGTGGTCATGACAGATATCGGTGATATTTTACCTTTAGTGCCAATTTTTTATTTTATTTTATTAATGCACAGTTCGTTTTTATTACAGTCGGAAGACGTGTTTTCGTACTATGATAATAATACATACATAATTATATCGTGAATTAACAAAAGACTTAATTAGTAATTATGACCAGGCCCCAAAATACTATGACCAGGCCCCAAAATACTATGACCAGGCCCCAAAATACTGAGGTTTGTCAGATGCACTGGATGCGCACGTTTTTGTGCAGGCCTGTGGTTTTGGGACGAAAATCCCAGACAGATGTGCACAGTTTCTTTTATACATACATTGTTTTCTAACACATTTGATCTGCTTAATAGTGGAAAGGTGTATAATCATAGTCTGCATAAAATCACTCAACCGGTAAGACATTTTGCTCATTTCTTTGTAACAGTATGTGCATCTATATACATGCATGTATTTTATGATGCTCACCTTTATCCCTGGATTATTGCTAACGTTATGCTTTTTTTGCCATGTAAATATGCTTAGCACGTAATGGTAACCAACTTATTCCACGTTGTAACGTACCTCGACCATAAAGAGAAAATGATGTTGATAAATATTTCGCTTTATGAATTTTGTACGTGTTTGTTGTATTGTTGTTATTCAGTTCTTTGTTTTGGTGCGTGTGTGTGTGTGTGTGTGTGTGTGTGTGTGTGTGTGTGTGTGTGTGTGTGTGTTAGTTATACGGCGATAATAGGCCGTGATAGGGAGGGGGTGGGGTCTTCATCGCCTGCGGGCAATATACCTCTCTCACCCCCCCCCCCCCCTCTCACGCCACCCCAATTTCCTCTCCGTAGTATTAAGCTAGCCCATTTGACCAACATTATTATGAACTGATCTGAACTGAAACTTTATTTTTTAGGACATAGTAGGCGCACATTTCCACATCTGTCCGTAATAACGTTTTAGATATAACGGTAGGAAAGGTAATACGACATAAAACACACACACACACACACACGCGCGCACACAATTTTGTTTAATGACGACCCCGTTCGACTGGACCGAAGTTCGAGGTGTGCGTGCAGTCGACAACGAAACGTGATATAGCATTTTAAATAAATTTTGGCCTGGGAGGGTGTGATTGTGTGCGTGTGCGTGTTCTTCAAATAAACGCTCTACTTGGATTATTTCAAAGCATACATCATATGCAGAACAAATCAATGTTTACTTTTATTATTTCAGAGAGCAGAGAGATTTGAATGGAGCTGAACAAATCTGTGAAAACTCTACTTATCTAAATGACTTATGAGTCAAACGACTTTTAAGTCGAATGGAAAATATTTCCCTGCACCCGCAGGTTCGACTTTAGCGTTGTCAACTATACTGATCAACAAAAGAAACGCGAAGTAGCCCCTTCAAATCACATTTAATCCAACATTTGAAAGTCGATGTCGGACAACCCATTCAACGGATGTTATCGACATTTTAGGAATGAAATCATGGACACCAGCGTAATCAGTGTGGAAGTTTATTCTGTATTTGGAGGAAGCATGGCACAGCACAAAGTCAATATGGCGTGTGACCCCCATTGGCGTTGATGACGGCTTGGCAGCGTCGGCGCATAGAGTGCATCAGGCGGTTGACAGCTGCCCTGGGGATGTTCCAGGCCTAGACAATGGTATTCTCCAGTTCTGCGGCTGTCGTTGGTCTGGGGCGAACAGAGTTGACCTCCCGTTGCAGTTGGTCCCAGAGATGTTCGATGGGATTGAGGTCCGGGCTGAAGGCAGGCCAGGGCATGACTGGGATGTTGTGCTGCTGCAAGAAGTGCTGGGTGAAACGTGCAGTGTGTGTACGCGAATTATCTTTTGCTGCAAGATGAAGTTTCTGCGTCCCTGTGAAAATGGCACGACATATGGTTTGCGCTCTGAGCCTTTCTTTGTGGGGATATTGCGCCATAGAAGAGTTATATATTATTATTAGTAGTAGTAGTACTTGGTCAATGTAGCGCTGAGCTGTAATGCCATTTCCGCGACCTGGTACGAGTCCACGAAAGAACACAGGTCCTACTGTCTGCCGGGTTCAGAGTAATCCCACCCTAAATCATCACGCTTGGCCCGCCCCAGGCATTGTTGTCCAGCACTGACACAGCCATCAGCATAGCGTTCACCCCTTCTCCGCCACACTCTTATGCGCCCATCTGCATGGCTGATGCAGTAGCGGCTCTCATCCGTGAACAAGACGTTCTGCCACTGTCGCCAGGTCCAGTCGACATGAGCCTGTGACCACTGTAGGCGTGCACGGCGATGACGATCAGTAAGAACAGGTCCACGTTCTGGACGGCGGTTGTGCAGATTATGCTCCTCTAGCCGTCGTCGCACTGTCTGGCCACTGATGAGTGCCTGGTGGTTGCCGATAACTTCTCTTGCTGTTTCCTCGGCCGGCTGAAAGCGATTTCGCACGTGAGCCCGGAAAAATGTGACGGTCCTCCCATGGAGTTGTCACACGTGGTCGTCTGCTTCGGGGAGCGTCAGCAGAAGACCCGTTGGCACGATAGCGTTGCTGCAGCCTGTAAAGGGTCGAAATGTGACATCAGTCTAAAGGCCACTGCCACAGCTTGTGGATCATCTACGGCTTCCAAACGCCAAAGAGCTCGTTCTTGTTGGGGGCACTAAGTCTTGGCATGGTTGATGTGGCAACGGCAAAAGTGACAGAAGGCGTAACACTGCTGATTTTTGTATTGCCTTGCATTGCTGAACACAGTTCATGACCCAACATCACTCTGCAGTGTATGCCGGCCGGCACGTGCGTGGAAAGCATACGCGGTGCGTCCTAACCAAAACGGGTGCCGCGTGCACAGGGAGGGTAACACGGTTACTACAGTACGGTGACTGCATGCTTACATGTTGTTGCTCGTACACTGGCTATCAAAAATAGTGTAACTTGTCTTTTCGTGGATTTATCATACAAATACAAAATACACTCGAATTTCGCGTTTCTTTTGTTGATATGTATATTTACGGCAGCAAAGCACAGACACTGCAACAAGTTCACTTGGACAGAACGGCGGTGATGACTATGATGGGCGGTAACATGAACTTGGAAGCCTAACTTTGGCTCCGCCACTGCACACAGACACACTCACTCACTCACTCACTCAAACACACACACACACACACACACACACACACACACACACACACACACACACACACACACACACACACACAGACACACCCGCGCGCCCTCCTATATCAACAAGCAAGCAAACGATTTAGGGTAACTTGACTTCATAGTTGGGTGAGTAGACTCAGTCCAGCCTTGGGCGACTTGACCCTTTATTGGCGACTTGACTGCTTAATTCGGCGAGTTGACTCGTACCTTGGGCGAGATGACGCATGGGCGAGTTGGCATATGGGCGAGTTGACCGGCAGAGGTCATTAACCCTTTTAGCCCCAAGGTCCCTTTTATCAAATTGTGGAGGTTTTGCCTAACGACCAGTTGCAGATGGCTAGGCTACGATAATTCAAGGATAGAGTGCCGGATTGTCTTGGCGCCGCCTGAAGGCGCCAAGACTAATCTGGCACTCGGGGGCCCCGGCCTTGACTGAATTCAAGTTATCCGGGCATGGCCGTAAAGCCATCCCTCAGTCCTGCTGTAGGGATCCGAGGTTTAACTAATTCAGTCAGCCGCACTGAGTCTGCGACACGATACCGCTGTGAACAGCAGGTCATCCCTGCTGTAGCTCGTAGACCAAGCGTATACCAAGGAACAGGTTCTCGAGCCTCCCAAAATAGCGGAGGGCTCGGGGTTATCCCTCCTGAGGTCGTGACGCGCGATCACTCACCAGTGCTGACTGAAGGGGCCATTTCTCGTACTTTAGGTGTAAATCAGCGCAGATCAACCCAGCGCCGGAAAGTCTCCACATTTCCATCATTTAGTCTTAATGGGGCGGATCAGTTACCTCAAAGGGGGGGGGGGGGAGGGGTCCACGTATTTTGTTTGGGGGGGGGGGGGGTGGTACAGGAAAAGGTCTGTGCGTGTGCGTGTGTGTGAACACTCTCGCCGCTCGCCAAAATATCAAACAACGAAGGGTGTCGAAACTCGCCAAAAAATCAAGTAGGGATGGAGGGGGGAGGGGGAGGGGGGAGGGGGAGGGTGTTGGTTCCAAACATCCCAAAAAGGGACTTTGTTATAGCATTTTAAACAACTTTGGGTCGAGGATGGGGGTCCGGAACCCCTAGGATTAACCCCCCCCCCGATCCGCCCCTGCATTGCCCGATTGATTGATTTTCTAGTTATTTTATAGGTCAAAATGGCCTGCCCGTATGGAAGCGCTTGGAGTGAAGTGTTGTTTCTAACTCTGTCAAGTGGAAAGGCACATGTTTACTGACCAGTGTTGTGAAAGTTTCTACCTTATCAGGATCCTGCCACCACTTCAGTGCAGACCAATTTGAGCCTTGTGCGCTGGTCTGTGATTTTGGACCTTACAGCTGTAAGGCATATATAGGACCCCCCTCCCCACCTAACCCCGTTTAAGCTGTCAACGTCAGCTTAAATTGTGCCGCATATTACTTGTGATTCACAGCAAAACAGTATCGGCTAAGCATCAGACCTGGACGAGTTGCCTATATTTCGTGGCTCGCCAAGTCTAGTCTTGGCTCAAAGTCGCGTAATCTAGCGTGCATTCTCGCCCAGCTCGGAAACTCGCAGCCGGCCGGCCTATTGTCTTGAACGCAGGCACCGATAATGTAAATACAGTACCGGTGTCTGCATGGATCTACGTATATATAGGGGTTAATCTGAATTATACTTACTGCTTATTTTTGTTAACCGGCCTTTGACTGTCGAGGTACCGCGTGACTGAACACGATTCAGTTCCGAGATTCAGATCCTTAAGATCCCCTTACCCCACGACTGCGGGGGCCGCTTATGAGGATCTATGCCTCTTGCTGAGACCAGTTCGTATCCATGCATGTTACTGGGACGGCTGGGGTTTTGGTCATTAAATGAACGATACAGAAACAAAATATACGTCCAGTGGCAGGGAAGGGGTTAACTGACTCTTACAGGCAGAAAGTATAGAGTCTGTTTGGAGATCGGAAGCAGATCATGACTGCAACGGTTTTGACGAGAAAGCTTCAGATTACATTATAATACTTAAAGATAAGGATATAGACCAACGGCTTTAGTTTAGTCAAGGGTGGTGCCAGAATAGCTTGGCGCCTAGAGGCGCCAAGCTATTCTGGCACTACCCTTGAACTATTTAATCAAACTTATTCTCACGCACTGGTGTATTCCGAATGATAAGGGTTAAAAGCCTGGGCAAACATGCGATATCAGTCACGAATATCAGTCGCCTGTTTATCCGGTCTTTGAACTCACTAAGTTCAGCCCCGACACACCACAGCCAGACATGGCGGATCGAGCATAGGCGCCAAGCTATTCTGCGGCACCACCCTTAAACTATCATGCTCGATCTGTCCCTAGAATTGTAATACAGTCCTTCAGAGAGCAACTCCAAGATTTTGGGATTGTGTTTATTTACAGTTTACGTTAAAAGATGCGCAGTTTTTGAGAGTGCTAAATTATCTCCATTGCTTCAGTGACAATGTCAGCACGACACAGAAAAGAACTTTGGGAAGACTTTTGATGGGCCGGGCCTGATTAAGACATTGTACCGGCCCCATGACCGAAATCTCCAAATTTTGAAGTTGCCTTCTGAAGGACTGTATTATAATTCTTGAGACAGATCGAGCATGATATTTCAAGGGAGGTGCCAGAATAGCTTGGCGGCTATAGGCGCCAAGCTATTCTGGCGCCACCCTTGAACTCATCATGCTCGATCCGTGTCTTGCTGTGGTGTGTCAGGGCTGAAGGAATTGACACCAGGATATTTATGCCAGGAAGCGTGGAATGCGGCCCCGACTGACAAGGACCTCCATGGCATCATCAGATCATCATCCTCATCCTCATCAACAAGGACAATGAGGTCCCCTAGAGAGAGAGAGAGAGAGAGAGAGAGAGAGAGAGAGAGAGAGAGAGAGAGAGAGAGAGAGAGAGAGAGAGAGAGAGAGAGAGAGAGAGAGAGAGAGAGAGAGAGAGAGAGAGAGAGAGAGAATGACAATGATCCTTTATTTGACAACGGTAAAAGTTTTGGTAGTAACAACCATTTTTCGAACTTGCCATTGCTAATCTACTGATTACTGAGTTACTATCGCACTAATTGTTTACTACTACTGAAAAGGGGGGAAAAAATTACATGACACAGCACAAGCCAAGAATGAAGAAAAAGAAAAAGAAAAAAAAAATGTAAGGGGGAAGTGACATAGGAATTACCAACTTTACTGGTCGGGCATAAAGACATGTTGTGAGGTTTAATTAAAATCAATATAATAAGAATACACACAACCTAATACGCAACATAACGCATGCACATTTGAGCATGCCACTCTCTATCTCTAATATACACGTACGCACACGCACAAACGCACACGCACACACACACACACACGTGCACACACACGCTTATGCGGCTTATAACGTTAAGCTAGTCAGTCATATGAGTAGCTGGCTACACACAAGCTGTACCGAATAAATATGAGTCATCGAAACCTGTGATACACGCAATTAATGGTCTAATGAGAAATAGTATTTTTCAATATGTGCACAGTCACGGGGATGCTGCTGACAAAAATAAGTAATTTATGAGACTGACTTTAAACGAGGAGAAAGTAGCTGATGTCGTGACGTTTCTAGGCAAGGCATTCCAAAGACTAGAGCCAGAGAACGTCAAACTCGTTTTAGGTCGCGGCACAATAAGGGGTTTTCTTGATCTTGAGTATGTTGATGACTGGACGGTAAATAGCGATGTGATATATCGGAGAGAGAGAATGAATCAATGAATCAGTGAATCTTTATTTTACAACGGTGAAGATATTAACACAGTCAGTGACTATGTCATTTTTCGTACCTGCCGTTGCTACAACTACGACTAACTAAGTACAAAATATACATAAAACAGGGACATCAAAGCACAGTGGTACAAAATATATAGTCCACTAAACACAAACACTGACGTGCCGGCATACGCCGCGCACAAACGCACTCACGCGTCCACACACACACACGCACACACACACACACACATACACACACACATACACATACACATGATTGTTAGAATATACACGTACATTCGTGTGTCTACGAATAACTTGATATTATTATTTGAGTAATGTAGTCAGATACCTATAAAGACTTGCCTTGAAACGAGATAATGTCGGAGTGGCTTTAACGTGATGTGGGAGTGAGTTCCACAGTGTGGAACCCGCAGATGACAAAGTAGATTTAAATATATCTATTCGGGGTTTTGGAACAATATAAAGACCCCTCATGTTTCCATAGCAGGAATCTGATTTTTTAAACAACTCAGTTAGATATTCTGATATTCTGGATAGAGAGAGAGAGAGAGAGAGAGAGAGAGAGAGAGAGAGAGAGAGAGAGAGAGAGAGAGAGAGAGAGAGAGTGTGTGTGTCAGTATGTGTGCGTGTGCCGTGTGTGTGCGTGCGTGCGTGTGTGTGTGCGTTCGTGTGCCGTGTATGTGTGTGTGTGTGTGTGTGTGTGTGCCGTGTGTGTGCGTGCGTGTGTGTGTGTGTGTGCGTGTGCCGTGTGTGTGTGTGTGTGTGTGTGTGTGTGTGTGCCGTGTGTGTGTGTGTGTGTGTGTATGTGTGTGTGTGTGTGTGTGTGTGTGTGTGTGTTTAACACAAGTAAGCTGTAATAAAGACAGTGGAACCTGTTTTGAGCAACCACCCTCTTTTTGCAAGAAAAGAGTCGTCTTTAAAGACAGGTACTCTCTTCAGATAAATCTGGAAGGGCAAAAACTCGCACATTGTCATTAAACATGACCATGTACGTGGCTACAAACAAAAACATTGAGTAGGAGGGGAGGGGGGGAGGGGAGGGGGAGGAGGGGAAAAAGAGATACGTCCCAAAGCGCGAAAGGCCATCGGGCTGACGTCACGCCAACGGCGGCCGACGTCTGGCCGATGGCCTTAGCGCACTGGGTCTGTCTCCACTATGGTTTTCTTTAGAAGAGGAGAGGTAGAGCAGAGCCCCCCCCCCCCACCTCCCCTCCCCCTCAACACCCACTCTTCCCCTCCCCGTTCTTATGCCAATAGGTATGCATATATTTCAATAGTTTGCATCGAGAATGTATACACTACGCATAAAAAAATTACAAAGTTTTGAAGACAATATCTTTTTAATGCATGAAGATTTTAGAATTCTGTCTAAAACACGAAAACGTTTATACACTTATGGATACAATGCAACAAACTATATCTTTTTTTGTTGTGTTACCTTTAAGTTACACCCCTTTGAACACGACACCCCCAAATTGAAAGTTGCAAGGTAACATTTTCAGGTGTTGCCGGTTTATCAAGCTCTGCTCACGTTTCATCCAGAGCTTTGTAAATTTGATTGCACCATTTGAAAGGGCAGTCATTTATCTCATAATGCTGCAAATGATTTTTAATTTGAAAGAAAACTGTTGCTGTTGTGGTCTGAATAAGACATACACCCCACAAAAACATCACTTGTACTGGTTTCAGAAGCATATCTCCCATTTGCCGGCTAGTGATTTCAATTCTGAGTAATGTCGTGAGAAGGAAGGCTATTTCTCTATCAAATGCAACCAAAAACATTCATTTTAAGCGATAATTGTGGATTTTATCGCAACAAAAACCGACATACTCCCGAATTAAAACATTTCGTTGGTCTCTTCTAAGAGGCGAATGCAAACATTTTGTTTCTGAGGAATTCAAATCATCAGATGGCTTAGCACGTTTCATGAGGCGTTTTTACTCCAGTCATGCTCATGACACAGCATAATAAGTTGTAACACAGAGGTGGCAGGGGGGAGGGGAGGGGGAGCCAGGCGGGAGAGGGGGAGGGGCTGGGAGGGGGGCCGCGGGTGTCGAGTGTGAGATGTAGTGTATAACCTCGAAACATTTTGTTTTCTCATCAATAACACACATTTTCACCGTCTTCTCGAGTCCGTGTGTGTGCGCGTGCATAACTTTGAGTACGTGCATGCGTGCGTGTGTATGCGTGTATTTAAGTGCGCGAGTGCTAACGTGTGGGTAACTGCTTTATTGCTTCATGTTCGTCAGTGTGATTAGTCGACGGGCTACTTGTTTATTTGTGTTGTTTCCTTATTGTACAAACATAACCACCATCAAAATAGCAGGAGAAAAAACAAAGAAAACACGGGAAATCAGCCTAGCAATAACTCTTATGAAGCCACAAATTCTGTAAAACAGTGCATCGAGTCAATACCTATGCAGAAAATGATATTCAGTTCAACCGCAGGGGGAATGGGGTGGGAGGGGGACGGGGGCAGGGAGGATGTCAAAGATGACATGTAGTACATCGCTTATGATCTCAGAACTGTTACTTCTCTGTGTGTCTAACTTGAAATAACACACATTTTTTTTACCGTCTCAGTCATTGAGTCCGTATTCGTGCGTGCGTTACCACCCCTGGCATATTATGCCTATTTTTTCTCCTTTCACTCGGACTGTGCGAGCAGGAAAAGAATCGCATCTTCATTGCTCTACTGGACCAACAAGATTGAATCGACAAACACACGAAGGGACAAAGCTTAATACAGCGGCCCGCCACTTGCATCTTCACTTCGCCAGAGTGATGATGCAATCAGGATGACGCCACCGCTAAACGGCCCCACGCGCGCACCGTTAGGAGTGGCCACGCCTCAATGCACACAACCCCCAACCTCAGTCTCACTGTCCTGAGGGGATCGGAACACTGATCCAACGAAGCCTCTTAAAGGAGATAGCTCATATCAGTGCCGGGAGAAGAGCAAACCAGCCAGCTCACTTTCTAGCAAACACTCACGGAAGACGGACATGTCATGACAGATGTCTACTCTAAGCATCCAGCTGAACCACCATCAACAGACAACAACCTCTCATCCCCACGTCTATACGGCTGACAGAGACTCCATAGCATACCACACAAATGGACCGGCCGACCGAGAAGATAGACTCCACCTGCAACCAAGGTAAACCAGCTCAAGAGTGGCAAAGCAGCAGGCATTGATGGAATACCGCCAGAGATCTGGAAACATGGAGGCACAGCACTGCACAACAAGCTCCATGACCTCTTTCTCTGCTGCTGGGAGGAAGGAACACTACCAAAAGATCTCCGTGATGCAGTCGTTATCACCCTGTACAAGAACAAAGGCGAGAAGACTGACTGTTCCAACTATCGGGGAATTACCCTGCTGTCCATTGCTGGGAAAATCCTTGCAAGGCTGCTCCTGAATCGGCTGGTACCTGCCATCGCTGAAGACCAACTCCCAGAGGGCCAGTGTGGCTTCAGAGCAAACAGGAGCACCACCGATATGGTCTTTGTGCTGAGACAGCTACAGGAGAAGTGCCGCGAGCAGAACAAAGGGCTCTACGTAACATTTGTCGACCTAACAAAAGCGTTCGACACTGTAAGCAGGCAAGGCATGTGGCAGATCCTGGAGCGACTTGGCTGTCCCCCAAAGTTCCTCAACATGATTGTCCAGCTACACGAGGACCAGCAAGGCCAGGTCAGACTCAACAATGACCTCTCAGAACCATTCCCTATTCTCAACGGCGTAAAGCAGGGCTGCGTGCTGGCACCGACCCTCTTCACCATCTTTTTTAGCATGATGTTGAAGCAGTCCACAGTGGACCTCGATGATGACGATGCAGTGTACATCAGGTATCGTCTCGATGGCAGCCTGTTCAACCTCAGACGACTGCAGGCCCACACGAAAACCCTAGACCAACTGATTCGTGAGCTGCTTTTTGCTGATGATGCTGCCCTCGTTGCACACACAGAGAGAGCCCTGCAGCGCATCACGTCTTGCTTCGCAGATGCTGCCCAGCTCTTTGGACTCGAGGTCAGTCTGAAAAAGACAGAGGTCCTCCATCAGCCGGCACCCAAGACAGTGTATCGCCCTCCTCACATCACCATTGGCGAGTCTGAACTAAAGTCAGTGCACCAGTTTACTTACCTTGGCTGCATTATCACGTCGGACGCCAAGCTGGACAAGGAGCTTGACAGCAGGCTGGCAAAAGCGAACAGCGCTTTCGGGCGACTTTTCAAGCGGGTGTGGCACAATCAACAGCTGAAAACAGGCACCAAGATCAGCGTGTACAGAGCTGTGGTCCTCACCACCCTGCTGTATGGTTCCGAGTCCTGGGCCCTCTACCGCAGCCAACTACGACTCCTCGAACGCTTCCACCAGCGCTGCCTGCGTACCATCCTGGGCATTCACTGGAGTGACTATGTCACCAACGTCGAGGTCCTTGAACAGGCTGAAACTGTGAGCATCGAGGCTTTGCTGCTGCGGACACAGCTCCGCTGGGCGGGGCATGTCTCCAGGATGGAGGATCATCGCCTACCAAAGATCACCCTGTTCGGCGAGCTTGCTACTGGACACCGTGACAGAGGGGCACCAAAGAAGAGATACAAAGACTGTCTCAAGAAGTCACTTAGTGCCTGCCAAATCGACCACCACCAGTGGTCTTCGCTTGCTGCGGACCGTGACACCTGGCGCTCCACCATTTACAAGGCAGCTGTCTCCTTTGAGGACTCTCACAGAGCTAGCCTTAAGGACAAGCGGCTCAGGAGAAAAAGCAGAGATGCCGCAGCTCAGAACCCTGGCCATACCTTCCCCTGCAGCCACTGCGGTCGAACCTGCCTGTCTCGGATTGGCCTCCGCAGCCACGAACAAGCCTGCAGACGTCGTGGGCAACTCCTATAAAATCTTCGTTCGCGAAGTCAAGCCAAGAGAGAGAGAGAGAGAGAGAGATCTCACACGGACAGCGGGCGACCAGCCCGACGACAGCCGACCAATGAGATTCGACCACACGTCATCGGCACGCGCGCTGCACTAAGCCGCTCCCTCACACCCGACAAAGCCTCATTCGAAGCGAGACGACGAAGGAAACAACAGCTGCCAACCCTAACTCCGCCAGAAATGACCAAGACCCAAGACTATTATGTCAACGGAGAAAGCAAGAAGAAAGTCATCGAATGTTTCCCACACTTGAAACAGGGTGGTTGAGACTTTTTCCCCAGGGTGGATGGAACCAAGAAAACCACAAGCAAGAACGAACTCATCGACCATCCTCCCACACCTGAAATAGGGTGGTTGAGACTCACTCCCCACACCTAAAATAGGGTGGGTGAAACTCTTTCCCCACACCTGAGAAAGGGTGGATGGAACGAAAACAACCAAGTAACTCGTCCCCCACGCCGGAAAAAAGGCTGGAAATCCAGGCGGAAAAATAAAACACCACTAAACGACCGACGAGATAGAACAAGCGACAAACTACACTGCGATCCTATTTTTTGCTGATTTAACGGGACACGTGTGAGCCAGCTACTCAACCGAGGCCAACAATCGGCCCAGCAGCCCCCCACGGCAAAACCCTCAACTGAAGTGACATCTGTCATGAATCGCTACACGCTATGACGTCATACTGTTTGCGGAAAGACTTACCTCCCGCCAACAACACAGACTAAGAATAGAGGAAACGGACACTGCCTACAGACTAAGAATAGAGGAAACGGACACTGCCTACTTCGCATCGACCACAAAACAACACAGCACCAACTTTAATCTACAACACCAGGCAACACTGGTCATAAAGAACTCGTTTTAAAGCGCACAAAAGTGAAAGGAGGACTGAAACACTCGCAACAAGCAAGGCCAACCGATTCTGTGAAGCACTCGAAGAAATGAAGGCCCTTCTACAACGACAAAACCCTGGTCAGATGGTTTCCTTTATCCTAAAAGGCTAACAAATCTTTACAGTAAAACAAATTATCAAAACCATACTTGTAAGGTCCTGTCCACAGAGGGTTGAATTTTCCACCCTTTCTTCCTGTGTCCCGCATATTTCTTCTGAAAACCTCAACACTCAAACAATTCTTGTTTAAAGTACGATTATGATGAACTATATTTCTTTATAAATAATTTTCCTCCTCTGTTACATTCATGAATGAAAGGGACAAGGGACACTAGAAGCTAAACTAGGCTGTGTACAGAACTGTATAACTACTACAGTATAAATACTACAGTATGAGTATTTTATGAACTTACTTTCCAATACATGGGTCTTCGACTGACAGCCTGGAACGTTTTCTTCAGTCTGCTTTTGAACTCCCCTCGCTGTGAAATCCAGTCGACAAGTATACGATCAGCCGGTTCATTTCTTCGGCAAAGCGAGATAGGTGGTCGGAGACTTCTTCCATTTTAAAATTTCCCTCGTGGACAGCGAAGAATGAAATGCAACCGCACGATGTTACTATTCGAATTTCGTGGGATCAATGAATCCCATCTGAGCACGGAGGAAGTGACGTAGGGTAATCGTCTGCTACCGCGCATGCGCACAACTCCGATGAGCCTGTCTCTGACCGATCCTATCTCAGACCGCCACACCGGCACCTACCACCAAAACGGTATACAATTCAGGCGGCCCAAAGAGCCAACGGCAACAACAGCGATCAACGAAACCACAGCCACACCAAAACAGTCGCAACAGCTACGACATTAAGCTGATTTTAAAGCATCAACTGTGAAATATGCACCACGGCAACACTGCGTACCATCTACACAGAGGGCAATACTACGAACATCAGTCTGTTGTATGTAAGGCAACACAGCCACACAAACAACCAGCATCGTCTACAAACACGAATACACTGAGAATCAACAACAACGACGCTAAGTCTGGGAGTGATCCGTCAAAACGGACGGATTAATAAACAAAGAATATGACACGCAGACGCCCAACGCTTCCTCGGCTAAGCCCCGCTGAGCAGGAAATGACCTTGGACCTGACAGGCACAAGCGCCGAGAGAACAGAAGATGCGGCGATACAATCGTATCCCGACATAAGGCTGGACCCTGCAAGGATTTGAAAGCGATCATACTGGACATCAATAACACCGCGTCAGGAATACTGCAAGGATTTGAAAGCGATTATACTGGACATCAATAACACCGCGTCAGGAATACTGCACGGATTTGAAAGCGATCATACTGGACATCAATAATGCCGCGTCAGGACTACAGTTACATGCACGGACTACACTGACAACATGTCCTAATGTAAGGAATAAAATGCGACACACTGAGAGGAATACACCAAGGATTGGACTGAGAATTGTAAGCCGGTTCCCTGATGAGTAAATCGGAGCCTGTAGTTACTAACTCAGTACGAATACCGATCGAAACGTCCCCGAGTGCTTCACATTCTTCTGCTCGGATATTTTGAGGCGTCGGGACCAGAGTGATAGGATGCATACCTGGGTGGGACCGGTCTTGCTTTTTCCGGCGTTAGCAAACGCACACACACAGACACACAAACAAACACGCACACACACACACACACACACACACACACACACACACACACACACACACACACACACACACACAGACTCAAGAAGACGGTCAAAAATTTGTGTTATTTCAAGTTACTTGTTGAAAAGAAAACGTTCTATCATAAGCGATGCACTACATCTCACCTTTGACACCTGCCTCCCCCCCCCCCCCCACCCCCTACTCCCCATTCCCCCTTGCGGTACTACGTATGTTGTGTAAAAAAACAAACAAACAAAAAAACCCCCAACATTACTAGAGCTGTAGCTCCTCATTAAGCGCTCCCCAAACCATCTGATGATTGAATTTCTTTAAAAATCGTGTGCATTCTCTTCTTAGAAGAGAGAGACTAATGAGAATTGCTCCATCAGTTAAAATGTTTTGAATCGAGGGTAGGTGAGCTTTTCTTGTAATAAAATCCACAATTCGGCTCAAAATGAAAGTTTTTGGTTGCATTTGAAAGAGAAATGATCATCCTTTTCACGATAGTAATCGGAATTTAAATCACTGGCTGGCGAATGGACGACACGCGTCTGAAACTGGTACAAGTGATTTTCTAAAGGGTGCATATCTTATTCAGACCACAACAGCAACAGTTTTCTTTTAAAATAAAAATCCTTTGCAGCATTTGGAGATAAATGCACGCCCTTTTAAATGGTTCAATCAGATTTACGAAGCTCCGGATGAAACGCGAGCAGTGCGTGATAAACAATGCGTCTGACATGAAAATGTTACCGTGCAACTTTCGATTTGGGGGGTGTCGCGTTCAAAGGGTTGTAGTTTAAAGGCAACGCAACGTAAAAAGATGCAGTTTAGCGTGTTTTATTCACACGTACGTAATCTTTTTCGTGATGCAGTCAGAATTAAAAAATCTTCAGTCATTAAAAAGATATCGTCTCCAAAACTTTGTAATTTGTTTTTATGCGTAGTGTATTCTGGTTTAAAAGCGTACTAAGTTCTTTCACGGAGCTACCTGTAGTTTGTACAGGAATTTCGCAGCATCTAGGGCGTTGTCACGGACACCGTCTTTATTTCACAACGTTGCATAAGTCAGATTACATATTTTGTACCCTTACTTGAATAACGACGTGGACAATGCACACACAATATACTCATGTCTGATGACACCCCCCCACCCCCCCGCCCCACCCCATTCTTTCCCCTGTCCATAAGCTGGACAAAGGTGGACTATGACATAAATGTAAATGTGGCCATTGGTGGCAAGCGGCATAGATTTTCATGAACCCCCACTGTATGCGGGGGCTCATGATGGTCTGTCTCTTGCAGACAGGTTGAACAAGCAGCGGGAACGCCAATTTACGCGACTTGCGGCGGTGTTAAGACATTGCGGTGTTAACTCATTCTACCCCAGACACACCACAGCAAGATAAGGATCTACCATGATAGTTCAAGGGTGATGCCAGAATAGCTTGGCGCCTATGGGCGCCAAGCTATTCTGGCATCACCCTTGAACTATCATGGTCGATCTGTGTCCTGCACTGCAATGTAGTCTTCAGAGGACAACGACAAAATGTAAGGATTTCGGTGTTGGGGTAGAATGAGTTAAGACTGACATTATCAAGAAACGCGACACTCTTGGCATGACGAATGATAGTTTAAACAAACGTAAAATACATTGTGCCAATGTGGATGACGCGGTCAATCGCTTGACGCAAACGGTCATAGATTTATCTGATTTCGAGAGGCATAGTTCCTCATGAGCCCTCTTACTGTGCGGGGCCTCATGAGGATCTATGGCTTCTCACATGTTATCCTGAGTTGGCCCGCAACAGACGTGAGATGACAAATGCATGTTAGCTAACAAATATGTAGTGTTTACGCCTGATGACTCGGGCCTAATCTGTGTGAGGCACTTACACAGATAAACATGGTGTTGACAGGCACGCATAATAATAATATAGATCTTCCTGAGCCACTAACACTGGCTGTCTCCCTCGATTCGCTACCCGCGCTGATAGCGGTACCAAAATGCGTTCATAGGGACATATTGACCTGTGCATGTTGAAGTTAGAGAACAGCTTTTTTTGTACTAAAATTGCCATCAGACATTGTTATAAATTGTTTTTACTTCAGTCCAGCTCAGACGTTCATCGGACAACAAGAGGCATAGATCAGTCTGCGGGGGCTCATGAGGATCTATACCTCTTGTACATCACGGTATTCGCTGTAGAAGTGACCACGCTCCCTATGTTAGTCAGTCCATAGCTGTGGAGGACTATCGTCTTAGCTGACAAATAATGGCCGTAGCTGCTTTTCAGTGAACGTGTTTTCCAAAATGATACACCCACAACGCTTGGCACGAAAGGAAAAGAAAACTTTGTACAATGGAAGTCAATTTATCCGATACAGTGTCGTAACTTAACCCTTTGGCTGTCGATAGCGGTTTTTGTCGCGATGATTCCTAAAAAAAAGGGGGAGGGGGGGGGGGGATGACATAAAGAGTAGAATGTACAGTTGCCGTACAGTCTGAAAACAGACTTTTACGTTTCACGAAATAACCAGAGCGTTTTCACCGATCACGAACATCTTATTGTGGATTTCACGTTTTACGACTACCCTTTCGGCTTTCCACGAATCTCGAGGACGAAAAACAATTGCAGTCACGAATCACGAGATGAACCGCGAAAACGCGACGATCATAAATGACGATTTTAGGGCAAACCCCCCCCCCCACTCCGCAACCCATGTCTTCAACCCATTTAACCCCACGGCCATATTTCCCAAATTTTGGAGGTAACATCTAAAGAATATGTACCAGTTGCAGGAGACGTACTGACCATGATCATTCAGTCAAGGGTAGTGCCATATTAGCTTGGCGCCTTTAGGCACCAAGCTAATCTGGCACTACCCTTGAATCAAGTTATCATGGTCGATCCATCTCCTGCTGTAGGGCGTTGGTTAAGTACAGTTTGCATGACAAGACGCACAATTTTGACCTACTTACGACTTGAGAAGATCTCCGAACAACGTCTACTTTCGGCGAGTTTCAGCATCAACGGTCAACTGTATGGTCTACGCAGGGCAAATCCCACGTAACTAACCCATTGACTCCCGGAAGACAACAAGCAAAACCCAAATGCAAGAGGCATAGATCCTCATGAGCCCAAGCTGTTGCGGGGGCTCGTGTGGATCTATGCCTCTTGCTGGACCCGCCGTGAGATGGCCTTGGTCGCCTGCTCGGCGTTAAACCCCAGTAACTAACTAACTCTTGCTGGCCCTTATTTGTATCCCTGATTCTTGAACGGGACACAGTTGGCAAGAAAGAGGTTAAATCTCGGTCTTGGCCTGGTGCGTAAGCGTGCTCAACTGTATATGAAAGTGACACTGAACAATGGGTCTTTCTCCATAACTCATTAACTGATGGGTCTTTCCTCCAAGTTCAGTACCGGCCTTTATTGAGAAAACTTATATTTCCACAGTCACCTCCGTATTAAGGCCCCGCCACACATGCCCGATTTTTGAGGCCGATTCTCGAGCAGTTTCGAATCGGAGTGTGATCGGACCGGACTACAAAAACGTGTGCACTGCCACACATTCCCCGACTTCTTTTTAGCCGACCGGTTTGAATCGAAGATCAAAGTCGTACCTGTTCAGCGAAATGGCAGCTAGTTTTGACAGTGATGATGATGTGCTTGCATTATCAGCAGTTTTGCATCATATTCGGGAAAGGCCCCGCCACACGTGCCGGTTGTGCCCCGATTTTGAAGCCGATTCCGATCCGATTGCGACCGGATGACGTCAATTATCCGATCCGGTCCCAATCGGCTGGGAATCGGGTGTCTAGAACCTGCTCTATTTTTCCGATCCGAATCGACCCCGGTTGTAAGCTTCAACCAATGAGAGCGCGTCTCGCAAAGCACGTCGTTTCAATTGCAAATGGCGGAACACGCCTGTTGTGATCAGTACGGTGGGCCACCGCCGTTGCTGATGTTTCGCACGCCTCTTCCCGAATATGATGCAAAACTGATGATAATGCAAGCACATCATCATCACTGTCAAAACTAGCAGCCATTTTGCAGAACAGGTACGACTTTGATCTTCGGTTCCGGTCGGCTAAACAAGTCGGGACTGAAATGTGTGGCATTTCACACGGTTTTTTAGTCCGGCCCGATCACCTACCGATTCGAAACTGATCGGGAATCGGCCTCAAAACCGGGCATGTCTAGCGGGGCCTGAAGAGGCGGGCGAAACATCGGCGGCAACGAAGGTGGTACTGATCTTCCGCCATTTTCAAACTGAAACAACATGCTTTGCGAGACGCGCGGCTCTCATTGGTTGAAGCTTACAATCGGGGCCGATTCGGATCGGAAAAATAGAGCAGGTTCTAGACACCCGAGTCCCAGCCGATTGGGATCGGATCGGATATATGACGTCATCCGATCGCAATCGGATCGGAATCGGCTTCAAAATCGGAGCACAACCGGCATGTGTGGCGGGGCCTTTAATAAGTGATGGACCTTTCTACAAGTTCACGACACAGCCGGCTTTCAGTGCCGGCCTTAAGAAAATTAATAATTTCACAGTCTGCCCCCCTCCCCCCCCCCCCCCCACCATCTTTTCAGCAGAAGCCGACTGACCCGTCAGTGGAGTGAACATGGACTTTAAAGTGACTGATAGATTTACAAGTCACCCGAAGCGAGAGCGAAGGGAATAGCCGGTCGCCGCTCTTGGGTTCGAGACCCCGTCCCGGCCTCCTTAACTGGACTCGCAATCCAGGGAAAGAAAAGACAGGCTTGTTCGTTGAAATTTGCTGGTAAATCAAAGTAGGCACAGTTGCAGTGCGCCTGAATTGATAAGTCTTCAGGTCGTAGTCCACAGACAATAGATGTCCCTGTCCCCCCCCCCCCCCCCCATAGCCCGCTAATTAGGGCAGTCCATTATCACTGGGGTGCCGTGGACGTTAGCTCTTTCGAGACAAACGGCATCCGGATACGCGGCTGAAGCCGCGTATCCGGGTGCCTTTCGTCTCGAATGAGTTAAACCCCGAACTAACCAACATTTCACCGATTATTTCAAGCTAAAATCGGTCGTAGTAGTCTGCGGCGGAGGTTCCTCTGGATTTGTGCCCCTTTCGTAACTGGTTGATTGTTGCACAAATTGTTCCTGATAAGGCCCTGGCTCTCACTGAGCTGTTTAACCCATTTAGCCCCAAGGTCCCATTTCTCACATTTTGGAGGTGTTACGTAACAACTATGTACCAGTTGCAGGAGATGGCTTGAATTCAGGCGGCAAGCTAATCTGGCACTACTCTTGAATTATCATGGTCAAGCCATTTCCTGCCGTCGGGATCCGGGGCTGAGGCGGGTTAAAAACCCACTTCACTACGACCAAGATTAAAGACAGAGGCCTGGCGTCTTCTAACACCGTCAGCCTTCATTTTTTTGTGTGTCACTTTTGCGGAGTTAGTTTCGTGGTATTCCTGTCCGCCTTTTCCCGTCAGCAGTCTCGTCTAGTCTGCAAAAGAGATACAATCTCATGAGCCCATGCAATCGCATAGTTAATCAAGGGTTTTAACGTCCATTGCACTGGCGTGATACTGAATGGACTGCCGCAACGGGCGAGTTATGACAATGACAATGAACTCTTTTTTTTTTACAACGGTTACAGGACCACTTTTCAAACTTGCTGTTGCTACATCTTGGCTTGACTTCGCGAACGAAGATTCTATAGGGCTTGCCCACGTCGTCTGCAGGCATTTTCGTGGCTGCGGAGGCCAATCCGGGACAGGCAGGTTCGACCGCAGTGGCTGCAGGGGAAGGTCTGGTCAGGGTTCTGAGTTACGGCAACTCTGTTTTTTCTCCTGAGCCGTTTGTCCTTAAGGTTAGCTCTGCGAGAGTCCTCAAAGGACTGACGGCTGCCTTGTAGATGGTGGAGCGCCAGGTGTCACGGTCCGCAGCAAGCGAAGACCACTGGCAGTGGTCAATTTGGCAGGCACTAAGTGACTTCTTGAGACCGTCTTTGTATCTCTTCTTCTGTTGCTACATCTACTTCATAAATGACATAGACATGTACACGCTGAAACAATGCAAACACACATACACACATTGACGCTTGCATGTGCTCGCGATATGGGTTGGAGTGTGTGTGTGTATGGGGGGGGGGAGGGGGGGGAGGGGGGGGGGCAGGGACATGTATTACCACCTGAAGACTGATCAATTTAGGCGCACTACAACTGTGCCACTTTTAAATATACCAGGACCTTTCGCATGGGTTAATGAGAATTTATATCTATATATCTCTTGGTGGTCAGTCCGCAAACGGGTGGAAAACTTTCGGGTGTCAGTCATTTTCAGTTGCCGGGGCCCCGGGGTTGTCGGGACGGTAGACAAAAGATCGGGCCGTGCAGTGCGCGGGCCAGCAACAGCCTACGTCGGTCCGAGGTAGGTTTGCTTATTGCTGAGTAGCCAGCGTCCCCCGCGCGGCGCTGGCTGACAATGCAGGACAATCTAAAACGCTTGCAGGTATTGTATCTAGGACAGATGACAGCTTGTGTGGGCTGAGTAACTTGCTGGAGTTCTTCTTTGTTGCTCTGGAGAAGAAAAAGAAAAGTGGTTGTTTCAAAGTACAGTGGCCGAGATATTCTGGCTCAACATCGTACAGGTGAGTTTAATGTTGCCATTGTTTAAAATATGGTTGTTTTTCTGCAATAGGCCGGCCAAAAACTGCATGCTTTCCACAAACTAATGTGCCGCGATGTTGCCGTCTGCTGCAGACACTGACATATTATCTGGTCAGTTGTTTACCCGCCAAAGCAACACATCGTATGTAACCATTAACCCATAAAGCCCTGACATGCTACAACAGGATGTGGATCGACCATGATAGTTCAAGGCGCCACGCTATTCTGACACCACCCTTGAACTATCATGGTCAGTCTATCTTCAAAGAAGTGAAGTAGACCTCAGATGATATCTAGAAAATTTGATACTGCACTTCATCCTCATAATGTGATCTTCTTCTTCTTCTCGAACGCCGTCACACTTGGAGTTTGGCTCTCAAAATGAAATCTGTGGTCTTCGGTAGCGCCTCCACAGGCCCGTACAGTTTATCTTGTAGAGTGGCGGGCTTCGGCCATATTATCTCCTCCCTCAGCAGCTGGCAGTGGTTCCCACAGTCCTGGAGGATGTGCTCTGTGGTCTGCTCTGCTTCTCCACAAGGGCACAGGGGAGATGGCACGAGGTGGAAGCGTCTGTGCAGGTGGAAATTGAGTCGGTTGTGCCCGGTCCTCAGACGGAAGATGGTCAGCTGCTCTAATGTGATGAGTTAAAAAGGCTATGTGAGGCTAACATCCGATTAGTTAGAACCTATTTAGCAATTATTAGTGGCAAGTTAGGAGAGACTGAAGACTACAATCAACCAAGATAGCCCAGGGGTAGTGGCAAGTACAGCTCAAAGTACGACCGTTATCTGGTGATTCTGAATAGAGCAGCCACGATCTGTCCACCTGTCTACCTTATCTGACGCTCCGTGATCCGACTTTTGCGTGCCAGGAAAGTTTACGGCTTTATTATTCTTTAACCCCTTCACTGCCGAGAAAACGTGAACACGATCCAACTTCGAGAGACATAGATCCTCATGCGCCCCCGCGACTGCGGGGGCTCATGAGGATCTATGCCTCTTGCTGAGACCAGTTTGTATTGAAGTTTATTTGGACGGGTTTGACTTTTGGTCATTGAATGAACAAAGACTTCAGAAAAAAGTACGTACAGTGGCAGGGAAGGAGTTAAACTGCGTTGTTTTAAAATATTTTGCAGTGAATTTCAGAGCTGTAGATTGATTTACCTATTCAAGTCGTGTCACCACGGTTTTCTTTGACTTAATCAGTTCTGATTTGTTAAATCTCCAGGGTGGGCTTTGTTTGCTTAAAACAAGCCTTATATACAACAGTTTATCAATGTTGTCATGCCTCAGCTATGAACTTTCTGGTACCTTTCGGCCTTCGGCAACCCATCTGTGTAGGCACAAGGATATTTTCTACTGTCCCGTGTGCACATCGGTGGAACTCTCTTACGTACAAATGAGAAGAACACCTGCGCAGTCTTCCAAGTGAGAGGGGGCCATGGGGGAGGGGGGGGGGAGGGAGTATCATCACTGATTCACGACAATTTACGAATCACGAATCCCCCAAAATGCTATTTACTGACGTTTCACGAGGGAAAGACTGAGACTGACGATGAAATTTCTTTTCACCACCCGAAAACTCTAACAAAGGGGGATGGGGGTGGGGGTGGGGGTGGGGTGGGGGGTTGAGGGTGAAGGTGGGGGTGTGAAGAATATGCTTTATTAATGCTTCAACTGACTGGTTCTCTCGTAAGATCATTGGAAAATCAAACGTCGTGATGGGGATTGGGGCCCGTGGGGTGGGAGGGGATGCGAAGAAGCTGAACATTTCTGACAGTGCCAAACAGACTTGTCCAGTTTCACGAAATAGTCGGGACGTTTTCACGGATTATGAACATCTTATTTTGGCTTTCACAGCTCTTCATGAGCCTTTGCAGGCTGCAGAGGCTTTTCAGGATCTCTGCCTCTTGCTAGTTTTCAAGCATTTAGATGGGCGACGTGTCAAGCCCAGATGGAGAAGATTGTCCAGCGTTTACTCTGTGTAACAGGTCGCTTGTTTCGTGAAAAATGTAAAAGTACAAGTGTGCAGGTGTTTGTCATTGTGTCGGCTTTATGAAGCGTGCCGGACGCGGCACGCATCGAATGCGTTAAAACGGAGGTACACTGTCCTTTCCGCTCAAATAGCGTGGCGCCTGGGAAAAATGGCTTGGCTGTGATAGCTGAAGGGCGGAGGAGGTGACGACCCCGAGCTATTCTGGCACTACCCTTGAACAAATGTAACCGCGACACAGTACAGCAGGAGATGAATCGACCATGATAATTCAGATAATTCAAGGGTAGTTCTAGATTAGCTTGGCGCCGATAGGCGCCAAGCTAATCTGGCACTACCCTTGAATTATCATTGACGATCAGGGTCGATCAACGCAAAATGTGGGGAAAATGCGGACGTAGAGTTAAATGGGTTACTAGAGTTGGATGGCGTCACTACCAATGGACGCAGATAATGTGCTGGAAATCATTGCAAATTCAACGCCAAAGATCTCCAGCGGTCAAAGGAACATATAGTTCATAAGCTAGGAAGATCTACCGTGCACACCCCCCCCCTCCGCCCCCAGTACTCAATAAGATGGGTTTCAAAGTGTTCCTTAGTATGTCCTGAGATGTTTAAACCATGTTCCCCGAAAATCCTTATGAACACACCAGAGATATAGCCGATGGCGCAAGGGTAGCCCCATTCACGCTCTTTGCAGGTGCTAAAATGAGGTTGAGAAACATTTTCCTCTAAATAAATCAGAATTCATTCCAGAAATCCAAATCAGGCAATATTATGTTAAGGCACACGTTCTGCATCCTCTGCAAAAAAAAAAAAAAAACCAACAAAACAAAACAAACAAACAAACAAAAAAAAAAAAACAGAATGAAAAAATGTTGAATCTCTGGCTCACAGTGAAGGTATTTGTGCACCCAGCAAACGACCATTTCTTCGAAATACCCACGTTTTGAAGTTATCCTCTGAGGACTGCATTACAATTCAGGAGACAGATCGACCATGATAGTTCAAGGGTGGTGGCGGAATAGCTTGGCGCCTATAGGCGCCAAGCTATTCTGCCACCACCCTTGAACTATCATGGTCGAGCCACATCTTGCTGTGGTGTGTCGCGGGCAGAATTTGAGGACTTTGCCATTGCCCAAATCTGTCATTTCCCAGCCATCTCCGGCTATTGTCTAAGGCTGAACTCAATCGTGAAATTTGTGTGTATTCTGCAGGGTTCTCTGAAATATAATGGCGCTGAGCGACAAACGGTGGTGCAAGGCGGGGAGCTGCAGGGACTTCATTGTCGACAATCTCCTCGTCATTCTCACTGTCGTCGGCGTTATTATCGGCTTTGTGTTGGGATTTGGGATTCGAACCCTTGACCCTTCGCAGGACGCCCTTATCTGGATTGGTAGGAAGACGTCTTCATGTCTCGTTGCTGTTGGTGGTGGTTTGTGGTGGTGTTGTTGGGTGTGGTGTAGCTGTTGGTAGTGGTGTTGTTGATGTTGGTTGTGGTGCTGGTGTTGAAGTTTGTGCGTGCGCCTAGAAGTGTGTGCGTGCATGTGTTACCCCAACAAAACGCAGGCATAGACGCAGGAAGATTAACATTTATCATTCGGAATATACACCAGTGTGTGAAATAAGTTTGACTAAAATAGTTCAAGGGTAGTGCCAGAATAGCTTGGCGCCTCTAGGCGCCAAGCTATTCTGGCACCACCCTTGAACTAAAGCCATTGGTCTATATCCTTATCTGTAAGTACAATAACGGTAGCTTGCATATGGCAGTGTACAAATTTGAAGCTTTTAGCCTCAGTATTCATTAATATGGGTTAAATGCCACTGGTGTTCCTCTTCACACTGGTTGTCTCCCGTGCTCGATTAGAGGTAGCGAATCGAGGGAGACAACCAATGTGATTCCTCTTGTAATAGATCGCCCGCACTATTACAAAATGTAGGGTATAACACTGAGCTTTGCGCTAGATCTGCGCTGTGGTCATTTGTTGTGAAATTTAAGATCCCCCCCCTGACCCGACCCTAAAAGATAAGAGCAAAGAGAGGGTAGCCTCTATACACTTTGATAAGACCTCACTGCACCGGCTTCCACCACGGCAATTCTTGTAAACATGACATCGCCGTGTAAGAGGCTAACAATGCCATGCACTTGACCGGCCGAATCAAAGAGTATAGAGGCTACACTCTTTGACCGAATAGCACGTGGCGCTGAGAAGTGGGTCATATCTCTTTCCTCTTGTTGTTTTCCCGACGACTGAAGCACAGACTCCCTCCTTAGACTGAGTATGACAGAAGCCCGTTCCTTGGGCGGCTGGAGTTTAATGGCGTTGAAATAATACATATCCCCAAAACAAAATTTACGATCACTGGTAGTAAAGGGTTAATAAACTGTGTTGCCATTGTCTTGTCTGAGTTTCTCTCTTCGGCGTTGTGAAATTCTCTGCATTTTACACACTCGGCAGTCATTGTTTCATTTTCTGGATCTCGTTTTTAAGTCCCTTCTATTTATAAAAGGGACCTTTTTTTTAGGAAGGGTCGCGGTGGGACGAATTTAATTACATGTCCATGATGTCAAAGGCGGATAGGCTAAACCTCTAACAATTGAAGTAACAAGATAAAAATTACGTCATGTCTAGCTACGCTAACCTCCCTGCTGAACGTACATTTGGCGCGAAGCGCCGTATGTGCGTATATATGTCGTATGTATGTATGTGTGTGCGTATGTATGTAAACAAGAAAATCTCCGATATTTCTGTATACACAAGCTTGAAACTTGGCAAAGTACTTTCTTAAATGGGTGGCTAAGACAGCCTCCGAGCATATTGAAATTGAATGTCTCATTGAAGACATTAACAACCGTTTATAGGAAGTCGGGTGACCCAGATTAGAGTCCGTAATTTTTGTCATAGTTACTTGAACTTTTGCATTATAGCCTAGTTTGGAGAAAGACATTGGATGAGTTCGTTAACCAGCTTTGTATCCTTTTAACTTCTTTGTTAAAAATTAATTCTTTTCAGAAAAGAATTAAAACACTGAAAACCTTGACTTCTAGAGAAAGTCAGACAGTGGCAGTGACGTAAAAGAGGCAACTCCGTAACCACGCGGACACTGACATAATACTCTAAATATGACGTCATTCTCTCTCTCGCGCGCGGCTCTCTCTCTCTCTCTCTCTCTCTCTCTCTGCTCTCTCTCTCTCTCTCTCTCTCTCTCTCTCTCTCTCTCTCTCTCTCTCTCTCTGTCTCTCTCTCTCTCTCTCTCTCTCTCTCTCTCTCACAAACATGCGCATTTTCAGGAGAAATAGATCCTCATGCGCCCTCCAGGCACATACAGGATCTATGCCTCTTGGAGATGTGTGGAGCGCGCGCGCATGCACGCACTAACACGCACACACACATCGACGCGCTTTCAGAAGAGCATGCAGGTGACCCATGTACTTAGTATATCATGTTGCTAGGTAAAGTCAACCTATAGCAAAACTGAAATTGTACCGTAGAGTTCTAGTTTTGTCACCATTTTCTTAAGCCTATGAAGCGAAAGTGAAACTCGTATCACGTAAAATATAAAATTACGTAAAAACGAAAACTTACGTCATGACAAATGACGTTTGACAAATCAATGACGCGTATGTCCTGCGCCCCTTATAGAACTCACTGACGCATTGGCAGATCTGCGAGACTTTTTCAATAGGAGATAATTCAACATCAGAATCAGGTCAAATACAAAAGGTAGAGACCATTGACAGCGAGAACAGCTCGCATACAGAAGGACTTTGTGGGTTATGGTTCATCCCATCTTGTTTTTTTTTCTCTTTCAGATTTTAGTTGTATTACAATAAAAACAACGCTTTTCACATAGATGGATTT
The DNA here is from genome assembly GCA_036245525.1 of Semisulcospira habei. Lineage (NCBI taxonomy): Eukaryota > Metazoa > Mollusca > Gastropoda > Semisulcospiridae > Semisulcospira > Semisulcospira habei. The sequence goes on from BTPG01000006.1 coordinate 75,283,007, forward strand.
ACCGTGTCTTTTATCTTCAAAGGGCAGTCAGTGTATTGCGTTCTGGTTAGTGTTTGATAAAACAGGAAAGACCGAATACGAACTATCCTGGAATATGGTTTATTCATGTCATTCACTTACACATTCAAGGGCTCGTGAGGAATTTTGTCACTTACAGATGGAAAATCCAGCCTTAACTCATTCTACCCCAGACACACCACAGCAAGATAAGGATCGACCATGATAGTTCAAGGGTGATGCCAGAATAGCTTGGCGCCTATGGGCGCCAAGCTATTCTGGCATCACCCTTGAACTATCATGGTCGATCTGTGTCCTGCACTGCAAAGCATTCTTCAGAGGACAACGGCAAAATTTGAGGATTTCGGTGTTGGGGTAGAATGAGTTAAATTCCCATCGACGTTTTGCCGCATATCTGGATGTGGCGCTTAATGAATTAACCCTTTCACTGTGGGTAGCGGTTTTTGTCGCGATGATTCCTGCAGGAATCATCGCGACAAAAACCGCTACCGACAGCCAACGGGTTGATATTTCCTGCTATTTGTGAATACTGAAAGTTTAGCGTGTATTAATGATATTCACTGTTTGGTGGCAGGTCTGCCTGGCGAGGTGTACATGAGGATGCTGAAGATGATGATACTGCCTCTCATTATATGTAGCGTCATCACTGGTGGGTATAATGCTATTTGTTTTCATCCCTACGTCACACGACCAATCTCTTTGGTAGTCTCTTTAGCAGGCACACCACTGGATACGGCAACGTCATGAAAGATTGTAAATTACGTCATAAGTCTATTACGTATAAATGTGTATTCATTTTACGTCAGTCATGTCTGGCGTGATCCAGGTCGGAAGATTTCTTTTGTCTTGAGTTCTTTTACGAAAATAGTGGAGGAATGAAAACGAATTAGTTGCTTGCTTCACGGACCCTTGTAGGCCTTCGGGAGGTCAAAGGAACCATTGTACCCCTCAGGCCTTCGGCCTTCGGGGTATAATGGTACCTTTGACCTTCCTCAGGCCTACAAGGGCCCGTGTAGCAAACCTCTGCTACCAATAACCTATAATGTACCACCCTGTTCAGACGGGACCATCACTTCTCGTTGGTCGTTAGCGCCAAAGTCGAAGGAATGATAGCCCTGTATTTAACCCTTTGGCTGTCGGTGACGCTTTTTCTCGAGGTGATTCCTATCGGAATAACCTCGAGGAAAAGTGCCACCGACAGCGAAAGGGTTCGGAGAACAGTGATATGCTCGCATTATGCTTTACTTCGCAGACGTATTCACTCTTGTGATATTTGAAATGTTACAAAAGTAAAACTAACCGCCACATATTCAGCTGCCTTTTATTAATTTGTAAATTGCTCTTTGGTCCAGTGGTTCACATGTGTTGAGTTTGTACAACTTCAACGTCAGACGAAGGTTATGTGGGTATCTGTATCAAATGTCACTTGTCACCGAATTCAGCTTTCTTCATTTATTTATTTCATTATTTATTTATTTATTTATTTATTTATTATTATTATTTTAAAAAATTATTTATCAATCTATCAAACAATCAATCTACTAATCAATCAATCAAACCATCACTGACTGACTGACCGACTCAATCAATCAATCAATCAATCAATCAATCAATCAATCAATCAATCAATCAATCAATCAATCAATCAATCAATCAATCAATCAATCAGATTAATGGATTGAAAACATGACACGTCTTTGGAATGCTTTAACTCATTCGAGACGTGCTGCATACGGATACGCGTCTTTATGCCGGATGCAGCACGTCTCGAGTTGAAAAGGCTGCTCTCACTGCTTCATGTATGCGCTGGCTTCTGATTCTTCACTTAGACTGAATGTTCATCTTCTGCACACATTTAACCCTTTGCGTGTTGGCAGCGGTTTTAGTCGAGATGATTCCTACAGGAATCATCGCGACTAAAACCGCTACCGACACGCCGAGGGTTAAAATTTTGAGAAGTGTTTAACAACAAATTCGAGACATACCGCATTTGAATACACAGCGTATCCGGATGTGTCGTGTGTCGAATGAGATAACATACCTTTCACACAAAATTTCTTCTTTAAAAAAAAATTATGATGTTTTTAAATATTAATTCAATATTTTTGTGAATCAGGGACAGCATCTCTGGACGCCAAGTGCAACGGCAAGGTCAGTGTCGTGGCCTTGACCTACATTATCGTGACCAATAGCTTGCCATGTTTTGTCGGCATTGCCATGGCGTTTGCTATACGACCAGGTAAGCAAAAACAGCAACGACTGTTTAATTTATTTTAATTTTGAGTAATATAAGTATAACATTAATTTTAAAGGAAACTGAAACAACTTAATTCATCACAATTTGTGACAATTTTAAATTATTCACTGTTTTGAACACATCTTGTAGTTCAAAACTCAGAGAAAATGATATGTAGGCAAGTGTTTTCTCAAGAGAAGTTACTATAACTTTGTTTAGTTATTAGGGTTTAACACCGAGCAGGCGACTAAGGATCATCTCATGGCTGTTATCAAGAGAAATCATGAAAGGACAGAGTGTCACCTGTCATTAAAGACCATCGTTTAGACGGCTGTCGTCTTTTACTCATTCAAGACGTGCCGCCTACGGAAACGCGGTGTCTCGAATGAGTTCACGACAGGTAATTTCAGTCTCAAAAGGATGGTCTCTCAGAACAGGTTCTGTTGTAGTGGGTCAGGTCTTAATGGTTTCCACTGTTCGTGATGTAGGAATGACTGTGTAACAGGTGTAGGAGTTGAGATGGTGGAGGCGGGGCAGGCGGCTCCCAGTCAACTCATGGATACTGCCGACATCTTTGCTGATCTGATCAGGTACGGGACGCAGAGATCAAAACTTTAACCCATATCATACTGAGGCTAAAAGCTTCAAATTTGTACACTGCCATATGGAAGCTACATTATAGTACTTAAAGATAAGGATATAGACCAATGGCTTTAGTTCAAGGGTGGTGCCATAATAGCTTGGCGCCTAAAGGCGCCAAGCTATTCTGGCACTACCCTTGAACTATTTTAGTCAATCTTAGTACGGTGCATTCCGAATGATAAGGGTTAAATACTTTGTCGGACTTTTTCTTTTTCTTTTAAATTCAGATTTTGGTGACTGTTTTGTTCCTGTTTATATATATAATGCACACCGATTTCTACTTGATTTGACATTAAACCCCTCGCTGCCAGTGATTTTCACGAATTTCGCGTCAGAAAACTACTGCACACTAAGTGACATTCGCGTGAAGAAACAGAAAATGTGCCAAAAAAATAAACAGAAAGAACACGAGATTAACTCATTCAGCCCGACGCACGTATTTCCCAAATTTTGGAGGCGTCATCTAACGAATATGCGCCTGTTGCAGGAGATGGATCGACCATGATAATTCAAGGGTAGTGCCAGATTAGCTGCGCCGAGCTAATCTGGCACTACCCTTAAATTATCATGTCTCTTGTTAACCCATTCAGCCCTGTAGCGAATTATCATGGTCTCTTGTTAACCCATTCAGCCCTGTAGTGCGTCAGTGCTGAATGGGTTAACAAGAGAAATACATTCTCATGACCCCCCCCCCCCCCACCCCCACCCTCAACTGTGGGGCTTATGAATATTTATGTCACTGCGGCTGGGTAGCTCTTACCTTGCCCCGACATTTAAGGCCGGGTCAACCATTTCAACTTAACGCGTTCAGTGCCCGTCGACGGAAACTGATTTCTGCAGTCTCACTGTCTTCGTCAATTCAACATTAACAAGCCCTAGCTGTCCTAGGAACAGCTCCTGGTGTCAGCAAAAGGCATAGATCCTCATGAGCCCCCGCAACTGCAGTTGGGTGTGTTCAAATTTTCACGCACTGAACGGGTTCATAGTAACTGCCGAAAATTTGGGAGAAGTCTAGAATGCCTTGTGAAGGAAAGAAATAGTAAGTTCAATTTTTAAAAAAAAACGAGATTTACATTGTAATACAGAGAAAATCTTGCTTTTCATAAAAACAGACTAACTGTCCTTTGCCTTCGCAGGGCAGAAGACTTGCGTGCCGACTGCGTTGAGGTGGCTTGACTAACATGATAGTTCCAGATTATCTTGGCGCCTAGGGTATTTGAAGGACAGTGTCAGATTAGCTTGGTGCCTTTCCAGTGTTTTTCGTTTTCAAAGTGTATGTAAGACTGCTTAAATTTATCATATTGTCCTGGTTTCTCTGTGAATATTTTCACCTGCATATTCTACTGAATGATATTGTATCCACAGGAATCTCTTCCCTGACAACGTTGTCACTGCATGTTTTCAGCAGGTACGTTATCAATGCTAATTTTGACGTATACTTGACAAGCTATTTTGGAATACGTCCTTCAAGCTTCATCATCATCATCATCATCATCAGTCCCTTGCCCGAACTGGGCGTTGGGGGGACTGAAAGGCAGCAGCAACAGACAGTGCTCTCCACTGAGTTCTATTTTGGGCGGTGGCAAGCAAGTCTGGCATCTCGCGTTCGGTCCATTCTTTTATGTTTGCGACCCAACTCTTTCTCTGACGACCTCGCCGACGACTTCCTTCGAGAGTGCCTTGGAGGACAGTCTTGGACAAGGTGTTGTGTCGGGTCACGTGGCCAAACCAAGCAAGCTTGCGCCGTTTCACGGTTGCCAGAAGGGGTTCATGTGGGCCCACCAGGGAAGTGACGATGCTCCATACATATTCGTTGGTCTTGTGCTCGCGGTACGAGATGCGGAGCAACTTCCTCAGGCACTTGTTCTCAAAGGCCTGGATTTTCTTTTCTGAGTCTGCAAGAAGTGTCCAAGTCTCACAGCCGTAGAGTAGAATAGACACTACGAGGGACTTGTAAAGCCTGTACTTGATGGTGAAGCTGATGGAGTTACTTCGCCATATCCTGTCCAGCCTGGCCATTGCGGATGTTGCTGTACCTATCCTGATACGGATCTCTGCTATGCAACTACCGTCTTTGGACAGGGTGGCTCCCAAGTACTTGAAGCTATTGACCTCTTCTAGCTTCTGGCCGTTCATGTCGATGTTGCTGCTGCTGTCGCTTGTGGTGTTGATCATCACTTTGCTTTTATCCGTACTGATCTCCATGCCATAAGACCCTGCGCTACTTGAAAGTTTGTCTGTCAGGTTTTGAAGCTCACTATTGCTGCCTGCCATGAGGTCAATGTCGTCTGCGAATCGAAGATTGCACAGGGATCTGCCACCAATAGAGATTGAAGTATGGTGGTCGTGGAGGGTTTCCTGCATGATCTTCTCCAGGAATATGTTGAAAAGGACAGGAGAGAGCAGGCATCCTTGACGGACACCGATCGTCGTCCTGAAGAACTCGCCTGACTGATTGTTAAGTAGAACCGCGCTGCAGGCGTTCTTGTAAAGCGCTTCTATCATTTGGATCAGTCCCTCCTCTATGTTGAACGATCTCATGACTTGCCAGAGTCCGTCATGCCAGACGCGATCAAATGCTTTCCTGAAATCAATGAAGTTGTGGTAGAGTTCGCGCTGATGCTGCAGATGTTTCTCGATCAGGACGCGGCAGTTGAAAATCTGCTCTACAGTGCTTCTTCCTTCAAGCTTAGCAAACTTTATTTCAAACTTATTTCAAACTCAGTTTGACGAATTTAGAAAACAGACATGATTATACAGACTCGTTTTAGTGATATTACTAGTTATAATTTCTTTTGCTCTTCAGCATAGTTTCGGATCTGTCAGCACCGGTCTATTTAACTTTCAAACATAAAACCAGGAAAAAGTGGTCTAAATTGAATGCAAGAAGTATCACCTGCTATTACAGTATTAAAGACCATCTCATAAGGTTGGTCGCTCATAAAAGGATCTGTTGTATATACTAATGGTCAAAACGTAAGGGTCATCCCACTTTTTTGTGTCATTGTTTATCGTCGCAAGCACGCTAATAAAATACAATGTTCTTTCGATCCAAACGGGTTAAAAGTTGACCTTAGACAGTCCACTGTACAGAGAACAATAGACAACAATTCATCAAGTTCCACGAACGTGTCAAGTGCACGTGAAACATTGTCAGTTTTTGTGAAAAGCTGTGCGATATTGGCAAGCGTACCAAAGGCAGGCAGGTGGAAAAACTCGGCAAAGTCGTGATGCACGTGCTAAAGTGGTAAGGAGCACTTCTGTTTCGCTACAAATACCGGTACAGTAGGGGCATAATTGTCACTTTCCTAACCATGCCACCACGACAAAGCCTAACGCCAGTAGATCAAGGCCGGGCGCTAGCATGGCTGCAGGATGGAATTTCCGGGCAAAAAGTTGGAAGGCGTCTTGGTGTCCCATTCAGTGATCCAGAGGCTGCTGGCACGATTCCGAGAAACTGAAAGGGCAGAACGACGATCCTGCTCAGGACGCCCGCGCTGCACCAGCAGAAGGGAGGACAGATACCGCTGTGTGGCGGCTCTGTGCGACCAAACTGTCACGTCAACCACTCTGCGACGTCAACTGTTGCAAGCTGCAAACGTTAACGTCAGCAGAAGCACAGTCTGCCGACGTTTGCGCGATATTGGCCTGGCTTCATGCAGAGCAGCAGTGACAATACCTCTCACTCCAGCTCATCGCAGAGCCCGGGTTGCCTGATGTCGTCAACATGTGAGATGGAACAGACTCCAGTGGACTCAGGTCTGTTTACTGATGAGTCACGGTTCACTGTGTCCTTCAACGACCGCAGGGTGAGGGTCTGGAGACGCCAGGGCGAGCGATTCACGGATGGATGCGTCCAAGAGGTGGATCGCTACGGAGGAGGCTCAGTCATGGTCTCGGCAGGCTTCAGCAGGGAAGGCAGGACCCCCCCCCCCCCCTCCACGTCATCCGAGGCACCCTGACTGGACTGCGCTATCGGGACGAGATTGTTGAGCCCCTCATCCAGCCAGCTCTCCAAGCCATAGGCGACAATGCTGTTCTGCAGGACAACAACGCTCGACCTCATCGCGCCCGTGTGGTGAATGAGTACCTCGAGCAACGGGGCATCATGAGGATGGAGTGGCCAGATCGTTCACCTGATATGGCTCCCATCGAGCACCTCTGGGACGTGCTGGGGCAACGTGTAGTCAGCACCCCCCCCTCCACCTCAAGGCGTCCCCCAGCTGACTCAGTTCCTGCATCAAGAGTGGGATGGGTGGGTTGCAAACGGTGGGTACACTCACTACTGACTGGACCACTCTTGTGTGATTTTTCAAATGAGGGGTGGGTGAACATTCTAACGTACTGCTGTTGTTACAATTGCTTGATTTACTCAAAACTTTAATGAAATTGTTACTGAATAAATTAGCAAATTATTGACTCTAAGTATTGTTACATTAGTTGTGTGGTGTTGTCGGTGCGTCTGCGATAAAAAGTGGCCCTTAAGTTTTGACCATTAGTATATATAATCAGAACTCTGGGAGGTGTCTGTGTAGATTTCTTGACAGCTGTGGGAGATAGATCAGTTATAAAAAATAAGGACCGTGCCAGATTAACGTGCCACCTTCCCACTTGTGTGTGTGTGTGTGTCTGTGTGTGTGTCTGTGTGTGTGTGTGTGTGCGTGCGTGTGTGTGTGTGTGTGTGTGTGTGTGCGTGTGTGTGTGTGTGTGTGCGTGTGTGTGTGTGTGTGTGTGTGTGTGCGTTATGTGGGCACGTTTTAATGTACACTGCCGCTGAAGCAGGCGTGTGACGTCAGATTCTGGCGTATAGCAGCAGCCTGTGTCCAAAACAGTACCAATTAAGAGCCTACTTAAGTTAACATATTTAACCCCACTGCCGCATTTCCCAAATTTTGCAGGCGTCACCTAACGGCTATTTACAGTTGCAGCAGACGACCCGACCATGATAATTCAAGGGTAGTGCCAGATTAGCTTGGCGCCTGGTGGCGCCAAGCTAATCTGGCACTACCCTTGAATTATCATGGTCGATTCATTCCTGCTTTAGTGCGTTGGGGCTAAATGGGTTAAGACATTCGAGTTGCGCAGCTTTATGCCACGTAACCGGATGCGTCACGTCTCGAATGAGTTAACGAATGAAACAATACTGAGAATAATTCCGTTGCTGTTACTGTTTCAGGCTCAGACTAAATACAAGACCGTGGAAGGTTTCGTCACGCGGAATGTGTCCGGGCAGCTGGCCAATGAGACGCTGACTATCAGAGTCAAAAGTGTGGGCACCGCCTCTTCTACAAACGTATTAGGTAAATATATGCCTATGATCTGTTATAACAACCTGTTGAAACAGGTCGGTCACAGTTCAGGTGTGAGGTTTCGTTTAGAACGAAAGACTCCCGAAACGAACGAGAGCAAAATCGCGGTTGACAACCAGCTTGTACCATGAGCCCGAAGGGCTCGTGAGGATCTATGCCTTTTGGAGACTGATGTTTGGAGCGTTGTCTATGCTTGGGTACCGGCTGGTTATCCGCGGTAACTTTGCATTCATTTGTTTCAGTAGTCATTCGTTGTAAACGAAGCCTCAATAATATGACGAAGACGTGTTTTCAAAGGATATTGTTATGGCTGCATCGGTTGAGATACCTCCCTTGTTGTCCGTAAACAGTACGTCATATTGTCAAAGCCCGTGTCTTTGTACTATAGTTGACAAAACGAAAAAAATCGTCATAATACAAATACGTTGTTTTTTGTGTCGCTATCCTATGGTGTGAGCAAAATGTTCTCGGCCCAGCGTGCGCGTGCACAGATCGAGTCAAAGTTCACATTTGTGCACTGCTCTGTTATTCTGGAATAAAGATAAGGCCATAAGATCTAAAACGCAAGCCGCCACACATTTCGTGGATTCTGGACGAAAAGCTCGTATCGCCTTGTGGTCTGGTTCCAGGTCTAGTGCTGTGCTGTATGGTGTTCGGTATGGCCACGACGGCGGTGGGTCCCTTGGGCAAACCTTTCTTCGTCTTCTTCAACTCGGCCAATGAAATCATCATGCGTATACTGCGATGGTTTGTCTGGTAGGTACGGTAAGCTGTAGACTAAATGCGCACTTCAAGATATCGATCGACCATGTTAGTTCAAGGGTTGTGCCAGAATAGTTTAGCGTCTGGAGGCATTCTAGCATCACCCTTGAACTAACATGGTCGATGATTTTGTCTCTTGAGCTGTATTGCAGTGTTAGAAGGAGTCCTGAAGGACGTTGCCTCAGGGATCGACTTGTTAGCCATGACGATGGATTAGCCACGATTAACATATACGCGTAGTGTAAGGGTAGAATAAGTGACTTATTCTGTGACTTGGATAATTTCTAGAAGCACAGACCAACACGGGATCAACATCATAGTACAGTACAAATAGAACAGAACCTGTTGTGAACGAGCACCATTATAAGAGATCATCTGCCATTAAAGACCGTCACTTAGTTGACTGTAGTCACATAACTGATAGTCGAGTCTTTTGTTGTCGGGACGTTGAGCAATGTATAACCAACCAAGACATTCTCTTGAGGGAGCGCCTGTCTTTTAAGTCTTTTTTTTTCTCCCCCAAACAAGGTGGCATCAGGCGCATGAACTGATCTGACACTACCCTTGAATTATCACGGTCGACCCATCTCCTGCAACTGGTACATAGTCGTTAGGTGAAACAAGGTGGCTGTTAAAAAAGGTGATTGTTTCCTTGCCCACCACCCCCCCCCCAATTCCCCAAAAAAAAGGAAAAAAAAAAAGAAATAAAATGAAATAAAATAAAAATAAAAAGTGAATGGTTTTGCTGTATTTTGAAACCCTAAGATCCACCAAATAATTCTCTGTTCCTCAGGACAACTCCAATAGGAGTGGCCAGCCTGATAGCCGTGGCGCTTCTGGGCACTGGCGACATGAGTAAAGCCATCCGCTCGCTCGGCATGTTTTCCGTCACGGTGGTGTCGGCACTGGCTATCTACCAGTTGTTGGTCGTCCCCGCCTACTTCTTTCTGCTGACTAGGACCAACCCTTATTCCTTTCTGCTGACCCTCGGCAGGCCTTGGATGGTCAGTTTTGCTGCTGCAAGCTCGTAAGTAGTGCTGTTTTTGTTGTTGTTGTTTGTTTGTAATGTTTGTATTTAAATATACCGTGTAATATGCGATTATCCGAGTAAATTCTTGTACCCACTAGTCCAGTATTTGCCTTCATAGATACAGTCTTATCAACGGCAACTTACGAATACAATTTGATAGCAAAAGGAGGAAGTTCACCTTTCGTTTATGAAGATATCACAACCATGAAGATAACACAAGCGTTGATTGTTTTAAATTTTTTTTTAAATTTTAATTTTCTCTCTCGACTGTGTGAATTCTGTGCATATTTTTACCTGCTTTTGATCTCTGTTGTTTTTTTCCCCACAGAGCTATCGCCATTCCAGAGACGCTGCACAGCCTGGAGAACATTAATGGCCTGGACAAGCGAATCACGCGATTCGTGGTGCCCTTTGCCGCCTCTATCAACCGCGATGGAACCTGTGTCTTCATCTCAGTCTCATGCATATTCATCGCTCAGCTGGCAGACTTTGAACTGGGGGCTGCCAAGGTCCTCCTCATCTGGTAAGAGTACCCCAGTAGCAAAACGTCTTCGGACCCACGACGGCCGCAGTGGACCCGCGCACAGCCGTGCGCGGGTCCACTGAGGCCGTCGTGGGCCGGAGGACGTCCGCGGTACTGCATTCACTCGGGAACAATGTTGTAATGACATCGAAGGAAACTCAGTGAGTTTGGGCCGTGAATATTTCTGGTGGATGTGACTGGGGGCTCTTTTCCTTGGCGTGCAGTGATCTCACCTTGAACGAACTGAACTGAACCTTCGAGGTAATTTTCAGCATGGGTGTCGTAAGAGATCTGAATTTTGTAGTTCGAGGGCGGTGCTTGATTCGCTTAGCGTCTGGAGAGGAAAATTAGGAGGGAGACCGGCTGCAGGTTGGCTTACTGACGGAGGAATGGATGTTGGTTGGATGGATGGATGGATGAATGAATATGTGGATGAATGGATGTGTGGATGGATGGATTTTATGTGTGGATGGATGGGAATTTGGATGGATGGATGTGTGCATGAATGGGATGGATGTGCGGATGGATGGATATATGGATCAATGGATCTATGGATAGATGGATGTATGGCTAAATGGATGTGTGGATAGATGGTTGTGTGGATGGAGGCATGCGTAGATGGCTGGCTGGCTGCCTGGATGCGCTGATGGATAGACGGATGGATGTCAATGGCTGGATCATGAAACAATTTGCCTTAAATTGGTGTAGACTGTAGGTGCATGGACCTAATTATTAACCTGTGCTGGTCTGTGATTTTGGACCTTACGGCTGTCAAGCCGTAAGGTCCAAAATCACAGACCAGCACATAATTATTACAAGCACTCCCTCAGGCCTCGGGTTCATTCATAATCATTTGATATCTCTCTGTTTCGCAGGGTTCTCACTACAGTTATATCCGTGGCTGTGCCCTCTGTACCAAGCGCAGGGGTGGTGTCAGTTCTCATCAACCTCACCGCCCTCAATATACCGTCCGATACTATAGGCCTTCTCTTCGCCATGGAGTGGATACTGTAAGTAACATAATGCAGAAGACCGCGACGGCTTCAAGAGTAGTGCCTGAACATCTTGGCGCCTCGAAAGGCGTCACGCTGTTCAGGCACTACTATTGAAGCTGTCACGGTGGATTCGTCATCTGCGACTGGGCCAAGCCAGCTTTGAATTAGCTTTGATGGCGGATGAATTCTGCAATGCGTTTGTCTTATTTAGGCCTAGTAAATTGAGCCCTAAGTGGCAAATTCCCCAATTGAGCATTATGTGGGAGATTCCCAAATATGAAGATTTCATTACATACCACTTCAGGAGTAATCATATTCGGGACCCGAAGTCAGCAGAGTCAGTAGAGTATTGAAGAAAAAACCCAACCCTTAATATGATATGAAGTACAAAAACCTAACGACGTAACAAATGCTTTAAAATGTAAACCAAAATTGTTATGGTCGATCTTCAGATTAAAAACAAATCTTGCTGCTGGCTGATTTTGTCGTTTAGGACCACAAAATAAATCTCTATGTTGTTTTGACTTCTGGCCTCCCGAAGTCCTCATTTAAAAGCTGGTGTAGGAATAGCTTGACGCATATCCCGAAGTCATCCTTTAAAGACTAGTGCAGGAATAGCTTTGCGCATATCTCCATAGACGACCAACTCCTGTTGTGTGTCATGGCTTAATGCATTAAAGAAGTACCCAAGGGAGAAAGAAACACGCTTAGAAAAAACGGTACAACACAATTTATTAATATTTCGGGTAAATACCCTTTGTCAAAATAGACAAACAAACAGAGACATTAGCCGCTACTTATCTTCAGATGCAGAAGGAATGTTGCCACATTCCTTCTGCATCTGAAGATAAGTAGCGGCTAATGTCTCTGTTTGTTTGTCTATTTTGACAAAGGGTATTTACCCGAAATATTAATAAATTGTGTTGTACCGTTTTTTCTAAGCGTGTTTCTTTCTCCCTTGGGTACTTCTTTGCATTTCACACGCTTGGCAGTCACCCTTTTGGTCTGGATTGCTTAATGCATTAAGTACAATGGGCCTCTGTCGGTCTGAATCGACCATAGATAATGCATCCTAGTTGTTCTGATCTAATTGCATGCTCAGCTGGATTTGAAGCAGCATCTTTTGGTACTGTAGAGGCCAATGCGGGTGTGGCAGTCCCTGCTGCAAAGATCACAAATGTACGTGGTCGCTGGTCTGATGGAGTTGTTGCACTCCTTTCTGCGTGCATGCTTGTCTGCCGCTGCTTTCGACATCTTCTCTTCCCCTGACTTGAGGTGTTGGTGGAGGATACTTCTCCACTTTGCACGGTCATCCGCAAGGCGTTCCCAGGACTCAGTGTCAATGTTCAGTGCTCTCACGTCCCTCTTGCAGACATCTACAAACTGTAGCTTGCAGCGACCAGTGTTTCTTTTCCCAGCTGCCAGTTCTCCGTAGAGGATGTCTTCTGGGATGCGGCCATCTTCCATGCGGTGAACGTGGCCGAGCCACCGCAGTCTGCGTTGTCTGAGTAGGGTGTACGAATTACTGGAAAGGCCAGCGCGGGACAGGACGGCTTCGGCGTTGGTCACTCTATCTTGGATATGCCCAGGATACGGCGGATGCTTCTCAGGTGGAAGGTGTCGAGTCTTCTTTCCTGTCTAGCATACAATTATGTAGTCCATGTCTCACTGCAGTATAACAATGTGCTGATGACGCAGGCGTTGTACACAGCCATCTTTGTGTTCACAGTCAGCTTGGGATTTGTCCGAACATTCGAGACTTGCCGCATCCGGATACGCGGCATAGCCGCGTATCCGGATGCGGCACGTCTCGAATGAGTTAAGATACTGGCTGAAATATAGCGTGGAAAAGTTTTATAGTTTTGAGTTTGTTGCGGTTTTTTGTTGTTGCAGAGATCGTCTGCGCTCTGCGTCCAACATGCTGAGTCATGCGTACTGTGCCAAGACGACCTACATTCTCTGTCGCAACGTCCTGCCCCCACTTCCCCCCGATCCTGCCGAGGTTATCAGCGATGTCGTTATTGACGTCACGCATGACGTAGACAGTGACGTCAGCAATCACAAGAAGGCTCATGTCGTCACGGATAAACTGCTGGCTACAGAGAATAATGTTTAGACAGAAGATGGAAGAGTAGGAGAGGGGTTCTGCTCTGTGGAAACAAACGACGATAAGTCCATTTTTGTGAAAAGCGAAATTTTCATTTTATTATGATGAAAAGCGAGATTTTCACAACAATGGATTTCCCGTCTATTGCATTTTTAAGGGGAGTAGTTGGGTCGGTGGTGGTGTGGGGCACGATGTTGGAATTATGTTTGAGGAGGGCGAATGGTAGGTGGGGGTGGGTGGAGTGAAGGGGGTGGGGGTGGGGGGCGGAGGTGGCGGGTGGGAGTGGGGTGTGGGAGCTCGAGGGTGTGGGGGTTAGGACGGGAGGGGGATGAACAGTGTGAGAAACCAAAGTGACACAGTACAGTACGTTACGACGGCGCCTGTTCAGTCTGAGCGACTACCCATATGAGAGATCACCTGTCATTAAAGACCATGATTTAGGTGGCTGCAGCCACCTAAATCATGGTCTTTAATGACAAGTCAGGTGACACTTTTTGCCCTTGACCAATGCTCAAGGGAGAGCACCTGTCCTTTCAGACCATCGCTTTTCTTGCCAAAAAATAAGGTTGCTCAAAACAGGTTCTTCTGTATTCAGTGGCATTTTTGTTTGTGTTGTTCGTCTACTTCCAATCATCACAGAAATTATTGATTAGTTTTCATGCGCCTAGAACACCAGGCACTGCCATTTATCTATCCTAGTCTGTCCATCCCCCAGCGGTTATCGCTGGAAGTAAACAGAGAAGAACCCAACGGAGAAAGAAACAGGCTTAGAAAAGACAGTTACAACACAATTTATTAATAAATAATAGTAAATACCACTCTTCAAAATAGACAAACAAACAAGTATAGTGATTAGTCGCTACTTATCCTATCGCAGAAGGAATGTGGCTACTGAAGAAATATTACCCAGAGAAAGAAACACGCTTAGAAAAGACAGTTACAACACAATGTATCAATATTTCTCCGTTGCCGGGGTTCTTCTCTGCATATTACACGCTTGGCAGTCACCTTTTTGGTCTGGATTGGAAGTAAACAGCATTAAAAAAAATTCGTTTCATTAAAACACAGTGTGCCATTGAAAAAAAGTTAAACTACCTCGCTTCTACTGACGATACCGCTCGGCGAAAGAGACACGTACCTACGCGTCTTTTCCGCCGGACAGTATTATGTCGTCAGTATTTTTCATAATTTTATCTATGTCACCCTACTGAGTTCCCGAAGCACTACAGCAGGAGATGGATTGACCATGATAATTCAAGGATCCTTGAAGGAGTAATTCAAGACCATGATAATTTAAGGGTCGTGCCAGATTAGCGGCTTGGCGCCTGATGGCTCCAAGCTAGTCTGGCACTACCCTTGAATTGTCATGATCGACCCATCTCCTACAACTGGAACTTAGTCGTTATGTGAGTGACACCTCCACAATTCGCGGAAATGCGGCCGTGGGGTTTGATGGGTTAACCGAAGTCGTACAGGCTGACTAGTCTTTGTGTTCGAGAAACGAATCAGCCATAGTCGATGTCATATCGTATTTAACCCTTTTAGCTCCACGGTGCATTTCCCAAATTTTGGAAGTGTTACTTAACGACTATGTACCAGTTGCAGGATGTGATTTTGACCATGATAATTCAAGGGTAGTGCCAGATTAGCTTGGCGCCTGAAGGCGCCAAGCTAATCTGGCACTACCCTTGAATTATCATGGTCAATCAATCTCCTGCTGTAGGGACTCGGGGCTAAATGGGTTAACATCGACTGCTCACTACAGTCACTGGTATTCTTTCGTTGTATTAACACAATAATTTGTAAACACAGACCACGGCCAGTTGTGTTTTGACTGTGCATATGGTGCCTAATAACAGCGTAGTGATGATAGTGGAACAGAGTAAATTGCCCGGTATAATGCACGTCCCTTCTCTAGATGAACAACGTTTTTATATACGCAGGGGCGGATCTGGAGGGATCCTAGGGGTTCCGGACCCCCCTCCAGACCCAATTTAACAAAAAATGCTATAACAAAGTCCCTTTTTTATGTTTGGACCCCCGCGCCCCCCCCCCCTCCCCCCGTTGTTTGATATTTTGGCGAATGGTGAGAGTCTTAACACACGCACGCGCCATTTCCCCCCCCCCTCCCTCCCCCCTCCCCCCTAACGCTTTTTCGATTTTTCGGCCCCTGGAAGCAAGGTATAGCGTTGGGGAGGCCTTTTGTATCAAACAAAGATTTGGAACCCCCCCCTCCCCCTTCGAGGTAACTGATCCGCCCCTGCTACGTATACAAGACTCTACAATATAAAATCGACAATGTTGCCTGTTGAGACAAAAGACAAAAAGTTCATTTTTGTGAAAAGCAATACAAATCTCGCTTTTCACAAAAAGCGACTTTGTCTTTTTGCCTTCAACGAACAACGCCGTCGCCCAAATCTAAACTAGTCCTCTCAGTCATTCCATTTTTTTGTAACCCTTTGCGCGTCGGTAGCGGTTTTGGTCGCGATGATTCATACAGGAATCATCGCGACAAAAACCGCTACCGACACGCAAAGGGTTAAAAGAAAGAGAGAAATAGCACAGTATGTTTTGTTTTTCTTTTGCCGAAATAACCAGTGTGTTGATTTTTTTTTTCTGAATTAAGAGAAGCAAATTCTAGTCCTTCCGGTTTTGGTTTTGCAATGTGTGGATCTTTTATGTTTCCATTGTTCTTGTCTTCATTTCCCACGCTTCCTTTTCCATCGGTTATATCCCTCGCTTTTTTTTTTTCATAACACTTTTGGGAGTGTTCATGTGGCATTTACGTATATATACATATATATCCGGCCGGACCACAAAATTGCCTTTGTACAGCCTTGAAACCTTAAAGGTAATGTATGATGAGGAGCAACAGAAATGCGAAATTTTGGGGATAATCGGAAACACTTTCGTGTTTCAGATGATTCCAAAAGTCGCATTTCTTTTGCTCCTCACTATATGCTGATATGACGAGAGTGAGTGTAAGATTAAGCGAGCGAGCGAGCGAGCGAGAGAGAGAGAGAGAGAGAGAGAGAGAGAGAGAGAGAGAGAGAGAGAGAGAGAGAGAGAGAGAGAGAGAGAGAGAGAGAGAGAGAGAGAGAGAGATGATGATGAATCTTTATTTATTCAGGATAAAGCTATTAGGCAACTCAATGCCTGTCTTACAAGCTGTCCTGTAAACAAACAACATAACAGGAAAATAAACATAGCATGCAAATAATAACAATAATAATAATAAGAAGAAGAAAAACTACGGAAAAAAACAAACACAATAGGTGAATCAATGAAAGGGAAAAAAAAAATTCGTATTGGAGAAGTAGTAACTGCCACCAACACAAAAGTAAGAGAAATAAATGAGTGCATAGCATTAATATTATACTCAGCTAAGACAGTGTCAAAGAATCAGCAGCATCAAGAGCATATAGCGACACCGACAAGACCAAGGATTATCAGTTTACAAATGTAAGGAGAAAGAGAAAATACTTGACTTTCACGTGTTATCAACAACAATACTCTGATATGGCAAACTGTGAAGTCAGGCTGAATGGAAGTGAGAAGAGAGAGAGAGAGAGAGAGAGAGAGAGAGAGAGAGAGAGAGAGAGAGAGAGAGAGAGAGAGAGAGAGAGAGAGAGAGAGAGAGACTCAGACAGTTTATTGTTCAGACAAAATGTCCATACAATGGA
The DNA here is from genome assembly GCA_036245525.1 of Semisulcospira habei. Lineage (NCBI taxonomy): Eukaryota > Metazoa > Mollusca > Gastropoda > Semisulcospiridae > Semisulcospira > Semisulcospira habei. The sequence continues at coordinate 75,300,312 of BTPG01000006.1, forward strand.
GTGAGACATTACATAATTTATAATTCAGGTGTATATAAAAGCCATAAGGCGATGTTTATAACAACAACACACACACACACACACACACACACACACACACACACACACACACACACACACACACACACACATGAACACAAAACCCTCAGACTGGGTGACCTACCATTTTATGTGAAAATGGGTTCCCATATTTCTATTTATTCTAGGGCTCTGGAGTTGATGCCAATGTTTAGAACTCACCTTATAACTAAGCTCTACAACTTAAAATAAAATAGACATTTTCTAGAAACAGAGCCACTGGATGGAAAAAAAATGGGTGTTTACCCCAAAAGTGGGTGCCTCTCACACAAAACTGGGATTACAGTGAAAATACCTCACTAAAGATACCTTTGGTTGATTTTACTATTATGATTGTTTGAGTGGGGTTGTAAGGGGGTTGGGGGGGGGGGGGGAGAAGTGTGTGTGTGTGGGGGGCGGGGCGGGGGGGGGGGGGGGGAGGGGAGGGTGGGGGGGGGGGGAGAGGGGGTCATCACTTTTGGTTTATAGAGCTGCTCAATGCACTCTTATGAATGAAAGAGTTTCATTATCAGTGGAATCAGTAGGTCATTTCAGAGGCGCACACTGAGTTGCACGTCAAACCACTCACAAATACTCATTTGGAGTGCACCAGATGGATCCAGTTGGCAAAGTCCCACATTCCACACTATAGGACAGCTAAGACTGAAAAGCAATCGTGGCGTTTATGGCACGGTACAAGGTTTAAAACTAAGAAAATGTTGTTTTTAGAAGCGTGTCGGGCAAAAGTTTTTATGAAAATTGTTTTAAAACCTCTTTTAACTCAACTTTTCTTAATGTTAAAAGTGTTTTATTGTACATTACTTAACGTCCCGACAGCAACAAGGCTTTCTCAGGACGTGCCTGCACTGCTTGTGAAAAAAACAACAACTAAACAGAACATTGAATGTATATCGCCAGCCGGTCAAATACATTAAATAAACCTAACACATGGGGCCTACATAAAGCTAAGACCATTTAGCAACACACATCCAATATCAAGAGCTACAGGCAGTGCAGACAGTAGGGAGAGTTTTAAAAAGTCAAATACAGGTGAATGGACAAAGGGCCGACAGAGACACATGCCCCAGAATAGAGAGAAAAACCCACCCTGTGGGGCTGACCAGGGTGCCCCTGGGAAATAAAAAGTAGTTAACCCCACCCAAGTCCCCCAGGGCAGACCCGGGTGGGGTTAAAAGTGTTTTAATTTACAAGCATGTCGTAACTGATATGCATCTATTCCAACGTATAGTGCTGGATATTTTTCCCATCCTCGCCTTCTCTCGGGCTTCGCTCAACACTCGACTTTCCAGTCCTTCCCTGAAACACCCCCAACCGGTCTGCCCTCAACACTCGACTTTTCAGTCCTTCCTTCAAACACCCCCAACCGGGTCTGCCCTGGGGGACTTTTTAGTTCCCAGGGGCACCCTGGTCAGCCCCACAGGGTGGGTTTTTTCTCTATATTCCGGGGGCATGTGTTTCTGTCTACCCTTGGTCCATTCACCTGCATTTTCCTTTTTTAAACTCTCCCTACTGTCTGCGCTGCCTGTGGCTCTTGATATTCGATGTGTGTTGCTAAATGGTCTTAGCTTTATTTAGGCCCCATGTCGTAGGTTTTATTTAACGTATTGGACCGGCTGGCGACATACATTCAATATTCTGTTGAGTTTTTGTCACTAGCAGTGCAGGCACGTCCTGAGAAAGTCTTGTTGCTGTCGGGACGTTAAGCTATGTACAATCAATCAACCTTCCTTCAAACGGACAGCATTCACACAAATAATACTTTACTATTACATCAGAAAATGGCCCATCCAAGCCTGCACTCTTTTAACTGCACTAAACGACTGACTGGTGCAGACGACGCATGAAACGACGCTGACTCTGTGACGTCATTCCATTCAATCAATTTGTTGCATACAATGGCACAATCAAGGAGATGCGGCATTGATAACATCGACAAACCTACAAAATAAAGCAACAGGTTCAACCAAAAGGTCGGGCAGGACAAAAGACAACAGCAGCCTCACCCAAAGTCTAAACGTCCTCTCTTACAATGCGCACTCATACAATCACTTCACTTCTTAGCAACCGGCGCACGAATATAATTATAGGCTAAGTCAAACTAAAACAGAAGATAGTGGCGAAAAACCCTTTAAAATAGAAACAAAGAACGACGTTTCAGATCAAATATTCTTCATCTGACATGGAAACAAACGTAGAAAACGTATAGGCTAAGTCCCTGGTGAACGTATACATGAATCTCAAATCTGCCACTAGACATCACCTTTCTCCACATCACCCCGGAAGTACATTACAACTCAACACTTTTTTTTAACAAAACAACCACACCCTCAAATAACAAACCTAATTCTGTAGAAACATAAACAATTTACTCCCTAAAACAACAAAATATCCCCCCTGACCCATATCAGCTATGAAGTTATTTATAGCTAGCTGAGAAGGGTGATGTAATACATACACGCTCATTTTCAGGGTTCTGTGTCACAACACACACACACACATTGCTGGGAGGGACAAGTTTTCAAACACACTACCGGCGTGTCTGTTAAACACAAAAGTGCATGTGTTAACGCCAAAATGAGAAAAACGGATTTTTTTACTTTTTATGAATCTTTACCGCAAGACAATGCAGAAACAACCCTCAGAAAAAATGGGTGTCTGACTTGGAAACCCAGAATTATACACATACCCAGTTTCCCTAAGGATGGTAAAGACAGTCACCCGTTTTAGGTCTTTCGTCTACACACACACACACAAACACACACACACACACACACACACACACACACACACACACACACACACACACACACACACACACACATTTCCATTCGATCTACGCCAGCACATAATAGCCACTTTTGACCTACATGTAAAATGCGGTATCCAAATCCAGGCCACAGCCGTGTACCACACAGACCAGGTCGGAGTAAGAACCACAGTTTGCACGTGGAATCATACAAGCATGCTGCTACGGAGTTTAAATGCATGAAATACAAATCTTGCTAAATCGGCAATAGACTGCGGGTTGGTAGTGTCAAGGATACACAATTCTTTCTTTTTGAGTTCCATAAGATCAAACTTACATAGGTATTTGACACGCAGTTTATCGTAGAATGGACAGTAAAACATAAAGTGAATTTCATCTTCCACAGCATTGGCACACAATGGACACACTTTCGTTACAGCATTGAGAGTACTATATCTTTGTTTGTTACTTTGCAATTCAGTTATGCCAAGTCTAAATTTAATGTATAGATTTTTGACATAGGTTGGCTTAACCAGTTCAAAATAATTTTCTTGGACAAGTGTATGTTTAAAACTACGATACACAGTAAAACGTTCACTCTCAGAAAGCTTCGATGACCAGTTTTGTTTGGAACAATCAACCATCCTTTGTTTAAACTTGTTTATAAAAGCATTCCTGTTTCCAACACCTTGTGAAATCCATACATGACCAAACCCATTCGAAAAAGCAAATTCTTTATCTTTGACACCCATGTTTCTTTCCCTTTATCGTCTAGATCCTTAAGCATATGATAAGCCATATTTGCAAATCTAGTAACAGGTAAAGCACAGAGTCGAAGCCAGTAGGAAACACATCTTACTGACGTTAATACTGACAGTGGATATCGACCAAGTTCACCATAAACCATAAGGTTCGGTGTGCGGAAGTTGACATTAAGAAAACGTTTAAATGCAAATGTATGGACTCTTTCAATTTCGGCACACTCGTTTATACCCCAAATTTCCGAGGCATACAACAAAATTGGGACAACCTGCGCATCAAACAGCTTGAAAAAACATCAGGACTAGCGCAGTTGATTTTCTTCAACATACAGAAAATATCGATTACACATTTTTTTGCCTTAGTCACTAAGTCATCGACGGATGTGTTTAAACTCAAACGTGTGGTAAAGTTTAACCCAAGGTACTTATACATATTGACAACTTCTACCCTCGTTCCCCCGTAAATCCATTTTTCATATTTTGACAAATATCCACCATTTCGAAACACAATTATTTTTGTCTTGTCTAGGTTAACAGACAAACCAAGTTTAGATGCTTCTTTTTCAGCTGAGTCTGAAGGCCATTGGGGGTTGATGAAAACAAAGCAATGTCATCTGCAAACATCAACAAAAACAGTTCTGCTGCATCGGATTTTAGTTGGAAACCATGTTTACCATTTTCAATAATGTACACAGCAAGCTCGTTAATCAAAAAGGAGAACAATGTCGGCGATGCTAAACATCCTTGTTTTAAACCTTGGAAACACTCAAAAAACGCTGTACAATTCAGGCTGTCTCTAACACAAAATTTCACCGAGTCATACATTGCCTTCATAGCTGAAAGCATTTTGCCGTGCACTCCAACCTTCAGTAAAATATTCCAAAGCACACCTCTTTTAACAGTATCGAAGGCTTTGCGAAAGTCAACAAAAGCCACATAGACTTTCTTATTTTGTAGAAGTTGTTTTTGAACAATAGCATAAAGTGTAAACAGTAGAATAGGATTTCCTAAACCCGGCTTGTGTTTCAGACAGAATATTGTGTTCCTCAGCCCAGTCTGTTAACCTTCTGTTCAAAATGTAGGTATACAGTTTACTAACACAGCTAATCAGAGCAATACCACGATAATTATCTGGATTATTTACATCTCCTTTCTTGTGGAGTGGGAAAATAATAGCTTTAGACCATTCGCTTGGGAACAACCCTTTGTTGAATAAAGCATTAAAATACTTAGTGAGAAAGGAGATGATAGCTGGGTTGGAAACTTTAAGAACTTCATTTATAATTCCATCAGGCCCGGGGGCCTTTCCTGCTTTGGCATGTTTTAAAGCAGCAATAACTTCTGCTTCTTCTATGTTAATATCTAGGTCATGAAATATGGCTTCATCAGACTCAGTCTTCTGAAGAAAATACATCATCATTATTCTCTTGCTGTGCTATGTTTTCATTTAGAATGCTAGAGAAGTGATCAAACCACTGCTTCTTTGTTATATTGTTTCTTAAACGACGTTTTCTTTTCCATTTCTTTATTTCCTTCCAAAATGCCTGAGAGTTATGTCTATACTCAAGAATTTTGTCAACAGTTTCCCTCTTAAAATTAACTTCTTTAGCTCTAAGTAATCTCTTGTATTGTTTTCTGTCATTTACAAACGTTGCTTTATTTTCCATGGTTTTATTTTTTGTGTATGTACGTAAGGCTTTACGCGTTCGCATTTTTGCATTTCTGCATTCCTGGTCAAACCAAGGTTGACTAGCGGTGTTTGTTTTGTGTGTGTTGCCTGTGGAGGAATGAAATTGTTTTGTCATGCAACTAGCAGCGTCTTTGATAGCACATGTGAAAATGTCTAATGCACTATTAATATCATCATCGATCTCAGCAGTAGCAGCTACTAGAGCATCCTGGAATGCAGGAGTAGTTAAACTGTCGCTGAGCGTTTGGGCCTTAGCAGGTTCCCAGATAATCTTATCAAAAGAAAAACACTGCGTATCATCATCAGAAACATCGTTGTGGGGTGATACACGTACACAAGACACAGTAAGGACCAGCGGCAAGTGCACAGACTCTATCCTCTCGCCAACTTCAAGTTTGTCACACAAACAAATAAAGTCAGGAGATGCAACAAAATAATCATTAATACTACAACCAGTGGGTGAGATAAATGTTAGGTGCTTTGACAGATCAGGGCTACAGAACCCATTCAAAATCATCAGTTCAAAACATGCACACAAATCTAATAGTTTTCTTCCAAATGTATTTACAGTCATATCTTCAGTAAATCGTGAAGGTTCAGATAGAGCGGTATTAGTTAGTAGCGTTTCATCAGGATCAAGCTGAAACAAATATGGATTAGGCTGCAAATCCCCAATTCTACCATTAAAATCACCACACATTAGGAAATGAATGTCTCCAAATTGCTCGAGGGCACTAGCAAGACACTGTTCTAATTCTTCTAACAGTCATACGGTAATTGTCTATAAAATGGTGAATCCTTGGGCGGAACATAGCACGCGACCAAAAGCACATCGCATTCAGTACCAAACAATGATCTGTCAAGTTTAAGAAAGACACTTTGAGCGCATGTCATGTTCACTTGGAAAACAAACTTGGCATACACATTTTTGACTAACACAACAACACCTCCCGAGCTTCTTCCTTGATGTGACAGTTTGACTGCAGGTAAGGAAAAACACGTGAAATCAGACCAGCAGTCAGGCGGGACGAAAGCATTGTCTAAAAATGTTTCAAACAAACACACAATGTCATAATTACTTACATATTGTAGAAAGTCTGGGTCGGATAATTTGCTCCACAGTCCATCAATATTCCATGACAGAAAGGTAAGTGTATACAACACACTATCTATTGGCTGATCCACAACACACGCGCGCATCGGTGACACATCCCGTGCAATTGAGGTGGGAGACGCGGCTTGGCCGACATATCACGGGTCACTGGATTCGTCCCCGACCTCAATTGTAGGGGAACTGTGTGGCCGGCGCCGTTTCGCTGGTTTAGGTACCGAGTGTGACGCACGTGCCGGTGTTGCGTTGACCTGCTGACCAGTAGCTGCGGCGGCACCGAGTCCTTGGATACGGTTGTCCGGTCTTCTGTTGAGGCTGTCTGTCGCAGGACGGCGGCCGAAGTTGTCGGTGTCGTAGTTCCGTTGCTCTAGGGGTCCAGCGACGACCAGCTTGTTCCCCTTGTAGTACGCCCGCATGCCTTTCTCCCGGTGCAGTCTGATCTGTTCGTGTTGCCGGTTGGTTAAGTCGCCAGCAACGTTAACCCCCTTTTGCTTGAGTGCAGCACGACCCTTGGTCAGGACGTCCATCTTGTCCCTCCATCTCGCAAACTTCACGATCATGGGGCGGGGCTTGTTTTTGGCTCTGGCACGGTTGGCTGCTACAGAAGCAAAGTCCGGTTTGTTCCCTACCCGGTGTGCGCGTACCAAATCGTCCTCAGTCCAGGTTTTATTTGGTACTGTGCCCTGCAGACATTCCAGTACTTTGGTGGCACAGGAATCGAAGGTCTCGCCTGGCGTTTCCACAATTCCAAAAAGTCGCAGATTGTCCCTACGTGAGAACGCCTCTAGCTTGTCTAGTTCTTCCTCGTAGCGTTTCCGCAGATCTTCCATGTCCTCCTGCAAGTCTTCTACAGACTCGGAAACCTCCTCCTGCTTCTCAGTCAGTTCCTTGCAGGTGTCCTCCAGGCTGCGAGCGCGTTGCTTCAAGTCAGCAATGTCGGTGCCAATCGCCTGTATAGAGGTCAGCACGAAGAGACCCCAGTTTCTCGTCAATCACCTGTGTCTGCTTGTCGATTATACGCTGAATGTCACTGACAGTAACTAAAGGCGATGTAGTTCCAGAGACCTCGAGTGGATTTGCGGATAGAGCTTCTTTGTCTGCCATCTTAGCACAGTTCGATTGACACAACAGTGCTACACAGTAATACACAGTACTACACAGTACACGTAGCTGGCAGTGTTGTACTAACAGTCACCCCGACGATCGCCGTACTCAGTTCAATGGCGATATAGGAAAACCAGTCAGATGGCAGAAGTCTGTGGTCGCACAAAGTCCAAATTTACACCGTTATGATCAGCGTAGATAGGCCAAGACACTGGTGGTAAAATCCGAACAGTAGAAGCTTGATTAGTGACGAAATCGCCTAATTTTGCATCGCTAATTGACTCTGAACTTTTTTTGGTGCGCTACATTCGTGAGCTCGAACTCCGAGAGAGAGAGAGAGAGAGAGAGAGAGAGAGAGAGAGAGAGAGAGAGAGAGAGAGAGAGAGAGAGAGAGAGAGAGAGAGGAGAGAGAGAGAGAGAGAGAGAGAGAGAGAGAGAGAGAGAGAGAGAGAGAGAGAGAGAGAGAGAGAGAGAGAACCGATTATGTTTCCGAATGTGATATTAATTTTTTTTTTACCGCGTTCATAACGTTGTAACCACAAGTATGTCTTAATATCGTGTATCACAGAATGTACCATTGATGTAAAGGTCCTATATTTTCACACTGCCATTAAAGCTCCATGTTTTTATTTTCTTTGCTCCGCTTTGATACGTTTGATAGTGTCAGTGTGTGTGTGTGTGTGTGTGTGTGTGTGTGTGTGTGTGTGTGTGTGTGTGTGTGTGTGTGTGTGTGTGTGTGTGTGTGTGTTTTTCTACTGCCGGGGGAACTCTACGGCGTATCAAAAGTAAGTCGTCATTCATTTTACCACATTCCAACTTAACAATTGACATAACTGTTCCGCAACATTAACCCATTCGGCCCTGACGCACTACAGCAGGAGATGGATCGACCAAGATAATTCAAGGGTAGTGCCAGATTAGCTTGGCGCCGACAGGCGCCAAGCTAATCTGGTACTACCCTTGAATTATCATGGTCGATCCATCTCCTGCAACAGGTGCATAGTCGTTAGATGGCGCCTCCAAAATTTGGGAAATACGTGCGTGGGGTTGAATGAGTTAATGGAAGTCTGAATCCGCCCTCAGTGAAGGGGTTAAAAGGCCGGCAATAAGACTGAAAAAAAGTCCGCTGTACTCTTCAGTAACTAACGTTCCATGACACTGTACTCTCAAGAACGCCAACGAGGCGTTCATATGATAAATCTGTTTAGGAAAACTGAAACGACCGGACAGTAGTCTAAAGCTAGCAGGTCAGCGGGAGTGAAAACAACTATTAACCATTTAACTTTCGAGAAAAACTGTCGGCGAAGATCACTGTCGAGCTCCAACTGCAAGAGACATAGATCCTCCTGAGCCCCCGCAGGTGCGGGGGCTCATGAGGATCTACGTCTCTTGCTGACATCACTGTGTATCCATGTTCTTTGGTCTGCTTGAGATATTTGGCGTTAAATTAACCGGATTTCGGAAACACAATCTGCGTCAACTGCACTGGCAGCGATGTGGTTAAACACGTGTGCTGCGCATCTAGCCCGCCCACTTGCGGACGTTCGTGTTTGACAAATTTCTACTGTTTCCCGGGCACTAAATAAATGCAGTACTGAAAGTAATAAATCAAAAGCCAGACACACGGTCCTATCCCTCGGTTAACGGCGTTTAACCCTTTGGCAGTCGGTAGCGATTTTTTGTCGCGATGATTCCTGCAGGAATCATCGCGACAAAAACCGCTACCGACAGCCAAAGTGTTGACCTTCCGCGCCCCCCCCCCCCCACCACCACCACCCCTCCTTTGTGTAAGCACTCACTGGTACTACTACAGTAAGTCATACGACATGAGATGTTGCCTTTAACTATCTGAAGCACATTACCAAGAAGAAAAAAGAGTTTATTGCAGCCGTATTGGCAATATGAGGACTCTCGCAGAGCTAGCCTTAAGGACAAGCGGCTCAGGAGAAAAAAACAGAGATGCCGCAACTCAGAACCCTGGCCATACCTCCCCCTGCAGCCACTGCGGTCGAACCTGCCTGTCCCGGATTGGCCTCCGCAGCCACGAACAAGCCTGCAGACGTCGTGGGCAACTCCTATAAAATCTTCGTTCGCGAAGTCAAGCCAAGAGGAGATTGGCAATATATACTGATGTCACTTAGGATTATGTTGTGATGTTGCATACAGTTTCTCTCACTTTCATACAACAACGGTAATGCAAACATAGAAACACCAATAAATATACAACCTCCGGATACTAAGTAACAAATCGGCGGTGGAACCAGTTTTCTCACAGTGTTGTTATAAGCGAAGTAATTTAAGTTGAAAAAATCCTGTTGAGACCTTTCAAAAAGCGTTGCAATATCCGACTTTTGTTTATATGCGACCTTGTTATAAGCGAAGTAGATTGTACAACATAAAATGCGCGTGCATCAAAAGAGTCAACACTGTGAAATGTCTATGTAACAAGCGTGCATGTGCATATCATGACCTCTGAGTCAGGTAGAAAGCAATCTTGCACTGCACATCCATAGCAGGAACACAGATGTATATGTTACCAGCCAAGATCATAGCTACTCGCCCTGAAGGGCCAGCAGGAAAATGCGTAATACGTAAACAACTATGGGCATGTCACGCGATCAGCAGGGCTTGCCAAGACAATCCTGCAAGGCACTGTGCAAGGAAGGCGAAGGAGAGGAAGACAGAGAAAAAGATGGGAGGACACTATCTCAGAGTGGACAGGACTGAAACTGAGCGACACACTAAGAATAGCAGAGAACAGACTGAGTGGAATGGAGGAAGCTGGTTGCGAAGTCCGCATCAGTGGTGCCCCAACGGTCGGCAAGACTACGGGATAGATAGATAGATAGAATTGGAATAATTACCCCCCCCCCCCCAACCCCTGTGATGGGGAAGATTATTCTGTATTCACCCTGTCTGTGAGTGTGATTGTCTGTTTGTCCAACTTCTTTTCCTGAACCGTGAAACTTTAAAATCACTGGCCCTGCTACTTAACCCATTTATCCCAAACGCCCAACGGCACAATGTTGATTGACCATGATATACCTTAAGGCGCCAGGCTCTCTGGCACTACCCATGAATTATCATGGTCGTTCCATCTCTTGCGACTTGTACATAGTCGTTAGGTAACACATCCAAAATTTGGGAAATGTGGCTGTGGGATTAAATGGGTTAAAAGTTCAGTTCTCATTTTTAACCCTGTTGCTGTCTTTGGAAATCACCTCGATTGATAAACCCGCTGCCCGCAGCCAAACGGCTTATTGACAAAGTGTATTATAAACTAGAAGAAATGCAGGGCACTTTTGCTGGTTTGTTGCATGCGCTATTGGTCATGTTACATATTCAAATGAGGTAGGTGAGGCAGTAAGAGGACCGGTGTTTTTAAAAATAACTTTTTGCCTTGTTTAAAAAATTGTAGAGGACCGGTGTTTTTAAAAATAACTTTTGACTTGTTTGAAAATTTGTAGAGGTCCGGTGTTTTTAAAAATAACTTTTTGCCTTGTTAAAAAATGTGTGGTAGGGCTAAATGTTGGAATTTTCTGGAAATTTCTGGTTAGATAAGAGGAGACATGTTTGGTGCTTTGATTCATACTATCCTGAGCTTATCCAGTGGACAATTGTGGGCCTATGTTGAGTTGCCGTTGCCATGGTGAGTTAAGGGGCACGCTGATTTCAGCTGTGCTTGGGTGTGGGGTTGGTAAGGAATCAGGTTCATAGCCAAGAAATGAGACTGTCAATGTGCCGTTTTTTATTTTTATTCAGTTGTGCACGGCAAATGTAGGCGGTAGAGTTTTTTAGGGGACTGAAAAATTAGGGGATGACTGGGACTGACTAAGGCTAAGAAACGGCACTGTGTTCCTTGGCCTATTGCAAGTCTCTCTGTTGACACTAAATAGGGAAAAATCTATTTGCAGAAATGACCCAGACATAACGCTAATGTTAACAGCCGCACCATCATCTTGTGCTAAGGGAGGCAATGCGTTGAAAATAAATACGACATGGTCTAGATTGTGTCCCTTATTGTACTGGATAATTCTCGCCAATAACCACAAACTAAATTGTACATTTAATTAATGTTGTTTTTGTTTAAATACAAATTTAAAATTATTTTATTTATTTTATTTTCTAACAGCGCGATCTTTTTGTGAAAGTGGTGGTGGGTGATGGGGGGGGGGGGGGGGGGGGGGCGGCGAGGGGTGAGGGGGGCAGCGAGATGTGACCAACACTCCTGAGCACTAGGTCCACGGCGAACGTGTAAAATATTTCATAATTATTAGCCTGTTTTGATATAATAATAATAATAATAATAATAATAATAATAATAATAATAATAATAATAATAATAATAATAATAATAATAATAAAGAGCATTTATATCGCGCTGAATCCCCAGGAGCAGTGGGCTCTAAGCGCGTTACAAAAAAAATGTATGTCTGCAGAATCTCACTACATTAAAAAATGTAATCTACGCACACAATTACACAGGAAACTCACATAACAAAACCATTCCCAAGTTAAACGCATTTTGATGATGCTGATGCGCCACCACGATGGTGCTGTACGGTGGACAAAGGGAAGACCTAAGATCAAGGCCACCACGATGGTGCTAAACGGTCAGCTGAAAAGGAGGACCTAAGACTCAAGCCAAGATGATGGTGCTACAAAGTCAACAGAAGGAAGACCAAAGATCAGCACCACCACGATGGCGCTACACGGTCAACAAATGGATGACATGTGATCGTCCCGCCAAGCCACCATGATGGTGCTAAATGTTCAATAATCTAAGGATGTAAGATCAAAGCCACCACGATGGTGCTACACGGTCAACAAAAGGAAGACCGAGGTAATCAATGCTACCATGATGGTGCTAAGTGAGGCATCATAAGCCACAGAAATATGTATGCAGATGCAGACCAGACCATTATCACACACTCACACTCACACACGCACACACACAATCTGTGGATTAACATGATCGTACGCAAGCTGAAAGAAGTAGGTCTTAAAGACGTCAATGTTTTCAGCACTCCGGAGGTGTTGGGGAAGGGAGTTCAAGACAACAGGGGCTTGATACTAAAATGTCCAACAGCCAAACCGCTTGGAGGAGAAACTGGGGACACAAAGACGTTTCTCAGAGCAGCAACGAAGGGAACGGGAGGGCTGAAGTGATAGATGTTGAGGTGGGATGAGAGGTATGGCCGTAGGGATCCATGAAAGCAGCGAAAAGCTAGGACAGCAATCTTGTACTCGACTCTAAACTGAATGGAAAGCCAGTGCAATTCCTGAAGTAGGGTCCATTTTAGATTTGCCAAAAGCAAGTCTGGCAGCATTGTTGAGGACTGTCTGCAGACGGGAGAGTTCTTTTTAAGGGACACCTGCCAGAAGGGATTTACAATAGTCTAAGCGGTAAGGGCAAGGGAACAAATAATTTGAACTGTAGCGGACCGGGTGATGAATGGTCTAATAATAATAATAATATCGGTTATTATATAATCGCTTTTTCCCAATTCGGCGAATGGGCTCAGAAGAGCCGCAAACTAAACCCAACACGCACGCTCACGTGACACACACACATTCACTCTGAAGACAAACACAGTGCAAGACAGACACAGGACATTATAATAATAATAATAATAATAATGAGTATTTATATAGCGCTTAATCTTACTCAAAAGCTCTAAGCGCTTTACAATCTGTACACAAAAATAAAAATACAATGACATATGCACATAACAAACAAAGCACAATGCCCGAACACACCATTTTTACAATAAACTAAACAACAATACATACATAATAATTTATATTCTAATTAACATTTAGTCTAAACAAGGAGGATTGCAGAACTACAACTAAGGCATCAAACACTGGCAGTTATTCAAAGTAAAGCTTGAAGAGGTGAGTTTTCAACTACCTCTTGAAGTCAGAGACAGACTCACTGTTTCTGACCTCAAGAGGAAGTGTATTCCATAACACTGGGGCTTGATAAACAAAAGTGCGCTGACCAAATGTTTTAGTTTGGACAGAAGGTACACACAACTTCCGTTTATCAGAAGAGGAGCGGAGCTCACGAGAGGGTGTATACACATGCAGCAAAGAAGACAAGTATTCTGGGCTGGTGCCTGAAAGGCAGTTAAAACAGATTGACATAACTTTGTATTGAATACGTGAGGACACAGGTAGCCAGTGAAGGGACTTCAAGATGGGTGTGACATGCTCAGTCTTACGGACTCTCACAACAAGCCGGGCTGCATTGTTCTGAATTTTTTGGAGGCGATCAATGAGATACTGAGGGCAGCCACAAAGCAAAGAGTTACAATAATCTAGCTTGGACAGCACAAATGCACAAACTAGTGTTTTAGTGGCTTCCACGGTCAGCAGGTGACGAACTGAACTAATACGACGAAGTTCCAGATAAGCGGATCTACACACTGCACTGACATGCTGTGACATAGATAACTCGCTGTCAAGTGTAACACCCAGGTTTCTCACACTCGCAGAGAAGCCAATGAGTGTTCCATCCACAGACAATGATGATGGTAAAGGCAGGGACGAAGATAATCTTGGATTAGCTACCAACATTGCTTCAGTTTTGCCATCATTTAACATCAGTTTGTTGGTGGTCATCCATGATTTGACATGGTCAATGCACTGGCTTATACTTTGGACAGCATTCACAGCTCGCTCGACAGTATCACTTTTGTACATCTGCGTATCATCTGCAAATGCATGATGGGAAATGGAGCGACTACAAATCAGGTCGGACAGGGGCTGAACATACAGTAAGAACAATACAGGTCCTAGGACCGAGCCCTGGGGTACACCAAACCGAAGAGGTGATGGCTCAGAACGACAGCCGTCGACAGAAACAATCTGGGATCGTTCAGTCAGGTATGAACTAAACCATGCCAAGACTGTGCCTTCAATGCCAAATACAGATTGAAGACGGCACAGCAAAATTTCATGGTCAATAGTGTCGAACGCACTGGACAGGTCCAGCAAAGCAAGGACTGTGATCTTACGCTCGTCCAAAGCACAAAGCAGGTCATTGAATATCTTCAGCAAAGCTGTTTCAGTGCTACGATGGGGACGATATGCAGACTGGAATACACTGAACAGACTATTAGAGTTGACATGCTTTAAAGTTTGAACAAGGACAATTTTCTCAAGAATCTTTGATAGAAATGTAAGATTGGAAACTGGGCGATAGTTTTTCAGTACATTTGGGTCTAAAGATGGTTTCTTCAATAGGGGTTTCACAAGTGCAGTCTTGAAGCTTTCAGGAAAAATACCAGTGGAGAGAGAGTTGTTGATGACTTGTGTAATGGCAGGCAACACTTCATCCAGGCACTCGTACAACAAGGGAGTGGGTATGGGGTCTAACTCACAAGTTTTGGGGGCAGTGTTTGTGATCACTTTTCTGACCTCATCCTCTAGCACAGGTTCGAAGGCTGAGAGAGGTTCTCCACTAAAGCGTTTTTCGGTGAACAAAACTGAAGTGGGCATGAGATCCAGAGAATCACGAATTTCGCGGACCTTATCAACGAAGTAATCTGCAAAAAGCTGAGGCAGCTGGCACGGGGGAAATGTAGTGGGAAGAGGTGATGGAGTCTTCTTCACCATAAGCTTATTGGTCACATTATACAATTCTTTGCTTGTTGTGCACTCACTGATCTTCCTGTTGTAAAACGAAGATTTTGCTCCATGAACAATCTCATTTACATGCTTCTTAGAACATGTGTATATCTGCTTGTGAACAGTCAACCTAGTTGAGCACCACATTCTCTCAGCTTGGCGCCGCATCTGCTTAGCCGAACGCAGCTCTTTGCTCACAAACCTATACCACGGGCTGATTCTATGAGCTGACTTTTTACGCTTTGAAGATGGTGCATGGTTGTCTAAGACAGTGCGTAAACATGACTCAAACTCCTCGGCACTAGGACTAGGATGGTGAGACAGTGACTGAACGAGGTCAGCCTTGAAGGCTAGTCTGTCAATGGCACGAACATTGCGCACTATGGTAAGCATAGGCACTGGAGGTGGGACTATGGCCCTCAAATGACTGATCACACAGTAATGGTCTGAACATATTGCATCAGAAACCTGTGCTGAGCACAAGATATCATCGTCACATCTATGAAGGATCCAGTCAATAGTATGCCCTTGTCTATGAGTTGGTTTGTCGACAACTTGGTGCGAAGGGTCAGCTCAGCTACTGAGGTTTTGGAAATTTTGATCGCTTGTATTTGAAATTTATAAAGTGGCCTGAAACCGGTACCAAAGTATCTCTTTCATAAACGCACGAAAATTACACGGAGAAGCATCTTTGTGGAGCTGGGTGTAATCGGAATATTTGTGAAAATCACAGGCATGTCGAGTGATGACGTCAGAGAGGGATCGGGTGTACAGGCTAAAAAGGACGGGTCCAAGGACGGATCCTTGGGGGACACCGTGTCTCAGCGTGATGGGCTGCGACTCTAATTGATTGACAACACCCTTCTGAGTACGCCCACGCAGATATGAGGAAAACCAAACAAGTGTTTTGCCAGAGATGCCAAAGGATGTGTAAAGTCTCTCTAGGAGTACAGTACGGTCAATCGTATCAAATGCCGCCGAGAGGTTAAGGAGGCAAAGTATGGAAACCAACGTGTCAGCATTGCACAGAACAAGTGACAAGGTCAGACTGTGTCACAGCAGGCAGACTGGAGGGGTTCACATGTAGACTGGGTGTATTCACGGTACCACCGGTGACATAGTTCAACTGTGACACTGAGGGGTTGGTTGGTTGGTTGTACATTGCTTAACGTCCCGACAGCAACAAAACTTTCTCAGGACGTGCCTGCACTGCTTGTGGAAAAAACCCCCTAAACAGAATATTGAATGTATGTTGCCAGCCGGTCTAATACGCTAAATAAACCTAAGACCATTTAGCAACACACATCCAATATCAAGAGCTACAGTCAGCGCTGACAGTAGGGAGAATTTAAAAAAAGGAAAATACAGGTGAATGGACCAAGGGTAGACAGAAACACACGCCCCAGAATAGAGTGGAAAACCCACCCTGTGGGGCTGACCAGGGTGACCCTGGAAACTAAAAAGTAGTTAACCCCACCCAAGTCCCCCAGGGCAGACCCGGGTGGGGGACACTGAGGGGAGGTTATGTGGGTTCACATGAGGACTGAATAGGTTCACAGTTGTAACTGGTGACTGCCACTGAACCAGTAGAACAGAAAACAGAAAAAACAAAACAAATCATTTTCCACTCCGGAGGAAATGGTCCACAAAAAAGGTACCACCACGACGCCCAGTTCATCACGAACATGAAGATGTTATAATCCAATACATCCAATCAGCCTTGCCACAATCAGACTCTTGGCTTGACTTCGCGAACGAAGATTTTATAGGAGTTGCCCACGACGTCTGCAGGCTTGTTCGTGGCTGCGGAGGCCAATCCGAGACAGGCAGGTTCGACCGCAGTGGCTGCAGGGGAAGGTATGGCCAGGGTTCTGAGCTGCGGCATCTCTGTTTTTTCTCCTGAGCCGCTTGTCCTTAAGGCTAGCTCTGTGAGAGTCCTCAAAGGAGACAGCTGCCTTGTAAATGGTGGAGCGCCAGGTGTCACGGTCCGCAGCAAGCGAAGACCACTGGTGGTGGTCGATTTGGCAGGCACTAAGTGACTTCTTGAGACAGTCTTTGTATCTCTTCTTTGGTGCCCCTCTGTCACGGTGTCCAGTAGCAAGCTCGCCGAACAGGGTGATCTTTGGTAGGCGATGATCCTCCATCCTGGAGACATGCCCCGCCCAGCGGAGCTGTGTCCGCAGCAGCAAAGCCTCGATGCTCACAGTTTCAGCCTGTTCAAGGACCTCGACGTTGGTGACATAGTCACTCCAGTGAATGCCCAGGATGGTACGCAGGCAGCGCTGGTGGAAGCGTTCGAGGAGTCGTAGTTGGCTGCGGTAGAGGGCCCAGGACTCGGAACCATACAGCAGGGTGGTGAGGACCACAGCTCTGTACACGCTGATCTTGGTGCCTGTTTTCAGCTGTTGATTGTGCCACACCCGCTTGAAAAGTCGCCCGAAAGCGCTGTTCGCTTTTGCCAGCCTGCTGTCAAGTTCCTTGTCCAGCTTGGCGTCCGACGTGATAATGCAGCCAAGGTAAGTAAACTGGTGCACTGACTTTAGTTCAGACTCAACAATGGTGATGTGAGGAGGGCGATACACTGTCTTGGGTGCCGGCTGATGGAGGACCTCTGTCTTTTTCAGACTGACCTCGAGTCCAAAAAGCTGGGCAGCATCTGCGAAGCAAGACGTGATGCGCTGCAGGGCTCTCTCTGTGTGTGCAACGAGGGCAGCATCATCAGCAAAAAGCAGCTCACGAATCAGTTGGTCTAGGGTTTTCGTGTGGGCCTGCAGTCGTCTGAGGTTGAACAGGCTGCCATCGAGACGATACCTGATGTACACTGCATCGTCATCATCGAGGTCCACTGTGGCCTGCTTCAACATCATGATAAAAAAGATGGTGAAGAGGGTCGGTGCCAGCACGCAGCCCTGCTTTACGCCGTTGAGAATAGGGAATGGTTCTGAGAGGTCATTGTTGAGTCTGACCTGGCCTTGCTGGTCCTCGTGTAGCTGGACAATCATGTTGAGGAACTTTGGGGGACAGCCAAGTCGCTCCAGGATCTGCCACATGCCTTGCCTGCTTACAGTGTCGAACGCTTTTGTTAGGTCGACAAATGTTACGTACAGCCCTTTGTTCTGCTCGCGGCACTTCTCCTGTAGCTGTCTCAGCACAAAGACCATATCGGTGGTGCTCCTGTTTGCTCTGAAGCCACACTGGCCCTCTGGGAGTTGGTCTTCAGCGATGGCAGGTACCAGCCGATTCAGGAGCAGCCTTGCAAGGATTTTCCCAGCAATGGACAGCAGGGTAATTCCCCGATAGTTGGAACAGTCAGACTTCTCGCCTTTGTTC
This sequence comes from Semisulcospira habei, assembly GCA_036245525.1. NCBI lineage: Eukaryota > Metazoa > Mollusca > Gastropoda > Semisulcospiridae > Semisulcospira > Semisulcospira habei. Next base: position 75,318,767 of record BTPG01000006.1, read on the forward strand.
TTGTACAGGGTGATAACGACTGCATCACGGAGATCTTTTGGTAGTGTTCCTTCCTCCCAGCAGCAGAGAAAGAGGTCATGGAGCTTGTTGTGCAGTGCTGTGCCTCCATGTTTCCAGATCTCTGGCGGTATTCCATCAATGCCTGCTGCTTTGCCACTCTTGAGCTGGTGGATGGCTGTGAGGGTCTCTTCAGCGGTGGGCGGTTCGTCCAATTCAACCTTTACTGGGAGGTGTGGGATTTGTAGGACGACTGCTTCTTGAACAGTGCGCTCAGCGCTGAAGAGGCTCTGAAAGTATTCCGACCAGCGGTTCAAGATGGAGGTATTATCTGTGAGGAGTGCCTGGCCATTCGCGCTTCGCAGGGGACTTTGTACCAGGTGCCTGGGACCATACACTGCTTTCAGTGCTTCGTAGAAACCCCTGTAGTCACCATTGTCAGCACAAAGCTGGGTCCTCTGTGCAAGTCTGGTCCACCACTCATTCTGGAGATCTCTGAGCTTGCGCTGGAGACTGCTGCAGACGAGGCGGAAGGCAGACTTCTTCACAGGGCAGGAAGGCTGGGCTAGGTGGGCCTGATGGGCGGCTCTTTTTTTGCTAGGTGTTCCTGGATCTCTACATCGTTTTCGTCAAACCAGTCTTTGTTCTTCTTTCTGGCGAAACCCAAGACTTCTGCAGAGGATTTTGCAATAGCAGTTTTCAGTTGTTCCCAAAGTGTTTCAGGGGAGGAGTCTACTGGGTCCGCTGTGTCTTTGAGCCTGCGCTGTAAATCTGTCTGAAAGGCAGCTTTCACATCGTCACGCTGAAGGCTGGGAACGTCAAGCTTTTTCTTGGGGGGCCCCCATTTCTTGGGTTTTGGCTTGAAGTGGAGCCTGAGTTTGCAGCGGACAAGGCGGTGGTCAGTGTGGCACTCTGCGCTGGGCATCACTCTGGTGAGGAGGACGTCACTGCGGTCCCTCTGACGCACTAGGACATAGTCGATAAGGTGCCAGTGTTTGGAGCGAGGATGCATCCAGGTGGTCTTTCGACTGTCCTTTTGCTGAAAAGTAGTGTTGGTGATGACCAGTTGCTGCTCCGCACAGAACTCCAACAGTAGGCGGCCATTGTCATTGCAGTTCCCCACGCCATGCTTGCCGAGGACTCCTTTCCAGGCTTCAGAGTCCTGGCCTACTCTGGCGTTGAAGTCGCCAAGGATGATGACTTTGTCGTCTGCAGGGGTACTCTGTAGGAGGCTGCGCAGGTCAGTGTAAAACTTGTCCTTTTCAGCAGGCTCTGCCAGGAGGGTTGGGGAGTACACACTGAGAAGGGTGACGTGCTGCTGGTGTCTCAGTGGGAGGCGCATGGACATGATGCGGTCTGAGTGGCCCGTTGGTAGGTTTTCCAGCTTAGTCGCAATGGATGTCTTGACCATGAAACCCACGCCTGAAAGCCGTCTTTCTGATGCAGGTCTGCCTGACCAGTAGAGGGTGTACCCAGCACCAAGTTCTTGGAGGCTGCCTTCGTCCGGAAGGCGTACTTCGCTGAGCACGGCGATGTCGATGTTTAACCTCCGCAATTCATGGGCAATGAGGGCGGAGCGACGCTCAGGGCGTCCGCTGTCTGCTTTGTCGAGCATGGTTCAATCCAATCAGCCTTGCCACAATCAGACACAAAACAATGAAAGACAGGTTCACTCTGCCTGTTAGGCGTATAAACACAGCTCAAAATCTCACGATATCACTTTGCCTGTACGCCTGCTCGGCGTTAAACCCAACTAACTAACTAACTTTGCCTGTACCAAGAGCTGTACAGCAGGAGAATACTCGGCTTAAGTATACTTTTACGTAGGAAGCCCCAAGCGGATATATAGCCTAACAAAAGAAAAAGGAAGTATGGCCAAAGGATATCCAGATGAGGTAGGGCCATACTACTACTACTACTACTACTACTACTACTACTACTACTACTACTGCTACTACTACTACTACTACTACTACACACACACACACACACACACACACACACACACACACACACACACACACACACACTCCCGTCTTTATCCTCTTTATCCATACAGCTGTAAGATGCATAGATTCTCATGAGCCCCCGCAGTTGCGGGGGCTCATGAGGATCTATGCCTCCTGCTGAAATCACTTTGTATCCACGTTCCTTTGACTGCTGGACATCTTTGACCTTTGTTTTACAATGATTAAAAGAAAAATCTGAATCCATGGGCAGTGAATGGGTTATGTCCACAGGACGACATAAAACGCAATTTCTGTGCCACAGTCTCTTCTCTGTCTGTCTGTCTGAAGAGATCTCTCACCCCACCACCCGCAAACCAGGTTGATACATTTAAAATGCTAAAACCAAGACGTGCCTTTTAGATCGCTTGACCCCGCCCCAAACAAAACCACTGTTTTGCACGTGACAACATCATCCAACACCCTCCACCCGCAAGGTGCAGAGATCTTCACGAGACCCAAGCAGGATGCGGGATATCATGAGGATCTATGCCTCTTGGCGCCTTTTTCTACAACTCTGTTCTCACATGGAGGAGCTTATCGGCGTTCGATATACGATTTTTTTCTCACTCTCTGTCTCTGCGCCGCACATGTTTGTGTAGGGCTGTTTGGGTTGTCTGTAGAGCAGGTATTGAATGTCCCCGGCGTCTGATACCGAACACCCAAAACCCTCCTGCACATGTAGTAAAACTGTTGCCGTTAGGGTTTCATGTGAAAGGAAAACAGAAAAAAGAAGATGAAAACCCTTTAAATTAGATAAAAGGAACACGACGTTTCGGATCCGAAACGTCGTGTTCCTTGTATCTAATTTAACGGGTTTTCAACCTTTTTTTTCTGTTTTCCTGCACATGGATGACACAGACTAAAAAAAATCCAGCAAGAGGCGCAGATTTTCATGAGCCCCCGGATTGCGGGGGCTCATGAGGATCTGTGCATCTTGAAGATGAGCAGCGTTCGCTGATGGGCTGAAAAATCGACGGGGAAGAAAGGCCACCTTTTGCAATTCAAGTGCGGTGGATATTCGGTTGCCAGCGACACAGTCTGTTACGTATCTCGATCACAGAAGCTTATAAAGGCAAAAGCTATGGAAGTCCCGTTTGTTTTGGTGTGGTCCAGATCTATTAAAAATCTCCCCCCCCCCCCCTCCCGGGAACAAAGTTGGACAACTAGACAAACACATTCACAGACAGGGTGAATACAGCATACCCTTCCCCAGCATCCCCAGCACAGGGGTGGGGGGATAATAATACCAACATTTAATACACCCAGATTTTTACAGGTCGACATTACAATAATGCTGCCTGTACAGAAAACTATTCTTATCAAGTCAGACGGGTTGTGGGAGAGAAAGCAGGGGGCATTTTCAATAGATCTGGACATTTTCTTTATCTTTTCTTTAATATCAGTCCAGTTGGAAGTAATGACTATCCCTTTCTCGGCCACTGACTGGACGCATATTTTGTTTGTAAAGTATTTCTTCATTCAAAGATCAATACTCGTAGTGAAAAGTTTAATACAATACACAGAATTATTCTTATGCAATGAGTATAAATACATATTACTCCTTCAAAAATGACACGTTTTTTGTCACCTGCTTTGTCAACATGATAAAAGAAGCTTCTCCCAGGAGGGTGTGTAGCCCCGTCTTGTCTCCAGGCAAAACGACGGGCTTATTCATATAGCATGTCCGTTGACTCATTCTGCCCGCGACACACCACAGCCAGATATGACTATCATGGTCGATCTGTCTCCTGAATTGTAATGCAGTCCTCAGAGGATAACTCCATATCCTTGTCGTGTTTCCGATGATTCCAAAAATGTCGCATTTCTTTTGCTGATCGTCAGTATATATATATATATATATATATACACCCGTCGCTTCACTTTAAATCGTGAGAAGTCTGCGAATTCAACTGACCCAGAATCGCACCAAAACTTTTTTTTCAAGCATGTCCCGGCTATCCTGACGAGCAAAAGAAATGCGACATTTTTGGCATAGATCTTCATGACACCAAGCTGACACCACAGTGTTTCCGATGATTCCAAAAATGTCGCATTTCTTTTGCTCGTCAGAATACAACTTATGCATAATGTCAGCTGCCGGTTTGCCAGCAACTTTGGAAAACATCCTAACCACTCTCCTGGCCGACCATCGCATTACTTCATGGAGAAGGCGAGCAGTCAGTGGTGGTCCTCAGACTGAGCTCGCTGCATAAGGACATAACACCGCCATTACACGCCGGTCAACCCGTCACGGGGCACTGGAGGAAGAAAGCGCCAGCTCAACTTCGCCGGGACCAGCGGAGAGCAGAACAATACAGGACAAGACAATGGACGGAACAAACAAGTAAGACGGAGAAAATGACTGAGAGCACGATCAACAAATGTGACAAGGACAGTGAACAGAGTGACAGTGCCCTCATCAAACAAGCTGACAGCAAAGGCCAACAAAGGACATAGAGGTTTGGGAGGAAACTACGACACATACAGAGGCACGTGCTAATGTTTCTAGTGCTTTGTTTCTTGCTACACCAGAGACAGAACGTATGCGATACACGCAGTACACAGGCGACGTAAACAAACAAGTCTCTAGTGCAAACCAGACTGTGTCCCCCAGTGTAGCACGTGAAACATGCCTGTCACAGAATAGCCCTTGCGATCTGGACTGTGTCAGGGACACGCGCATGCACACTGACCCAGAAAAGGCACAACATGATGACGTAACGTGTTGTGAGTCGGACAATGAGTACCCTGACGGCTGCAGTGACACGGCCAGTTACCTGGACAGACTGGCAGAGGAGGCGGGGCTTGACCCTGCAGTAGTGCTACAGCGAGATCACGGACCGACCGACACAGGACCGATTGCGGGACAAAAACAGAAACAGGAAATTTTCCAAGATAGTGCTCGGCACTCGGCGTTACAACGAAAAACTGTATTGTGACAGCGATGACGTGGTGTTTACCTTTGACTGTCAGATGCAAAGAAAAGACTGGTTTTTCAAACAGAGATGTCATGTGACATAATTATTTAGAACTTGATATAATGACGTGCATCAACCAGTGGAGCCGCGCTGACATCCAGGACTACAGAGAGCTATGCGATAAACTAGAAAAGGACTTTTTGGTCGTGTGTTCCATCCTTGTCAGACACTTCCTTGGATAACTTTGCTGAATGAAATGTGAACGTTGTGTTCGGAAACACCAACACTGGCATAGACTTTTCAAGCGGCGTTGTATCCATGACGCGTTGCAATGTCCATCAAGTTTCGATTTCGTTCGAATTGCTTTGTAGCCGCCACCCCCCCCCCACCCCACACCCCCAACATGCACATGGGCATACTGCCTAACGCATTAAACAAGTTCAAGTAAAAAAAACTGAAGTATACAACTTATATGTTTCCCGTCGCTTCACTTTAAATCGCCAGAAGTTTGCGAATTTAACTGACCCAGAATCGCACAAAGACTTTTCTCTCCCATGTCCGACCTATATTGACAAGCAAAAGAAAAGCGACATTTTTGGAATCATCGGAACGAGTGTTTCCGATGATTCCAAGAATGTCGCATTTCTTTTGCTCGTCAGAATATATCATTTATATGCCCGTCGCGTCGCTTTGCACCGCCAGAAGTCTGCGAATTCCAGTGACCCAGGGTCTCACAAAGGTCCTTTTCTCGCACGTCCGAGCTATAAACACTGTATAGTGTTTCGATGGTTCCAAGATGATGTCACATTTCTTTTGCTCGTCAGTGTATAATTCATATGCCAGAAAACTGCGAGTTTAAGGGCGTACAATGTGATGCACGCAGCCTTTGTTCTTATCTTCTGCGTTATGGACCTTTCAGTCTCAATCCCAACACGCAGTCAGCTTCAAAGAACCCGTCCCCGGTTGTGTAGACTTCCGCTCGAGAGACACGTAGCACGCTGCTCGCATTGCAAGCATGTGTGCATTTCGGGTGCATTTCCATGATTTTTCATGCTTCACACTAGGTCTGGGTGGCTTCAAAACCACGCCCATTGACAAGCGGCATAGATCCTCATGAGCCACCGCAAGCTTGAAGATTTATGCAACTTGCCGGCTCTACTGACTGATTTGCATCAATGTTTTTCAAAGATGCAAGTAAGTGAATTTGTACGCTCGCACAGTTCGCACACGGTTGAGTTGTGGCGGGTTTCTTCAGGACACCTTTTTTGTTGCTTCAAGAAGCATAGATCCTCATGAGCCCCTGCAAGTTTGCCTCTTGCTGGCTCCATTTGCATCAACGCTTCTTCAATATGTAAGTGCACTTGTATTCCTGCGGTCGAGCTGGCGTCAGAATGACACCTTTTCGCAATAGTCATAGATCCTCATGAGCTCCCGCAAATGCGGGGGCTCATGAGGATCTATGCCTCTTGCTGGCTTCATTCGCATCAATGTTCCTCAGTCCAAACGATGTTTTCTTACCAAGTTTTCTTACTATGACGTCCTAGATGACTTCAAAATGCACCGTGACATTAAGAGTAAGGACCGACGCCCCACTGAATTTTTTTCCTGTCTGGTTTTGTAGACAATGCTAGAGTACATTCGCCTAGAGCAAGATATGGGTCGTTGATTGCTCCATGGTGTCAACATTACGTGCTTGTCTGTCAGAGTCCTATGGTCTAAAATCACACACCGGCACAAATGAAAAACAATTGACGCTTTTCAGTTGAACACCACACGTCATTTGGACATTCCTTTTGGAGGCATCAGCCAGCGAGAACGGCAAATGTAACACGTAGCCCTCGTAGTCGTATTGTTTAGCTTGCGGTGATTTTGCAAACTGAAACCGGAGTTGACTGACAGACTGACTGACTGACTGATAGATTAATTGCTTGCTTGCTTGATTGATTGATTGATTGGTTGATTTGCTGGTTGGCTGGATGATTGATTTATTGATTGATTGATTGATTGATTGATTGATTGACGGCTTACTTATTTGATTGACTGACTGCTTTGCTTGATCGTCGCTGGGGCTCATAAAGATTTATGTCTCTTGTCACTTGTCACGTTCATTGTCCCATCTATATCTGTGTTCTTCTCGCCGGCGTCGGACACGTGCAGTCGTTTCAAGACGCGCATTTCGTGATCACTGGCAGCGGAGAGGTTCTTGTTTTAACTCATTCGCGGCCAGCCGCATCCGGATGGCCGCGAATAAGTTAACAGTTGGCCATACATTTTGTCATTTCACAGCATCCAACGAGCATACATGTTGCACTTTTTTTTTTGTAAGGCGGCATTTACTAATGCACACCATAAAAGCATCAGGCAGCAATAACGGAAATATTATATGTCATTCCATTCTCACGAATTCCTCTATTGACGGTTGGTCATTTGCCATTTTGCTATCACAGGAACGTGCATGTGTTGACAGTTGTTGACAACCGTGACTTTCGTTTGCAACGAACGACTAGCAACCACGAACAAGAACGAAATCACGACGTATAGCCAGCATGTTCCATAAGCACAGACAACACTCTAAACATCTCCAAGATGCATAGATCCTCATGAGCCCGGAGGGCTCATGAGGATCTATGCTTCTTGGAGATGTTCGTAGTGTTGTCTATGCTTATGATAGAGGACGGGTTATCCGCTGTGGCAATGGCTCTCGTTCGTTGTCAGTAGTCGTTCGCAGCCAGCAAAACCTCACTATTTTCTCAGTGCAGTGTATGTATTGCATAGTAGGGTCGCTTTGCTCCATTCTTACGATCTTTTTGCTTTTACATGTGGTCATCTGCCATTTGATCACGATTCCAACACCCATATAATAGACGGTTGTCCGAATTCCTTTTAGCGAACTGCTATGAAACCAGTGTTGTCTTGCCTCAGCTGAACCTGTGTTGCCCTTCTTTTAGTAGTCCATGTGAGCAGACACACGCAACAGAGGTTTGCTACTGTTCCTTGTGCGCCGCAAGGGGAGGTGAGGGGGAAGGGGTGGGGTGGGGATGGGGGTCGGACTCTACAAAGAAAGTGGCGAAGAGCAGAATAGTCTTTCATATCGCGACATTGAAACTTCATAACTAACCCGATCTTTGTCGAGAAAAATTGAACACCACCCAACTGCAAGACGTATAGATCCTCATGAGCCCCCTCAATTGCGGGGGCTCATGAGGAGCTATGCCTTTTGCTGACACCACTCTGAATCCATGTTCTTGGGCCATCTAGGGATTTTGGTGTTGAATGAACAACGATTGCTGAACTAATACAGTCTGCGTCAGCTGGCCCTGAGCGGGTTAGGTTAGCCCTTTACTTTCATTATTATTGTACGACATACTGATAACCTGATAATAATACTGATATATAATAACAGTATTATTATTATTATTATTATTATTAACCTTTCTAACAAAGATATTGCCAACTGTTCACCCTTTATTGCCTGCTGCAGGTCCCTTTAACTCACTTAGCCCCGACACACCACAGCCGGAAGATACGGTTTGACCCTGCCGGAAAGTTCAAGGGGTGGTGCCAGAATAGCTTGGCGCCCATAGGCGCCAAGCTATTCTGGCACCACCCCTTGAACTATCATGGTCGATATCTCTACTGCGTTGTAATACAGTCTTCAGAGGACAACTCAAGTGGGTTGATAGACCTTGGGACACAACGGGTTAATGCAGCATTGCATATGGAAAGATAACATAGCAGGCAAGGGGAGGACAATATTCCATTCGCAATGTATAGTCATTTGGCATTTCGCGCACCGTTTTTACTACAGACCTGGGGAGGGAGGGCTATGTTCCATTCTTACGATCTCCTGTGTTTTCGCATGTAGTCATTTGACATTTTACACCTTTCTACTACGAGCATCAGTTTCAAGTGCATAAAAGGCCATTACACGCATTAAAAAAAAAAATCCTCTCAGCATTCATTCGGCACCTCACCGAAATACATGTCGCAGTAGATATGAATGGGAGGGACCTGCAAAGCGCCATTCTTCAAGGAACCCTTACAGTGGCATTTCAACTCAGTGTATGCCGACCTAAGATACTGTATCTTCCCCGGCATTTCAGTGAGAGCTCGGTCTGTGATTTTGGACCTTGCGGCCTTAAGGCCGTAAGTCCAAAATCACAGATCAGCACACGACTGTTCATTTTATCATTTTATAGAACCTTTCAAGACCACTTTTACATAAGAAACAGTCTCACACCATATGTCATAGTCTTACCGCGCTAAGCTTTCTGGGATATCATGGTGCACCTGTAGCCAATTCGCAAACTAGAGTGTGTGATTGTTCGCCAACCCCCCCCCCCCCCCCCACATATTTCACATTTGAATGGCTAAAGCTCATTTCCTGCACGTAGAAAGGCCACGCACAATCCGAAATAGACTTATTTTCTTATTATTTATTTAGAAATACGAAGTTTTAGATCGCGTAGAGTACGTGAGAGATTTATATAATAATACCGAAATACGACAAAAATGCGAGGGACTGAAACAACTTCACGCCTTTGCACTGTAATGCAGATTCGGTTTATAGATACTGAGTTCAAAATAATTCCGTATTCCACTTTATTGGGCGGCGGCCATATGTTGCCAGTTAAATTTGATACTATTTTTGTGGTTGTGCAAAATGGACATTTGTTATAAATTGTATTTGTTGATTCAACTGTTTGAGTTGGAGTTATTGTGTACTTTTTACGAAAATACTGCAATGCGTCGCTCCTGTTCAAAAGATGGCTTCGACCTACATCGCTATTCTGCGGCTGTGAAAGGTTCTATAAAACATAGAAGTGGAGTATTTGTATGCTATCATTTTTAGACAGACCGAGCGACTGACACTTCTGCAACTGTTTGATCCATAGTCATCGAGCGCGGAACGCGATGTAGGTTGCAGAAGTGTCCGACGCTCGCGAGTCTGTCTTCTTCTTCTTCTTCTTGTTGTTCGCAGTGGGCTTTACGGTCAGACCAGCACCTGTGATGAATGACGTCGTTTTCTCCAGGTCTTGCTCCACCCTGGAGAGTCCTCTGTGGGCGAGCGCCATTGTCATCAATGATAGTTGGCCGTATAGACATGATAGCGGGTTTGCGTGGATCCATGGTTTATCAGAATGCGCCGTGCGGCCCGGGTCCTCCGTCTTCAGCATTCGAGGTTTATATAGTATACGAACACTCCACTTCTATGCTGTAATAGCGGACACACCTTCGGCAGTGAGAAAACAACAGAATAAGAAACCAAGCTGACAGGCACGCGCTAAGCATTTCCTGACCTCACCAGTCTAAGAAAAAAACACAGATGAATATGATACTAGCCAGTGGCATAGACGTACCTTCATGAGACCCCGCAACATGCGTTGGCTCATGTAGATCTATGCCTCCAGCAGACGGAACAGTTCTCATAGTCATCCTGTTAGATATTTGACTTCCGCGACCGATAGTAGCCAAGCGGACTGACAATTATAGTCCGTCTCAAGGGTAGTGCTCGGTTAGCTTGGCGCCTAAAGACGCCAAGCTAGCCAAGCACTACCATTGAACTAGATTGTTCAGTCCACCTCCCACGAAAGGTACCTATTGTCTAGAACACTTTTCTGAAATGTGTAGGCCTACGCAATCCGCTACAGGACTGAAAGAAATTCACTAACTGGGCTTCCTATAGGCGTAACTTATAATACAAGGGATGGGCTGGCAAAAACTGAAATGCCGGCATAGTGCTGTGTTTGTCTGTCTGGTCTGAATATTCCTGTGTTGTTTTGTTCTTTGTGACGAAACTAGGGAGGGACGGCACGGCATATTTCGAGCTAGGTACACAAATATAGAATATATCGTATGCAGTTCTGCGACGGAGGTTTTTGACTGCGAGCCGGCCTCCAAAGTTTCCAGCTTGCGCAGACGACTGTTTTTTGGGGTCTTTTTTCCGTGTAACCCATTTAGCCCGGATGCACTACAGCAGGCAACGGCTCGACCATGATAATTCAAGGGTAGTGCCAGATTAGCTTGGCGCCGTCAGGCGCCAAGCTAATTTAGCACTACCCTTGAATTATCATGGTCGAGCCATCGCCTGCAGTTGGTACATAGTCGTTAGGTGACACCTCCAAAATTTGGAAAAGGCGGGTTGAATGAGTTAACCTCCTTGTGCAAGCAGCCACTGGCAGTGCAAAAAGTACCGGTTACAGCATGTACACGAGGTTAAAGTGACCATCCCTAGCTCGGACATAAAGCATATTTCAACAATGTTTAAAAAAAAATACAACATAGGACACTGATGTTGCGTATGAAAATCTCTTGTCATGTCTTAGGAATTGTCTTTAAAGTGGTATTTTGTCTTCTTGTTTTTTTAAAATATTTTTATTTTATTTTTTATAAATTGCAGATGAGTTTTTTTCTTTCTCAATAGCATCTAAAAGCTTTGTTGCATTGTATTCAATCTTCCTGTTAACCTTAACCTTTTGGCTGTTGGTCGCAGTTTATGACGCGATGATTCCTGTAGGAATCACCGCGACAAAAACCGCGACCGACAGCCAAAGGGTTAAGGTCAGTGACTGCATTCCTTCTCTAGGTATAGTTTCAAACTATTGTAACCAAACGAAATCTCAACTCAGTTGTAAAGTCACAGTTTGAAGTTTACAGTAGCTGGACCAAGTGTTGACCATCGTGCTCCTCTGCATGAGGAAACACAAATACAAACTGGTTTGAAACGGTCAAATATTTTTTTTTATGAGGGTCCGTATGTTTCAGAAGGTAACGCCTTCATTGCCGAGAAAAAGTGAACACAATCTAACTGCAAGAGACACGGATCCTCATGAGCCCCCGCAACAGAGGGAGCCCATAATGATCTATGCCTCTTGCTGGCCCCAACTATGTATCCATGTTCCTTGGGCCGATGGGTCTTTTTGGCGTGAAATTAACACGGTCTGCATTCAACTGGCAGTGAAGGTGCTAACACAGGACGGAAATCCCCAAATATTGAAGCTCTTTTTTGGAAAGACTGTATTACAATTCTTGAGACAGATCGAGCATGATAGTTCAAGGATGGTGCCAGAATAGCTTGACGCCTATGAGCGCCAAGCTATTCTAGCACCATCCTTGAACTATCATGCTCACTCCATGTCTTGCTGGGGTGTGTGTGGGCTGAATGGTCAAGTCATTCGCCGTAGGGTAGGACACTTCTCACTGTCCCCGTGACATCGCCTCTGCGGAAAAAAACCCACACATCTAGACGCGAACCACCAGTCATACATACTCCTGTACCTCTGCACCTGGCTGTGGCTCATGAAGATCTGTTTAGCTCTTGAAGATGGAATGCGTTCTTTGTCAGTTAAGAGCATCGACGCCCGCCTTTCGATGCGTGCTGTTTCCATTGCTAAATTACTAGCAGTTTGCTATCTTCTTCAGTCTTGTCGACACTACTGATGCCACAAGGAATAGCTCGAGGGTGGTGGCTAATTTGCTTGGCACCCATGTTCGCCAAGCAAATTAGTCACTACCCTCGAGCCATCCCTGTCGATCCATCTCTCTACTGGCGGCACTTAACGTGAAGGAGTCAGTGTGAAGTGGTCAGTTCTCTTAGCGATGTCCCGGTCAGGTCAAAGATGAGCCTCCTCCGACCCATAGCGGAACTCGGGGCTACAATAACGGAAGCTACAGGGCTGCGTCGGGTTCTTGAGAGGTCACTGATGATGGTGGAGGTATCTAGAGGTCAGAGGCGCGGTCCCCATTGGACATACTGACCTATTTTGTACGTGTTTGTCGTTGCGATGGGCAGCTACTGTTGACCTTTTCTGCTTGTAAGAACAGTTAGTTAGTTAGTTAACAAGACTCTTAGGCAAGACACATAAATGCAAGGTAGTGTCATTAAGTATTATCATAATCATAATAATAATCAGGTTGATATGGCTATCTCACACAAGACAAACAAGTGCAGACATTGCGATGCGAGTCCAGGCAAAGCAAAGCAAGGCAAGGCAAGGCAAGGCTAGGCAAGACAAGACGAGGCAAAGATGAGGCAAAGCAAGGCAAAGGCAAGGTAAAACGAGGCAGAATAAAGCAAAATAATGTAGATGCATTAACCCATATCATTCGGAATACATAAGTTTGTGAAATAAGTTTGACTAAAATAGTTCAAGGGTAGTGCCAGAATAGCTTGGCACCACCCCTGAACTAAAGCCGTTGGTCTATATCCGTATTCTATAATGTAGCTTGCATATGGCAGTGTACCGGCTTTTAGCCTCAGTATGCAATGGGTTAATCAGTACAATAATCAATGTCGATCAGGCTGAGATAACTATCTCACACAATCCAAACACAACCAGACAATACAATGCGAGTCGAGTCGAGGCAAGGCAAAGCAAGGCAAGGCAGAGTAAAAACGTAAAGGCAAAGGCATAGGCGGGACAAGACAAGGCAAGGTTAGGCAAGGCAAGGCAACGGAAGACACAAATAAATAAGACAATGCACGAAGCTGACGCCCGCAAACAAACAAACAAAAAATATCGTTTAATCTGTGACCACAAGCTCTCTTGTTGTTGTTGGCATGTTGGGCCGCTTTCTTCCCTTTTTCTGGATTAAAATGTGTTCACTTGATTGTTTATGTCTGTAAGACCACACGCACACGGCACAGCAGCAGTACCCAATGCGCAAAAGGCCATCGGGCACACGGCGGCCGCCGTTGGCCCGCGCACGCCTGCGCGCGGGCCAACGGGGGCCGACATATGCCCGATGGCATTTTGCGCATTTGGTAGCAGCCTTCGTCATTATTATTCAGCACCATGTAAATCTGAATCTATTGTCCCGCGTGTTTCTCGTGGCGAGACTAAGTAGTTGCGCCACTTAGCGCTACACATCGCAGTGTGAGCGCTCATGGCCTCCCTCCTGTGGAAGAAAACAGACGGAAAAAAAAAGAAAAAAAAAAAGAAAGAAAGAAGAGAGACAACTAGAGGACAGGTCAAAATATGTGACCAAGAAGATGCATAACCCCTTGAATCTTCGAAACAAAATGCGTAGAAAATGGGACCAGAAAGATGCAATGATCATTATGAGCACATGGGCGCATGAGGATCTATGTCTCTTATAGATGGTGCTCGCGGGCATCAATGCCTGTGCTGATGTATGTCTCTAGCTGTTGAAGTCTCAAAGACTTCTTGGTGTCCGGTGACTTGTTACGCTTGAGGAAAAACAAAGTTACATTAACTTCGTCTAGAAGCATAGATTTCCATGTGCCCCCGCAATTGCGGGGGCACATGGAAATCTACGCTTCTTGCTGATTTTAAGAATGAAGGCTAATTCTTTCGTGAAGCGCGGGGATAGCGTGTCCAACCATAGACTCAGTTCGTCACTTTTTTTCAACTGTACGTAACTTTGTCCGACAAACATTGCCGTTGTATATTGACAATGATTTGAATTCGTTTTCCCCATTCGATTATTTTAACCTGAGTTTTCTGTCCAGTTATTTGAATTCGTGTTTCATTTTCAATATTTTCATTGAATGTTTTCTATTTCACGATTTCAAGTAATCGTTTCTATTCAAATTTTTCTGTTTAATGTATTCTATCTATTTTAAGAGACTTCCCCAAAATTACATTGTTAAAATTAGTCTGCCGATATAATAATAATAATAAGCGCATTAAGTAGGCGCTTTATCCCAATTGAATATCGGCTCAAAGCGCCGCCGCGAACTGACCCCAACAAGCACGCTCACGTGAATCACGCGCATTCACTCACACACTGTACATAAACACAGAACATTCACGTGGTGCTAAGGGCAAGCTCAAGCGAGCTACTGAAGCTAGCTACCGATACTGCCCTGCAGTCTCACAGATACGGATAGGTCAGATGGTATTAATGGTCACTGTTAGACGAACGATTATTTCGAGAGAGATTAAAAAGAGAAAGAGGGGTTAAAAAAATACCTCCCACCCACAGCTCCCCCCGCAAAAAAAAAAAAAAATTAAAACAAACCTCTCTGTTTCATAAATTTCTCTGTAATTAATTTGGTCTAATAATAGTAACGCTGACGGCGCGCACGCCCATGTTATATACTGACCAGCAAAAGAAATTCGACATTTTGGAACCATCGGAAACAAAACATAAAAGTGTTTCAGATGGTTCCAAAAATGTCGCATTTCTTTTGCTCGTCAGCATACTTCCCCCCCCCCCCCCCCCCGTTTTTACGGCGTTTCTACTGGTGTTTGTTGCCGTTGTTGTCTGGAGTTGTCAAAATTGAATTAAAAAAAAAACAACCCAGTGCAGTGTGGCGTTTTAATATCTAGATTTGTCTGGCAGTCCCGTGGGACTTGAACTCAACCCGATTTCGTGGCCAACTTGCTTCCTACTCTACGAGGTTCTGCCCTGCCCATCTTCAGAAAGCATAGAATTTCACGCCTAAATTTATGCTTCCTGATGGCAAACATCGGCCTCATGAGTCGGTGCATCCTCTGGGGGAAAATGTGAGGCGAGTAGCATGGACACCTTGCTTCGGCCACCAACCATCGACCATCAGCCAGCTTACTAGTCCAGATGTCCACCGTAGTGCAAGAGAGAGAGAGAGAGAGAGAGAGAGAGAGAGAGAGAGAGAGTCGGAGTCAGTCCCTCTAAGTCTGCTGCTGAGTCTTGGAGACCTCAGTCGGCCTACCTGCCTCTAACCCACCCAGACTGGAATGGACGTGTACCAAAGTCTGTCTGCGAACCCCCAGAGGGGGTGACGGAGTCGGAGGGACGGAGGGGACGGGTGAACTGAAGGAAAGCTAGAGAGAAAGAGAGAGAAAACCGGCGTTTTCCATCGCACACGTGGGCACCACTGAAACGTCGTGAGGTTTGTCTGAGAGAAGTCTTTGGCTTAACCACTTACCATTCCTTCCGTCGGAAGAGTAGAGGAGTAGATGACCTAGGTTGAACACGACCAGCAAGAGGCATAGATTCTCATAAGTCCCTGCGAAACGGGGGCTTATGAGAATCTGTGCCTCTTGCAGACGGTTTGGTTTTCGTTGAAGGGCTAACTGCATAAAATGAGCTGCGTCCAGTGCGCTGTGTGGCCTAAGTTCTTGCTTATTTTGCGGTGCATTGTAGAATGTCGTAGGTCGTGTTTTCGGTAGTACGGCTACATTTCGGCGCCTTATGGAGTGGAATTATATGAGAGTTGCGACATACTAAACGACTACAAGAAACTTCAGGACCGCACAGACCACAGATTGAAAGATGTTCAGCGTTTTGTCGTCGGCACGTATAATTACAGGGGGAATAATCAAACTAAAAAAACTATTTGATTCACCACGGAAGAGCTTGAAGGCAACGAAGACATAACAGGCCCATTGACAAATTTCTTTCGGTCAGTTGAACAACATTTTATTAACTCATTGTGCCCGTGGTACGAAATGCCCACATTTTGGAGTTATCCTTTACAATTCAGGAGACAGATCGCCCATGGTAGTTCAAGGGTGGTGGCAGAATAGCTTGACGCCTATAGGCGCCATGCTATTCTGCCACCACCCTTGAACTATCATGGTCGAGCCATATCTTTCTGTGGTGTGTCGCGGGCAGAATGAGTTAAGTTCAGAAAAGTCTCGTTACGAACGACGCAACAGAAATAACTAGACTACTGTGTCTACTACGAAACAAAGCTTCTGGAGGAAACTAAAAAAAATATAATTGTGATAAGAAGTATAACAGGTATGATTGTATAATTCCCGATTCAGAATTTACGTGAAGAAATCAAGGATCCCACGGCAATATTGTGTTAATTGCATTCGGCGTTTGTAAGAATACTGGTCTGTTTTGCAGACTGAGCTGCGGTTAAATATGATCCGCGCAATTCTGAACTTGTAAAAAAAAAACAAACAGGCAGAGAAGAGAAGGAACACATTGTTTCATCCATGTGGATATGTAAGCAGAAGAAGACTGACCCAAGATGTACATGGACAAGAAACGAGGGGGCATTTTGTTGCTGGCCTCTCTCGGTGTGGTGAGTACATGTTTGTTTTCCTTAATCCTTTGGTTGTCGGTAGCGCTTTTTGTCGAGGTGAGTCCTTCGGGAATCACCTACACAAAAAGGGCTACCGACAGCCAAAGTGTTAGTATTTTTCTGAAATCAAGCAGAGATCAAGCACGCCCCGAACTTACTGAGTAGATGACCGAAAATTATCACTTTGGCTGTCGTTAGTGCTTTTGTCGAGGTGATGCCTCCATCTTAACCCTTTTGCTGCCGGAAGCACTTTTTTCGTAGTGATTTCTGCAGTAATTACCTCGACAAAAAGCTCTACCGACAGCCAAAGCGTGAATTGTTTGTCCTGTACTCAAGAAGGTTTCTGTGTGTTTGATGTAGGGGCACCCGTGCTGTGCCCGGCCTGATGGTCTTGCAAAAGCCAGAATGTGCCTTATAATGAAAATCACTTTTCTTTCTCTCCCGACCCCCCCCACACACACACACACAAAACGGGGCATACCGGTTTTTCTTTTTTGTTGCAAAATCAGGACAAGTGTCGAGACTTCGTCTGTCGAAACAATTGGCATTAGCGTTCGCATCTCTGTGTTTCACGCTGTACGGTGGATGAAACCTAACTCGGCCTTAGCATGTTTTTAGTCAATGTTGTTCATGTTTACTTTTGTCCAGAATTTTTTGGGTGATTCTCTATTTGTTTTCCTTTATACTGATTGAAAACGTTTCATCCCCTTTAGCTTTCATTGTTTCAGTATCATTTTTTTCTTGTTTTCGGCATCCTTTGCTCGTTTTGTTTTCTTTTTCTCGTCTTTTCTTCATTCTCTTCTCTTCTGTCACTACTTTCTCTCGTTAGGTCCATTTTGGGGGAGCTGGGTGGCTCGGTGGTACAGCATTCGACTCTCGTCCGAAAGGTCGTGGGATCGAATCTAGCTGGGGTAAAAACATTTAATAATAATAAGCGCATTAAATAGGCGCTTTATCCCAATTGAAAATCGGCTCAAAGCGCCGCCGCGAACTGAACCCAACAAGCACGCTCACGTGAATCACGCGCATTCACTCACACATTGTACATAAACACAGAACATTCACGTGGTGCTAAGGGCAAGCTCAAGCGAGCTACTGTAGTTTTTGGAAATTCAAAATCGTTTGTATTTGAAATTTGATTAAGTGGGCTGAAACTGATGCCAAAGTGGAGACAGACCTCTTTTCGGTGCCCCGTCTTTGAAATCACCTTCGTTGTGGATCAAAGACGTTAAGCCCTAAACGTTTAACTTCTTTTTGGGTGTGTGTCCATTTTGTGCAGTTGAAAGGAGATGGGTCAAGCACCTGAAGACATTTTTTGTCAACTTCCATTTCTTTCGTTGCATCCTAATGTTTGTACAGCAAATCCAGACTACCTGCAGGAGATCTGTAGACCCTCAAGACCTGGTGCATGTAGTGCATTGACTCTGGAAGATCTATGTCTCTGGCGTGTAAATATAGATCGCATTCGCTGAAATCGTCTATTCAAACCTTTTCGCATTTTGAACTCTTTGCGGAAAGGTCGTGTTTGAGAGTTCATAATCAGTATTGGTATTTTATGAATATTCTGACATTGAGTCAAAGATTACTGTGTGCTTGTTAACTCATTCGAGACGAAGGGCATCCGAATACGTGGCTTAAGCTACGTATCCGGATGCCGTTCGTTTTGAATGAGTTAAACCGTATATATCAGAGTTTATGTTTAATATCGATATTTAACCCGTTCAGTGCCAAGAAAACTCGAAAACAGCCCAACTGCAAGAGGCATAGATTCTCATGAGCCCCCGCAATTGCGGGGGCTCATGAGGAACTGTGCCTCTTGCTGACACCACTTTGAATCTACGTTCCTGGGACGTCCTAGCCTGTGTGTGTGTGTTGAATTAACGAAGATTACTTTGGCACAGCCTGCGTCAGCTGGCACTGAACGAGTTAACTGACCATTCTGATATAGAGTCTGTGATAACTGCGTGTTTGTCTGTGACGATTTACCTTACTTTACGGATCGTAGCCGTAAGGTCCAAAGTCACACATCCGCACACAACGCACTTATAACATTGAATATCAGTGCTTCCGTTTTGCATGGATCTATTTGTGGCTACGGGGCCAGCCTCGATACCTATTGCGGTACCAGGCAGCCGCAAAATAATACTGTGTTATTCGCCACCGACATCGCCATTGCAGTGCTGAATTTACACAGACTTGTGAAGACAGACCACTTGGTAAGCAAAAGGTGCTCGGGCCGACCTCAGCCTTAACCGGCCCGCGCACGACAGTGCGCGGGCCGGTTAAGGCTGATGTCGGCCCGATGACCTTTTGATCACCAGCTCCATGGCCAACCCCTCCCACCCCCCCCCCCACCCCATCCCCAAACCCTCCGCTCCCGTCCTTTAAAGCAGCCAGAATCGTGTGCGTTTTATAGCAGATGTCTTGAATGCACCAGATTTAAATCACTTGGAGACCGTTTTATACCTGTTAAGTATCGCAGAACTAAGCCCATGTTTAATCTATATAATTTATTGCCTTCCAAGTGCAGAAAAATCATCTTGAATCTGTTGTTTGACGTTTGTTAACCGATTACTTCTCAAAACCCACCTCTACTACACAACGCTGCCCGGCTTTCACTAGTTCATTTCCCCAGCCATGCACAATTCATCACCACGCGCGCGCGCGCGCGTGTGTGTGTGTGTGTGTGTGTGTGTGTGTGTGTGCGTGTGCGTGTTAGTTGTTAGCCTTTTCATTGTATCAGCTCTTAGAGCTACTTTTAGAATAAGCGCTTAACAAATCTCCTTTATTATTATTATTATTATTATTATTATTATTATTATTATTATTATTATTGTTATTATTACTTTTATTATTACATCCTGCGGCTGATTATTTAAAAAACCCACACACTTGCTTATTGTCCTATGAAGGCTACACTAAAGATTACAAGATAGATCAACCATTTTAGTTCAAGGGTGGTGCCAGAATGGCTTGGCACCTCATGTGCCAAGCTATTCTGGCACCACCCTTGAACTATCAGTCAAATTATTTAGAGCAATAGTGTATCAGGATGAAAAGGGTTAAATGTTGTACAGTTGAATAAGCAGCTACATGGGTTCAGTACATTGTGTTTGCACGTTTAGTCTCAACAGTATTCTCACGCTCATTGTTGACTGCGAACCTTTTTTCATTTTGTTTTAAATTTTATTATTGGGTAATTAATCAGTAACGACCATTTGAAAAAGAATGTTTGTGTTATCGTGTATCAGTGACTTCCACTGGTTGTCTCCCTCGATTCGCGCAGCGCAGCAATAGAGGGAGACAGTCAGTGTGTCGATGAATATGTATCAAACTGTAATCGACATCGTTCCTCCATACCCCTAGGGGATAAAGGAAATAACATCTTTGCCGGAATCTTTGATACCGCGTTATATGCTGCAGCGCGTATTACCGAGACTGACCTGTGTTTACGCCCCTGTGTTGGAGGAGGGCGATCGCCGTTCTCATTCAGTCTGCTACATGTACGAAACCTTTCCCTCCCTCTTTCAACTGCTTCTTTGTTTCTTTCCCCGCCCTCCCATCGGCTGCCGTTGTAAGTGTGCAGTGGGTGTTGATGCAATAGCCCTCTCACGCAAAACAGCCATGTGACTCATCTTAGAATTGTCAAGAAAGAAGCTGTAGAGCGGCGTGCGGATCGACCGTGAATGCTCACAGGTGGTGCTTGACTATTTGGGCGCTTGGAGGAATGACGAAGATAGGCACCGAGTACCTTTGAGCTAACCCTTTTCATCCTGATACACTTTTGCTTGAAATAAATTTGACTGTAATAGTTCAAGGGTGGTGCCAGAACTGCTTGGCGCCTGAGGCGCCAAGCTGTTCTGGTACCGCCCTTGAACTGAAATCGTTTATCTATCTTCTAACCTGAAATGTAGCCTTCATAGGACAATAAGCAAATTTGTAAAAATCCCGCCGCAGGATTGTATGGGCTATCACAGTTGACCATCTTCGGCGCGATTGGCGTAGGAAGCGAAAGGAAAGAGGTCGAATGTCGGAAAATACACATGATGTATTGTTTTCTTACCGTGAGCCTGCCCAGCCATGACTAAACCTTTTAGACTAAGCGCCCATTCCCTTGCTTGGGGCGATTGGTGTAAATTTGTCCACTCCAAAGCAACGATCCACAGATATATAGGGCCAGCAGACCTTATCCTATATGACCCTACAATTTCAAAACGATACGTTTGCATCTGACCGGCAACCACAACGATGGTTGTATATTGGCCAACGAAAAAAAAGCAAAGACCCTCACAGGCTGGGCCAGCAAGAGGTATAGGCCCTCATAAGCCCCTGCGACTGCAGGGGCTTATGACGGTCTATGCCTCTCGCAGGTGGGTGTTGATGAGTAGGGGTGTGTCACCGAAGGAGTGTACCATGCCTGGGGCGTGTGATGACATTTGGGGCCAGACCCCTTGTCCACAAACAATTTGTTGTGCGTTTTGTGGGAAATTCCACACTTATTCATCTTATATTATCGGTTCCGGGTCCCTCATGCCGGCTATCTACGTTCCATGTTCCAAGGGGCGTTATTTTCTTATGGACCCCTGCGGTCGTAGCGACTTAGGAGATTTTATGTTTTTGCAAATACGGAAATGCTCAGGTTACTTACATCTCCGCCTCCCAGACAGATACATTGTAGTTGTCAGTTTAAAAAAAAACCCAAACTACAACGATATTAATATCAGTGAAGTTGATAACATAATCGTCCTCATCATGGTCATCATCCTTACCCTCCTTATTCTACAGCAACAGCAAGTGCAGCAACATCAATATCAACATCTACATCAACATCATGATCAACACCAACATCAATAACAACAGCAACATCAACAACACCATCAACAACAACATCAATATCAATGTGTGTGTGTGTGTGTGTGTGTGTGTGTGTGTGTGTGTGTGTGTATTTTATACATCGTATATAATTTTTTATTTTGCGCAGCACCGAGAAGATTTCCGAATGTATTTTTACATATGGCAATAATATCTTATCTTATCTACATCAACAACATTAACACCAACTGCAACAGCAACAACTACAACAGTAGCGTTTTTCTCGATTGCAACATGCTGATAGTGCACATTGTTTTTGGGTGGAATTGGTGGTTCGGGAGGTCAGGGGTGCGGGTGGATGGTGGAAGAGACTGTTTTGTCTGGACAGGGGAGGGCTTTGTATGTAACAGCTGGTCATCTTAGTTTCTTCTTCTTCTCGTTCTTCTTCTTCTTCTTCTTCATCTCTCTCTCTCTCTCTCTCTCTCTCTCTCTCTCTCTCTCTCTCTCTCTCTCTCCTATTCCTTCACCACTTTACTGCTGGTTGACGCAGAGTCTAGATCCATATTCCGGACGCAGAGTCTAGATCATATTCCGGAAATCTTGCGGAAATTCAACGTCAAATAACTCAGCAGTCCAAGGAATATGAATACAAAGTGGTGTTAGCGAGAGGCATAGATCCTCATGAGCCCCGTAACTGCGGGAACTCATGAGGATCTATGTCTCTTGCAGCTGGATCGCGTTGACTGTTTTCTCGGCAGTCAAGTGTTGACTGCTATGTTCGACACCCAGTGGCCATCTACTATTGAGGAACACATGTTGCCAATGGGGTCCAGAAGACTGGTCAGAATATACAGGCACACTGTACCATGTCGGCCACTTTAGTACAATTGTGTGCTGGCGTGTGATTTTGGACATTACGGCACAAGGCCGTAAGGTCCAAACTCACATACCTGCACACACAGTGACAGCGGCGATGTACCTCGTGCATGTTTTTATACGAGTTCCACCTGGATGGATCAAAGAACTTTGCACCTGATGTTTTGAACCCGAATTCCGATCGTTTTCAATGACTGGTTCAGCAGTACTCCCATGTAAAAGAAAACGTTAAACGTTTAGGGCTTAACGTCTTTTGTCCACCACGAAGGTGATCACATGTGAAGGAAAAAGACAATAAGTCCAGTTTTGTGAAGAGCGTGATTTTCATTGTATTTCAATGACAATATCGCTTTTCACGAAAAGTGAAATTACTGTCTATTGCCCTCACAAGGCAAAGTAGTCCAGCTACTCCCTATTGTTGGTTGGTTGGTTAGTTCGGGATTTAACGTCCACTGAACAAGAGTGGCCATGGACGGCCGTAACTGGCGAGTTATGGGAGACAGGGACAGCTGTTGCCTATGGAATACGACCTGAACGCAGTTCAATTCAGGTGCACTGTCTGTGTAACTTTGATGTACCAGGACCTTTTAACGGACATTTTATAGAGCTCCCTATAGTATAAACTAGAATGAGCTCAATGGCGGATCGGTGTGTGTGTGTGTGGTGAGGGGGGGGGGGGAGGTCGTGGGGTTCCAGACCCTCCCCCTCTAGCCCCCCCCCCCCCCCGACCCAAAATTGCTGAAAATGCTATATAGGCCTTTTGTGGCAGGTTGAAGGTCCTAAACAAAATGTTGAAAACCCGCCGCCGCCCCCCCCCCCCTTTTTCTTTTTTGAGGCAAGTGATCCGCCCCTGGAGCTCATACACAACCTTCCCCCGAAGAAACCATGCCGACTTTTGCGTAAGAAAACGTTTCGGCTACAAATTGAAATGCATACGACTATTATGATCTAGGTCTCTTGCTGTGCACATGAGGGTCTATGCTTTGGAGGCCACCACTTTGCTTTTTAGTCAGTTTGAATCAGTAGGAATACACGTAACACGCGGCACAGTGATTGTGTGGTGTCTGAACTTGAATATAAATTTTGCCAGTTTTCGACCCCTTCCCCTCAGTGTCATTGATCCCCTTTCGCCAGTTTTCGACCCCTTCCCCTCAGTGTCATTGATCCCCTTTCGCCAGTTTTCGACCCCTTCCCCTCAGTGTCATTGATCCCCTTCACGCAGATTGTGTTTGTGACATCTGGCATCTCAAATCTTTGTTCATTCAGCGCCGAAAGGCACAGCCGTCCAAGGAACATGGATACAAAGTGGTGTCAGCAAGAGGCATAGATCCTCATGAGCCCCCGCAACTGCGGGGGCTCATGAGGTTCTATGTCTCTTGCAATTGGACTGTGTTTATTTTGTTTCTCTTGAGAATCTATGTTTTTTTTTTTTGCAGATGGATTGTATTATTTTAGTTTTTTCTTCTTTTTCTCGGCATTGCAGGGCTTGAAAACCAGCTTTAGTTAGTTGTAGACAAAGTCAATGACAGCTTCCCACCCACTCACCAATAAATACCCGCCTGCCAGACCAAGTCTATAGTGTGGGGGCACACCCTTCATTCTCCTCACCTTTGACCTTTGACCGATTTGTGTTGAGCAGTAGTGACGTATGTTGTCTCATATTTTGAAGCCTATCGTGTGACTGCATGGGAAAACAACGGGACTGTGGAAAGATTAACCCCTTGTGCACGCAGCCACCGGTACTGTTTACAGTACCAGTGGCTGCATGCACAAGAGGGTGTGGGGCGGGGGTGTGGGGGGGGGGGAGGGAGGGGTGGGGGGGGGGTAGCGACTGAGTAAGCATTCGACTATCCAAAGGTTGAGCTGAACGATTTTCTCATTTGAGAAGTGTATACTGTATCACAATTTGAAGCTTATTATATGAATATACATGAATGTAGGAGTAAACAACGGGACCTTCATAGCGTTAAGCATCCGACCCTCCAAAGTTTGAGGGGCAGCCGCACCCCTTCCGCCTCACCACCTGACCGATTTCTTCATTAGGGGTATTATTTTCAGGAAAAGTGTATTGTGTCTAAGTTTTGAAGCACATCGCAAGTCAGCATTGGAAAACAACGGGACTTGGGAAACATACAGTTTTTGACTTCCCTAAGTTCATCTACTGCAAATAAAAAGTGAAAACCAACCCAAATGTAAGAGGCATAGATCCTCACGAGCCCCCGCAGGTGCGTGGGATCTTGAAGATCTATGCCTCTTGCGTTTGGGTGGTTTTCATGCCTTTTGCTAGTCGGTATTTTACCTATTACTGGCCTTATTTTGTGTCTGTTTCTGATGACGAATTTGCGTCTTTGGCATTGAATTTGGAGCACTTTGGCATTGACCTTACAATGCCGATCAGGGTTAACACAATTTGAGGACGGTGAAAAGGTTAACGGTACAGACTTTACCCTTGACCCATTTTTCCTCCAGTGTTCTGTATTATATTTTGAAGCACATGCGCTCGTGTATGCATCATAAAGAAAAAAACAACGGGCAGCGTACCACATCCCATTCGCCCCTTTCCTCTTTCATCTTTTCACGCAAATAAAAGGGAAAAACAAAAAAGAAACAAAAGGGGAAAAAAAAAAAACACAACAAAGCCACAGATTACACAAAGATCGTTGTATTTTGACGGTTGTGGGTTTTCGTGGCAATGCTCCACAAAGTCAAGGGCATTTTGTTTTTTCGCATAACACAGACACAACAAACATGTCGGTTAGGACACGGACAGGGTAGTTCAAAAAGTCAGGGGTTGTGTGTACACGTATCACTTACACAGCTTTAGACGACATGTCTGTCTAAATATCCTCGAAACTGTGTCTTTAAGTTTAACTCCTTGACTGCTACTGACGACTTATCGCTCGGCGGAAAAGACGCGTGACATTGGCAATAACAGTCAAAGGGGTTAAAGCAGTCCCACCCTGGCCTTCTTACCTTTGAAAGAGTTCAGTCTTTGAGTGTCTAGTGCACTGTATCCTATTTTGAAGCATATCATATGGATGTGTGCAAAACACACCGGCTTGGGAACCTCCGGGACGATTAGAGGCTGTTTCCTATGCGGCGGTAACCCCACCTCAGTGACGGGCCGGGCCCCACCTTTGATGGGGAGAGAATGATTTGGAAGATGGCGGTCCTGCGGAAGTGTTTGTTTTGGGCGGAACAAGCCGGCCCGTTCACTTCCGGTTTGAGCGTTCCAGATCAGTAGTCAGTGAGACCCTTCCAAGAGTAAGAGAAGTAGATTTTCATGGGGCCCATAAATTTGCGGGGGCTGATGAAAATCTACGCCTCTTGCTGACACAATGTGTGTCTGTCAGTGTTTCGACACTGAAGGATGCTTTCGGGTGTGGAGTCAGCGATGATTGCAGGAAAACCGCAATGTGGACGCTACAGAAATAAAAACATTCCACTGCAACGGCATAGATCCTCATGAGCCCCCGCAACCTTGCGGGGGGTTCATGAGAAACTATGCCTTTTGCTGAAATAAATTTGACATGCGCTTTGCAGCCGAACTAGGTGATTTGGGGATTTTCGTCTGTGGTGATCATCGACGGAACACCGCAATGTAGACATAAAAAACATCTTACTGCAAGAGGCATAGATCCTCATGAGCCCCCGCGAATACCTCTTGCTGATGCAAGTTGGCATGCGTTTCGCAGGTGAAGAAGGTGATTTAGGGGTGTTTTGTCTGGGATGACTGAAAGCAAACCTCAATGAGGTCGAATGCAGTTGTTAGGCAAGCGGCCATCCTGTAGTATTTGCATGACCCGCCGGGTAATGTTTCGTAGACATGTGCGAAGAAGCACGTTTCTGTGCCGAGAAATGAATACAACCACATCTCTTTCTCTGTATGTTACTCCTTAATATATTTTCTTGCCTATGTCTGTCTGTCTGTCGGTTGTTCCTCACTTGAAACAACAGCGTTTTATGAATGCACGTAAAGAATTATCTATGTTCACGGCAGTAATGTGAAGGTCCATTTTCCTCTGTTTTCCCCCAATCATTTCTCCGCCCCACCCGGGTCTGCCCTGGGGGACTTGGGTGGGGTTAGGTATTTTTTAGTTCCCAGGGTCACCCTGGTCAGCCCCACAGGGTGGGTTTATCTCTCTATTCTGGGGCATGTGTTTCTGTCTACCCTTTGTCCATTCACCTGTATTTGCCATTTTAAAACTCTCCCTACTGTCTGCACTGCCTGTAGCTCTTGATATTGGATGTGTGTTGCTAAATGGTCTTAGCTTTATTTAGGCCCATGTGTTAGGTTTATTTAATGTATTTGACCGGCTGGCGACATACATTCAATGTTCTGTTTAGTTTTTTTTTTTTTTTTCACAAGCAGTGCAGGCACGTCCTGAGAAAGCCTTGTTGCTGTCGGGACGTTAAGCAATGTACAATCAATCAATCAATCAATCATTTCTCCACTTGTGTTTGTCCGTTTATCTGTCTGTCCTTCTGTCTGTCGCTCGTCGGGTACCACTTAACACAATACAACAAAAATCCAACAACAACAACAAAACAACAACAAAATCGTAATTCTTTCGCCGGGAGTGAAAGTCAGATATTTTACCGTATATAAAGTATATTGTAAACAACAACAACAACAACAACAATAACAACAACAACAAAAACCGGTGCATAATTCAAACGCGTACAACAAAATAACTAAACACCGTAGAAAAATATATTGTTTTGCTGTCACTTAGAGATCATGCGTCTAGCTGACTGATGCAGAAAATTGCATGAAAGGATCATGTTTTGTTCTGGAGTTATCGACCGTTGATGTATACCGTCAGTATACTTTGTATCAATCTCTTTCTTTGACGGCTGGACATCTGTTGATGTATACCGTCAGTATACTTTGTATCAATCTCTTTCTTTGACGGCTGGACATCTGTTGATGTATACCGTCAGTATACTTTGTATCAATCTCTTTCTTTGACGGCTGGACATCTGTTGATGTATACCGTCAGTATACTTTGTATCAATCTTTTTCTTTGACGGCTGGACATCTGTTGATGTATACCGTCAGTATACTTTGTATCAATCTCTTTCGTTGACGGCTGGACATCTGTTGATGTATACCGTCAGTATACTTTGTATCAATCTCTTTCTTTGACGGCTGGACATCTGTTGATGTATACCGTCAGTATACTTTGTATCAATCTCTTTCTTTGACGGCTGGACATCTGTTGATGTATACCGTCAGCATACTTTGTATCAATCTCTTTCTTTGACGGCTGGACATCTGTTGATGTATACCGTCAGTATACTTTGTATCAATCTCTTTCTTTGACGGCTGGGCATCTGTTGATGTATACCGTCAGTATACTTTGTATCAATCTCTTTCTTTGACGGCTGGACATCTGTTGATGTATACCGTCAGTATACTTTGTATCAATCTCTTTCTTTGACGGCTCGACATCTGTTGATGTATACCGTCAGTATACTTTGTATCAATCTCTTTCTTTGACGGCTGGACATCTGTTGATGTATACCGTCAGTATACTTTGTATCAATCTCTTTCTTTGACGGCTGGACATCTGTTGATGTATACCGTCAGTATACTTTGTATCAATCTCTTTCTTTGACGGCTGGGCATCTTTGGCGCTGAATTTACGATGATATCAGAAGCATGGTCCGTGTCCACTGACAGTGAAGGTGTTAACTCATTTTACTCCAACAACGAAATGCCCAAATTTTGCCGTTGTCCTCTGAAGACTGCTTTGCAGTGCAGGACACAGATCGACCATGGTAGTTCAAGGGTGATGCCAGAATAGCTTGGCGCCCATAGGCGCCAAGCTATTTTGGCATCACCCTTGAACTATCATGGTCGATCCTTATCTTGCTGGCGTGTGTCTGGGGTAGAATTAGTTAAGGGCCATCTGAGAATTCAAAATAACTCCAGACACTCTGGTGTAAGCTGGAATGCGTGGCCATGCAGTTGTCACAAAACGCGTGTCCCTGCGTATCTGATGGCGCAACTGGTAACGCATTACTGCGAACTCTTTGAAACCTCCTCGCCTGAGGAACACAGCACAGACTTAGCACCAAAATGCAAGAGGCATAGATCCTCATGAGCCCACGCATATGCGGGGGCGCACTGAGGAAAATCTGTGACTCTTGCAGATGGATGGCGTTCCCTTTTTGAGTGCTACAACTGATTTGTGACCTGTATGGGTCACATGACCGGAAACGGCAGTCTTGGCTGAGAAGCGTTTTGAGAGCGGTTGGTCTGAAGCTGTGGGTTTCCTTGTCCTACATGGTTTGCTGGGAATTCATGGCACAATAATCGTTATGACAAGTCAAATAGTTTGGAAAGTGGAGGTTTTACGTAGCGAGGACCTGCAGAATCATCAGCAATCATGTTCGTCAGTGCAAACTGAACGTCATATGGATTGCGGGGGGCGGGAGAGTTCTGGGGATTGGTGGGGTGGGGGGTGGGGGGGGGGGGAGGCCGGTAGGGGGCCGAAGATTTGTTATTAGAAATTACAACAGACTTTTCACGTTTCACGAAATAACCAGAACGTTTTCACCGGTCACGAAAATCTTATTATGGCGTTGGCGTTTCACGACGAAGTCCTCTTTCACGGATCAAGAAGATGAATAAATTGCAATCACGACGAAGTCCTCTTTCACGGATCAAGAAGATGAATAAATTGCATTCACGACGAAGTCCTCTTTCACGGATCAAGAAGATGAATAAATTGCAATCAAGACGAAGTCCTCTTTCACGGATCAAGAAGATGAATAAATTGCAATCACGACGAAGTCCTCTTTCACGGATCAAGAAGATGAATAAATTGCAATCAAGACGAAGTCCTCTTTCACGGATCAAGAAGATGAATAAATTGCAATCACGACGAAGTCCTCTTTCACGGATCAAGAAGATGAATAAATTGCAATCACGAGAACGGAAAAAACGCCATTCACGAATCACGATTTTAGGCGCCCCCTCTCCCCTCTTCCCCCCCCCCTCCCCCCATTTTTTCTATTAGTTTAAAAGTGGAGTTTAATTTGAGACCGGCTCCTTAACATATACGATTTTGCGTTTGGAAGTATTGAAGCGTGTCTTTCATGATATACCTTCTTAGCAAGTTGTGTGAAGAATTGGCAAGTGCTAAAAATAGCACTTTAACTACGTTGTAAAACACTAATTGATTCATTAATACTTCTGTGTTTTCGTTAATACTCATGTATTTTTACATTTTCCTCCTTTTCACCGTCTTATTCTGTGCGACTCTCTGTTTCAAATACTAGAAATGTCACAGCATCCGATATCAGATAGTCGGTCGGTCAAATAGTCGGTCGACCATTCAACATTTCGAATAATTTTTGTTACACGCGGCATGTGTTAATTCGGTCAAGCTGTGCAGGAAAGACAAAGGCTGCGACACTGTTAAGAGTCCAATCGGTCTAAAATAGCGACCTATATCTGGAACTAGGCCATACAACGTCTTAAGGTCGAGCCAATCTTGACCTAATTCATATTATGAAAACGAGCCATGTCAATGCAGCATATTATGCTAACTGTCGGCATATGATAGCTGTCGGTAGCGCTTTTTGGCGAGGTGATTCATGTAGGAATCACCTCGACTAAAAGCTCTAGAAGATACCAGCAGAGGAAGGGTTAACACATTCACCCTAGAAGAAAACACCGAAGAAAGAAACACGCTTACAAAAGACATTTACAACACAATTTAATAATATTTAATATTTTAATATTAATTCAGGGATATACCCTTCTTCAAAATAGACAAACTAACAAGTATAGAGATCAGTCGCTACTTATCGTATTGAAGAAGGAATGTTGCAACCTAAGACATGACAGAGGGAGATAAATAGGAAAAGACAGTTCAATGGAAGTGACAGCAGAGCTCGGATTGGCCGATACCTCTCCCGCCCATGGCTGACACACAGTGTTTGTAAGGGCCTTCCCAAGTCCAGGAAATCATTATATAATGTGTGCAAAAAAAGTTAGTACAACCTTTCCCTGCTAGGTATCAGTGAAGCCAGATGGACGCAGTCTGGCCAGAAAAGGCTGTTAAGTGGGGAGATGATTCTGTATTCAGGTCATGAAGAGGAGAATGCCCCCCATACAGAAGGTGTAGCATTCATGCTGTCACCAGTGGCACAGAGAGCGCTGATGGGCTGGGAACCTCTTGGGCCAAGAATTATCACAGCAGCCTTTAGAACCAAGAAAAAGCTCAAGCTGAACGTCATCCAGTGTTATGCGCCCACTAATGACAGTGACGAGGAAGAGAAACAAGAGTTCTACGACCGACTCCAGAGTGCCTTGGACAAATGTGCGGAGCGAGACATCACCATCGTCATGGGCGATTTTAATGCCAAAATAGGGGAGGACAACACCGGATACGAAGAGGTGATGGGGAGACAGGGACTAGGCTCGGAGATGAGTGAGAACGGGGAGAGGTTTGTAGACTTTTGTGCTCTAAACCGACTTGTCATTGGAGGCAGCATCTTCCCACACAGAAGAATACACAAAGCAACTTGGGTCTCACCTGACCATACAACAGAGAACCAAATAGACCATATCTGCATTAGCAAGAAATTTAGAAGATCCCTTCAAGATGTTCGAGTGAGAAGGGGAGCAGATGTCGCCTCCGACCACCATCTGCTTACCTTAAGAATGAAGCTCAAGCTAAAGAAAAGCCGCACAGAGACAACAAGAAGACGGCGCTATAATGTAGGCCTCCTGAGAGAAACTGGAGTTAGAGAAGAGTTCAAACTGGTGCTGTCCAACCGGTTTCAAGCGCTACAGGAGCTAATAAATGAAGAGGAGGCGGTCACCACAGAGCAGCGTGGAAGGCAGTTAGAGAGGCGCTGAACTCAACCTGCAAAGACACTGTAGGGTTCAGGAAACACCATCACAAGGACTGGCTGTCGGCACAGACCTTGAAGAAGATAGAAGTGAGGAAGCAGAAGAAAGCAGCTGTCAACAACAGTCGCACGAGACCAGCCAAAGTAAGGGCACAGGGGGAATACTCGGAAGCCAACCGCGAGGTGAAGAGTAGTATCAGGGCAGACAAGAGGGCCTACACAGACAGCCTGGCAGCAGAGGCAGAAAAGGCAGCAGGCAGCGGCAACATGAAACAGCTCTACGACATTACCAGAAGATTGTCGGGTAAGTATGGCCATACAGAAAGACCAGTAAAAGACAAAGAAGGCAAGCCTATTGCAGACAGAGCAGACCAACTCAACAGATGGGCCGAGTATTTTGAAGAGTTACTGAACAGACCTAGCCCACCCGACCCCCCAGACATCCAGCCGGCAGAGACCGACCTACCCATCAGCTGTGACAGACCCAGCCGGGAAGAGATCAGAAGAGCAGTGGCATTCTTGAAGAACGGCAAAGCAGCAGGCCCAGATGGCATCCCAGCGGAGTCTCTGAAAGCAGACCTAGAGACAACAGTGGAGATGCTGTACCCACTGTTTGGAAAGATCTGGGAAGAGGAGGTGATGCCGGCTGACTGGAAGGAGGGGTACCTAATCAAGCTTCCCAAGAAAGGCGACCTCAGCAAGTGTTCCAACTACAGAGGAATCACCTTGCTGTCAGTACCAGGAAAGGTCTTAACAGGATCATCCTGGAGAGAATGAAGAGCTCCGTTGACCCCAGCTGAGAGACCAGCAAGCAGGATTCAGGAAGAACCGATCATGTACAGACCAGATCGCCACTCTCCGCATCATCGTGGAACAGTCTCTGGAGTGGAGCTCCCCGCTGTACGTCAACTTTGTGGATTATGAGAAAGCATTTGACAGTGTGGACCGAGAGACTCTGTGGAAACTCCTACGACACTACGGTGTACCCACAAAGCTCGTCCGCCTGATCAAGAGCAGCTACGATGGCATGACATGTCGCGTGATCCACGAAGGGCAGTTCACCAGGGAGCTCCAGGTCAGAACCGGTGTCAGGCAGGGGTGTCTGCTGTCTCCGTTCCTCTTCCTACTGGCCATAGACTGGGTCATGAAGATGACCACAGAGCACAGACGAAGTGGAATACAGTGGACACTGTGGACACAGCTTGATGACCTCGATTTTGCAGACGACTTGGCATTACTGTCCCACACTCATCAACAAATGCAGGACAAGACCACGAGGCTTGCTGACATCTCGTCCCAAGTGGGCCTCACCATTCACAAACAGAAAACAAAGACAATGAGGCTGAACGCAACCAGGGAAGAACCAGTCTTGCTTGCTGGCACCCCGTTGGAGGAGGTGGAGTCCTTCACCTATCTCGGGAGCATCATAGACAAAAAAGGCGGCACTGATGCAGATGTCAGAGCACGAATCGGTAAAGCCAGAGCAGCCTTTCTCCAGTTAAAAAAAGTGTGGAGCTCCAGAGAGCTGTCACAACACACCAAAGTCCGGATTTTCAACTCCAATGTAAAAGCAGTTCTCTTATATGGAGCAGAGACTTGGAGATTGACAAAAAACACAGTCAACAGAGTACAGACCTTCATAAACAGTTGCCTTAGAAGAATTTTGAAAATCCACTTGCCAGAGAAGATCAGCAACGTCAGACTCTGGGAGAGAACAGAGTAGATAACAGCAGAGAATGAAATTGGGCGAAGAAGATGGGGATGGATCGGTCACAGTCTGAGAAAGCCAGCTTCCAGTATCACTAGGCAGGCATTGTCATGGAACCCCCAGGGAAAGAGGAAAAGAGGTAGGCCGAGAAACTCCTGGCGTCGAGACCTCCAAGCAGACATCAAGAGACTGGGAACCACCTGGAGTAGAATCGAAGGAGAAGCACAGGACAGGAGTTGCTGGAGGTCTCTCGTCGACGGCCTATACCCGGGTAGGGGTGACAGGCGTAAGTAAGTAAGTAAGTAAGCAAAAAAGTTAATGCATCAAAATACTTAACTCATTCAGCCCCGACACACCACAGTAAGACATGGATCGCGCATGATAGTTCAAGGGTGGTGCCAGAACAGCTTGGCGCCCATAGGCGCCAAGCTATTCTGACACCACTCCTGAACTATCATGCTCGATCTGTCTCTAGAATTGTAATACAGTCCTTCAGAGAGCATCTTCAAAATCTGGGGACTTAATTCCTGGGGTAGAATGTGTTAATCTCTTGCTAACTGAATGGCAATTACCTTCTTGCTATTGTTATGTCATAATTGAAGAAAAAGAACCCAATGTTTGATTGAGGTGGGGGGGGGGGGGGGGTCGAAGGACGTCACATTCGTTATTGTTATGTTATTCCGGTATGGCCCTTTTTTTTTTTTTTTTTTTTTTTTTTTTTTTTTTTTTTTACCTAACAATTGTAATGTTAAGACGGAACGCATCGAAACTTCAAAGAAGATTCACACTCCCCCCCTCCCCCCCCCTCCTTCAGTCATTTGTAAATGGGTGAAACAATGTTTTACGACTTGTTCCTGTGTATTTTTGTCCATGGACATGAACGAACGTGTCGACATCCGCGCACAACTTTCGCCTTGAACAGTCAACGTTATACCATACGTCGCTGACCCTAGAAGTAGAATCCGATGAACTTCTCTGCTTTAGGAGCCCTCCCTTGATCTGGCAAAAGCCAGCATGCCCATATTTGAGAAAAACGAAAGGCCCTAAACGTTTAGTGCTTAACATCTTTTTCCATCACAAAGGTGATTTCAAAGAGGGCCTACCGAATAGGGTCTCTACAAATTTTGGCCCCACCGGGATTCGAACCCACGATACACTTGAGAAAAGCGAGATTCTCATAGTACAGCAATGAAAATCTCGCTTTGCACAAAAATGGACTTGCTGGATTCTTGCCAGATCTCGGCAGATGACGCGAAAATGCCGATGGAGACATATAGGTCATCTAGGAGTTCCGATCATGTTGACGTGTTGAGTATAGCGGCAGCAATTATGTCATTACCTTTTATTTGTCACCTCTGGTGCCATAGTGACGAAATATGTACCATAGAAACCCTTCCATTCCACCCACACTTAATCGTAGCAGGGTTTACCCACCGGAGTCTTTAGGTGCAACAAAACAGGCTGTAGTTCGTGTCGAGAATAGCTATTTTTTTCCATCTGCAAGAGGCGTGTAGATTCTCACGAGCCGCTGGCGACCCACGCTCGATGACTGGCATGGTTTTACCCGAGTTTTCTGGTACATGACATATAAAAGTCATGTTTGGTCTTGTTATACACGCAAGGCATAGACTCACATTAACCCCTTGACTTCAGTCAGTTCCGAGAAAAACTAACTGAACACGATCTACAAGAGACATAGATTCTCATGAGCGCCCGCAACTGCGGAGGTCATGCCATCTATGTCTCTTGCTGACACCACTTTGCGCTCACGTTCCTTGGACGGATGGGGCTCTTTGTCGTAGAATTAACAAAGATTTCAGGAACACAGTCTGCGACCACTGGCACAGAAGCGGCCCGCAGTATGAAAATCTGTGTCGCATTTTGGCGCACCTCAAACTCCTTAATCTGAGAAAATCATTGGGTGTTTCAAGTGCATGCTGTATTACGCTGTATATACGCGTGTTATGTCAAGCTGTCCTGATCCCGGAACCTTCATATTCACTTCCCGTCGCCCTCGACAAGTCTCGCGTGTGACATTTTCGCGACGTCAAGTTTTATTGCTGCCAGCGCCATGTGGCCTCGAGTACATAATATAATATTGGTCCCCCCGAGCTCCCGGATGTCTGGAATTATTACGTTACCGTGTGGTTGCGTGCCGGTCTGTGATTTTGGACCATACGGCTTTAGCCGTAAGGTCCAAAATCACAGACCAGCAATCGCTTAGGTCCAAAATCACAGACGAGCACTCGCTCCTGTAAGTTTTTATGTCCCCCACCTCCCTGTTCTTTGTTGATGAGGCCAAAGAGCGGTTGGAACTGAAGTTGTTCCGCGGATATTAGAATCAGGTCAGAAACAGTAGGTTGAACACCGTTATGGTAAGCAAAAGAGCGAGTTGCGCCTCTTTATAGTAAGGACTAACGGGACCGTTTCGCTGAATTGACCCGATCACTGCGACCTGCGTCCTCGGCCGGCAGCATTTGTACTGTGTTAATCGCTGAGAAGTACCGCAAACTGTTGGGGTCAGCGAGGCATCTTCTTGGGAGCAAGAGGAATATATTCTCATGAGACCCTGCGGCTGCGGGAGCCAATGAGAATAATTATACGCCTAATGCAAGCTGGAGAGGGTTGGGTGAATCCGCGGAATGTTTGAAGTTCGTGCAATGTTTGACATACTTCCGACTTAACTCACTCTGCCAGCGACACACCACAGCAAGATATGGCTCGACCATGATAGTTCAAGGGTGGTGGCAGAATAGCTTGGCGCCTATAGGCGCCAAGCTATTCTGCCACCACCCTTGAACTATCATTGTCGATCTGCGGTCCTCAGAGGATAACTCCAACATGTGGGTATTTCAGTCGTAACTCGGGCACAATGAGTTAAGGATAACCTATATTGACTGTACTCTGACTGGTGACATGTGTCCTGAAATTTCTGCCCCCATCTGCAGAAACCATTTCCAGGACAGGGACTGCCAGCGAAATGTCCCTCTGCATTGCATAGAGGTTTATGCGTGGGACTAAACAAAGCAGCCAGGTCTACGTTTGGCGGATTCTAGCTACTGAACGTTACGTGCAACGCGACCCTCCTGATCCCCATCTTTTGCGAAGACGTAGGGAGTGATTTCAAAGTTACTGTAAACACGCCGCAATGATGTCATGTACAGGGCGCAACCTGCTGTCTTTACTTACTATAGTTACTGCCTTTGATCTGATCAAATTCTGGATTAGGAATACACGACGTAACTCCCACTTTTGCGTGCCGGCAATGGCTGAATGGTTCGATATACTTCTAGCTTACGATATATTATAAAGGGCGGTATCAGCTTAAATCATTCTGCCCGCGACACACCACAGCAAGACATGGCTCGACCATGATAGTTCAAGGGTGGTGGCAGAAAAGCTATTCTGCCACCACCCTTGAACTATCATGGTCGATATGTCTCCTGAATTGTAATGCAGTCTTCAGAGGATAACTCCAAAATGTGGGTAGTTCGTACCTCGGGCACAATGAAGTAATAAAGTAATTCGATGAAAACGTCTTTGGTAGTCCAACTTCAGATCACTTCTTCTATTTCTGACTTTAACACATTCGAGACGTGACGCATCGAGATACACAGCTTTATTGCGGGTATCCGGATTCGTCACGTCTCGAATGAGTTAAAGTACCATTACGCCGCGTAAATCTGAAGACACATTACAGCACATTGTGTTTGTTATGCTTTGTCGACACACCTAATACACTTTAACAGCAGTTCGGACACGCAGCAAAGGCACTGGCGTAATCGCACTTATTTATTCTGCGCTGCCGTCAACGTGTCAATCTATTTTTAGTTGTTTCTCGTACTGATAGCGTTGTATTTCTAGATGACGCAGTGAAGTCATTGTCAGGTTACTTGATATACAGACGATGTGTGCTGAACTGGATTCTCCTGTGCCGTCTAACGAACCATAACTAGACCTGTGTTTCTTAACCATCTGTTACAGAAGTGTATCTTTGAACAGTTACGGCGGTAGTGGGCCTTCAATGACATATAAATAGCTCTCCCTTCATAATCCCCTGCCTACCTTTCTGATGTACCTTACTGAGGGCTTGTCCTCTACATCTGCAGATGCACGTCAGTATGTCTGAAAATGCGTCGCCGGGAAATAAAATGATCAGCGCGCACTCACTGACATTTTTCCCGTCCGGGCCGAACTTAGACCCCAGTAAGCAAAGGTCATCGGGCCCACGACTGCCGCAGTGGCGGGCCCGCGCACAGCCGCTGTGCGCGGGCCCACTGCGGCCGTCGTGGGCCCGAAGACCGTTTTGCTACTGGGGACGCCGTACGTCGACGTCTGGCCGCCATCTTGTTTCATGAACTAAGCGACACCTGGCGAGCACGCGCGTAATCGTCACGTGACCACAAGCTCGCGCGTGTGCGACTAACAAACTTGTACCATCAGGACCAATGTCACACACCAAAGTTATCAAGAATTGTGTGTTAGTGTTTAGTACTGATATATTCGCAAATCTCCAATTGTTTGTAGGATAGAACATAGATCACATAAGCCCCTCAGCCGCAAGAAGGCATTCATGAGAATCAATGCCGTGAATGTCCCCTAAGCTTAGTGATGAATTCGGATTTGTTTTTAAAATTTCAATTCACATCCCTGCTTAAAATTCCTGTGGGTTGGAGCCACTTGGACACTTTGCTAAGTTATAGCCGTATTTTGCTCTTTTTTTAAAAAATGAGCACGGCGTCGTTTTTGGAGTATAAGTAGGTGAAAATGTAATAAATGTAACCCTATCTAGCCACAACCGAGGCATTAATTCTCGTGACGTCAGGTGTTTATGTGACTCTACGTCTACTGAAGATAGAATAAGCTGCTTTACAGACTTTGTTAGCGAGATATTCCTTCCCTGCCACTGTACGTACATGTTTGTTTCTGAAATCTTGGTTCAGTCAGCGACAAAAACCAACACCGTCCAAGGAGCATGGATAACAAGTTGGTCTCAGCAAGAGGCATAGATCCTCATGAGCCCCCGCGACTGCGGGGGCTCATGAGGACCTATGTCTCTTGGAGTTGGATCAGGCTCACCTTTTTCTCGGTAGTGAAGTGGTTAACTGTTTGCAAATGCAGTCTTTCGTCACATGAGAATGGCATCAATAATGGCTTTTCTGTAGGTAATACTAAACTTCCGGTTAGGTCGGTCGTGGTGAACTAAACCTTAACTGGCGTCTGTATGCCTGCTATGAAACTTCTGATGGAGTTTTACAGTCGCAGATTTTGTTGTCACAAGATTGTTGTAATTGTCCCCGCCTTTGGTACACAAACTGGATGCAGCTGACCTACTAAGAGCGGGACCCTACGTTGCTAAAAGCAATGAAAATTTACTGTGAATCACGATGTTTAGTTAACATTTTTATCTCGATCCAGTGACTGTTTACGTGCATCGATGTCTATGAAGAGGCTGATATTGCTGATGTGTTGATCATCTCTTTGGCTGTATTTGTAAACGTGTATATTACCAATATGTCACATCCCCCCTCGCCCTCCTTTCGAAATAAAGAAAAAGCTAAAAACAATATACATACACACGTAGAAAACGATTCTTTGTGTAATGTTTATTTCGTCTTGATATATCTTTGTATTAGCGTTTGTTATACAGATTGCGAAAACAATCGGAAGGTTCAAAATCACAGACCGGCAAATGATTATCGAGCAGAGGCGCCCGGCGACCGGCAAATGATTATCGAGCAGAGGCGCCCGGCGCAGGAAACGAAGAAGAGGGGAACGGGGGAGGGGTGTGGTGGTGGTGGTGGTGGGGGTGGGGGGGTGGGTTGGCAGATAAAAATTGTTTGGTTTAGAGAAAAAAAAAAATCGGAGTTTGGATAGTTTTTAGAGAACAAAAAGAAAAGAGATTTCTTCTTTGTATATCATTTTCTCGAATATCGTCTTCGCTACCCCCTCCCGCCTCCTCCCCAGACACCTCGTTCTTTGTATTTATTAGCTAGAAAGTACCATGTCAGGCCTCCCACCTCCCCCCCCCCCCCGGACACCTCGTTGTTTTTTTAAACCCTTTTAGCCCAAAGGTTCCATTTCTCAAATTTTTGAGGAGTTGCCTAATGACTATGTACCAGTTGCAGGAAATAGATTGACCATGATAATTCAAGGGTAATGCCAGATTAGCTTGGCGCCTTCAGGCGCCAAGCTAATCTGGCACCACCCTTGAATTATCATGGTCAATCCATCTCCTGTTGTAGGTACTCGGGGCTAAATGGGTTAACGCTGAAAAGTACGTCAGGCACTATGCACCCCCCCCCCCCTGCCCTACCCCTTCCCCTCCCACCCCCCCTCCCCGCGCGCCGTGAAAATTATCTTCCTTCGCCTCTGTTTCTGTCTAAAGAGAAGTGTTGAAGGGGCAAACAGTGGCACGTGCCATTAAAGACCATCATTTAGGTGACTACAGCCACCTCAAAGACCGGCTTTAAGAAAAGGTGATCTCTTGAAAGGGTGGTCGCTCAGAACAGGTTGTGTTGTAGTAACTAAACGTTCGCAACCAGCATCGGGCTCCTCGTTGTTTCGCGGAAAATACGGCATCCGGTGATATCCTCAGAGGAGCTGTCTGGTTCTGTCTTCCGCAGCGCTCTTTTACCTCATTCTGCCCGCGACACACCGCAGCAAGATGTGGCTTGACCATGCTAGTTCAAGGGTGGCGGCAGAATAGCTTGGCGCCTATAGGCGCCAAGCTATTCTGCCACCACCCTTGAACGTTCATGGTCGATCTGTCTCCTGAAAAGTAATGCGGTCCTCAGAGGATAACTCCAAAATGCGGGTATTTCGTCAGTAACTCGGGCACAATGAGTTAACCCTTT
This sequence comes from Semisulcospira habei, assembly GCA_036245525.1. NCBI lineage: Eukaryota > Metazoa > Mollusca > Gastropoda > Semisulcospiridae > Semisulcospira > Semisulcospira habei. Next base: position 75,358,798 of record BTPG01000006.1, read on the forward strand.
GCGTGTCGGTAGCGGTTTTACTCGCGATGATTCCGGTAAGGAATCATCGCGACTAAAACCGCTACCGACACGCAAAGGGTTAAGAATCATCCCGACTATAACCGCCACCGACACGCAAAAGGTTAAATTGCTTCCCAGAAGACAGACTTGCCTCCCGTTTAACATTTTCGCCACGTTCTGCATTCAGGCTTTACGCCGCGAGTGAGCTGCCAAAGGTCAAATTTAACCCCTTCACTGCCGAGAAAAAGTGAACACGATTCAACTGCAAGAGACATAGACCCTTATGAGCCTACGCGACTTCGGGGGTGGGGGGGTTAATGCGGATCTATGCCTCTTGCTGAGGCCAAATTTGTATCCATGTTTCTTGGACGGTGTTGGCTTTTGTTCGTTGAATGAACCCACATTTTATAAACAGATAGGTCTACGTACGATACAGTACGTACAGCGGCAGAGACGGGGTTAAAATCTGAGACTTGTACCATGAAGACTCACGCAACGTTTCCAGGTCGACCGAGTGCACATTTACCTTGAATTATCAGGGTCGATTCTCACACTGGGTTACACTTGCAGGGATGGCACTGGCATATCAGAAACGTCGCACATTCTGTTTCCCACCTCCAACAGATGTATGAAAATGAGGACCAACAGTCTGCTCGCTCCATGGGCTATTCCGTTATTTCCCTTTGCCGACAGTTCATGTTTTCTCTAGGGGGGGGGGGGGGGGGGGGGGGGAAGGTACCTGCGTTCTTTCTTTCATCTGCACAGTTAGAAGCTGACGCTTGTCCGGTGAGCAAAATGTCCTGGGGTCGACGTCAGCCTTAGCTGGCCCGCGCACGGCCGTGCGCGGGCCAGCTAAGACTGACGTCGGCCTGAGAACTATCAGATTATCGGGTGCGTCCACACGGCTTGTATGACATTTCATTGTCTACATATGCTTACAAATTTGTTTTAATACTTAAAGGCCCACAAGCGCTCCTTCCGATCGACCAGTATTCCACAAGAGGTGCTTTAAGCCTTACACTGCCCTCGGACTGACGATGATAAGTTTTGAAAGCGATCTGCTCCAGGGCGGAGATTGATAGCTAAAATTCGCCGATACAACGGGTTCTCAATGTTATCTTGCCTTAACTAAGAATTTTCTGCTCTTCTTTTTCCAACCCATGTGAGTAGGCGCACGCAGCAGAGGTGTTCCACGGCCTCTTGAGCGGAAACAGAAGGAACTCTTCTGCGGACAAAGGAGAAGAAGAATCAAACTACAAGAGACATAGATCCTCATGAGCCCCCGCAATCACGGGGGCTCATGAGGATCTATGCCTCTTGCTGACATCACCACAGAAATTTTATTTTTCTCATTTTACGCCATTTAAACTTTCATAATTTAAGTTGTCCCTTCTGTCCAGCATTAGTGTAATACATACTAACATTTATAAAGGAGATATTGCCAACTATTAACCCTTTACTTCCTGGAGTAGGTTGATTTAACCCGTTTAGTGCCAGCTGACGCAGACCGCCTTTCTGCAATCTTAGTTAATTCAACACGAACCCCCCCCCCCAAAAAAAAAAACACCTCACAAAACCCACCAAGATGCCCTATGGAGGAACACATATTCGGAGTGATGTCAGCAAGAGGCGTAGATCCTCATGAGCCCCCGCAGCTGCGGGGGCTCATGAGGATCTATACCTCTTGCACTTGGGTGGCGTTCAACCTTTTCTCGGCACTGAACGGGTTAATATCGGGATCACCCACATTTTTCTCTCGCCGTGCTCTATCTCCCTCTTGCCCTAGTCCTTTCTCTTTCCACCTGCCACCCCCTTTCACCACGATCAGAGGATGTGCTTGTTGATATAGATGGAGGTACAGGGGGGTGGATACAATTGAAAGCAGCTTTCAGGCGTTTATGAATCCGATATGAATTGTACGTTGCATGCAGGGGTAGCCTGTAGTGAGTTACAGGTGTTTTGCGTGTAGCGCTGACGTCTGTAGGAAACAAAGCACAGGTTTGGAGAGGCGGGGCTCAAAACCAAGAGGGTTTTGGGGGGGGGGGCAAGAGGCATAGATTCTCATGAGCCCCTGCTTTCGCAGGGGCTCATGAGAATCTATGCCTCTTACCGGTGGGCTTGGTCTCTCCAATTTACATCCACAGAATCAGGGAGTCATGTCGGGGCTGAATGTGAGGATGAATGTTGGTGGAGGCTGTGTTAGAGTGCAAGTATGTAGGTCCCTTGTGTGACGTGTACTGTAAAACTGGGGTGCTGGTGTCTAGCTTCTTCTCAAAGAAATCACCAACAAACAAACAAGCAAAAAAAAAAAAAAAAAAAAAAAAAAAGAATTTAGATAAATGCTTTGATATTTAAGCCCTAATATAAAAAAATAAAACATACGCCTTGAAAGTGCGAACACAAAGATGGGTGAACAATGTCCACAAAGTCCCTTCTGTATTATGAGCTCACATGCATTTTTACACTTTCAGCACAATACACTTGCAGACATATGGAAAAATATAGGTTATATTCCTTCAACCATTTCACCCCAAGGCCTTATTTCCCAAATTTTAGAGGTGTCGACTAACGACTATGTACCAGCCGCAAAAGATGGATCGACCATGATAATTAAAGGGTAGTGACAGATTAGCTTGGCGCCTGATGGCGCCGAGCTAATCTGGCACTACCCTTGAATTATCATGGTCGATCCCCATACCCGCCAGTTGTTTGATATTTCGGCGAGTGGTGGGAGTCTTGATGGACACACGCACCGACTCTCCCCCACCCCATCCCTTCCACGATGTTTGATTTTCGGCCACTGGAAGTGAGGTCTAGCGTCGGGAGGCCTTTTGTGTCAGGTTGAAGGTCTCAAGCGAAACGTTGGACCCCCCCCCACACCTCTCTCGAGGTAACTGATCAGCCCCTGCGATCCGTTATGCATCTCTTTCTTTTTCGCATACCGTGTGTGTGTGTGTGTGTGTGTGTGTGTGTGTGTGTGTGTGTGTGCGTGTGTGTGTGCGTGTGTCTGTGTTTGATTTTGTGTGCGTGCGTGTGTGCCTGCCTGCGTATACTAAGAACAATGATGTCTCTTTTTCTCTTTCGTGTATTCCGTGTGTATGTGTGTGTGTGTGTGTGTGTGTGTGTGTGTGTGTGTGTGTGTGTGTGTGTGTGTGTGTGTGTGTGTGTGTGTGTGTGTGTGTGTGTGTGTGTGTGTGTGTACTTTCCGGTAGACATGTAAACACTCACGTCTTAATCACTTGAAACGCTTTCATTCTTGCACCAAACACACGTATTGTGGACACATTTCCCTGTTTTGACGAAAATGGTATATCCATTTTTATGAAAAGCGATATATTAATACATTGAAAATCTCGCTTTTCACAAAACTAGGCATGCTGACTTTTGCCAGAGTAGTACAGATTCTTTTTGATATTTTCCACTTGGGTCCCATGTCACGTTGTCTTTTTTTGTACTAATAAAGAGTTCCTACTGATAAGGCCGTACAACCTTCGTTCAAAGGTCCAAAACTAGCACACGAAACATGCAACGCTGGAAAATAAAAATCCCGTATTACTTCATTCACATAGTTTCGCCTAAAACTTCAAAGCCCATTTTTTGCGCCATTTGCAAAAGAGTTGATATTTGTCACATTGACCACGTGGTCCGCAGAACACACACGGAGAACACCTCCTGCCCCCCTCTGCGCATGCCTGTATGCCATTAGCACCCGCGACACCTACCGGCGGTAATCGCTTTCTGAAGGGAGGTAAGTGTGGGTAAAGGGAGACCAACCAAGTTGCCGAACTTGAAGGGGAGCGGTTTGGGCAATGATGAAAGTTCGTCCGGTCTCCCTTCCCTGTTTCAAAGACAAAGTGAACATTTTAGTGGGGCACTGTTTGACTGTGTGTTGGTCTGCGATTTTAGACCTTACGGCTGAAGCCGTAAGGTCCAAAATCACAGACCAGCACACAGTTCTAAGGGTGCCATTTTCCCGCTTCACGTCTCAGAGGTGAATGGTGGACGGTGGGGGTTCGGGTGATGGAAAGGGGTATACGATTTTTGTTTTTTGGGGTGTGTGTGTGTGTGTGTGTGTGTGTGTGTGTGTGTGTGTGTGTGTGTGTGTGTGTGTGTGTGCGTGTGTGCGCGCGCGCGCGCGCGTGTCTTTACAGCAATCTGGTGTGGCGGATGTCTGGAGCGGCGAATATTTCTTGGTTTAATAAATGCAAGTGCATGCGTCCCCTGCAGTTTATGTAACACAGTACATGTACCAGGACCGACCTAATGACAAACAAGTACAGTATACCTGAGAATTTGTCTGCATGATTATGGCTGTATGTACGAAACGTGTTACACAACCAATACGAAAGAAACCTTATAGAAAACAAGCAGCAAATAATCAGTTAACCCATAAAGCCCTGACACGCTACAACAGAATGTGGATCGACCATGATAGTTCAAGGATGGTGAAAGAATAGATTGCTTGGAGCCTTCAGTAATATCGTCCTCGGGGCTTAGTTAACCCCTTTACTGCCAGCTGACGTAGACTTCCTTTCTGCACTTCCCGTTTACCCAGCTTTCTCAGGAACATAGATTCAAAGTGGTGTCAGCAAAAGGCATAGATCCTCATGAGCCCCCGCAATCGCGGGGGCTCATGAAGATCTATGTCAGTCTCTTGCAGTTGGGTGGTGTTCACTTTTTCTCGGCATTCAATGGGTTAGTTAACGTAGAACAGTAGAGGTTGATACTCAGTGTGAACAACACCACCACCAGTTGTGGGCCGAGCATGATGTGCATGTCACTTAACCCCTTCACTGCCAGTGATCACGAATTTCGCGTCAGAAAACTACGGCGCATTGTGCGACACTCGCGGGAAGAACACAGATGTAAATGTGACCAGAAATAGACAGGACGCAGACAAAAACACACACAGGACTAACAAGAGACATGCGGGGGCTCATGAGGATTTATGTCTCTTGCAGCTGGGTAGCGCTCGCCTGGCCCCGGCAGTTAAGGAGTTAACGGGCAATAAAGTTTATTCAATTCATCAACAGGAAAACGACTAGGAACATGTCGCTGAAGAGGAAACGACCACGATAGCTTATTAAGATTAAGCGTTGCTCTAGAGAGAGCTATTATCCAGGATCTGTACTCTAATGCCGTGTCTAGAACTGATTGGCTGAATGACTGATTGCTTGCTTGCTGGCTGGCTTGCTGGCTTGCTGACTAGCAGGCTGGCTGGCTGACTGGCTGGCTGGCTGGCTGGCTGGATGGATGGATGGATTATAAGACGATTTCCGGAAATCAGAAGTAACTGCGCGTCATAAGACGCAAACGGTGGATTAAAAGCTAGGACAAACATCCGATATCGCATGTTTGTCCGGCCTTTTAATCCACCGTTTGCGTCAACAGTCCCGCTGTTTTTGATCTACTTCTGATTTCTGGAAATCTTCTGTTGATTGATTGATTGATTGTTATTTTTTTTTTGATGTGTCGAGAAGGATTTTAAAAATATATGTGCACATTGTACACGTACTGTTCGTAATCATTTATCTAGATTTTGTGTTCATGATTTTCAGGTGTTCCGCCCTGTGAGCAGCAGCGGCGTGGTGGAGACACGCTTCGTCGATTTCGAGAACCGGGAGGGGCGGCGCTTTGACGGGCAGTGTTGCGACCAGAGCGGGGGATGGTGGTACAAAAAATCCGATGACTGCACCACGCCGTGTGACCACAGCTTCAACATCTGTCTCGGCAACGTCACAGAGTATGTCACAGATCAATCGATTTTTGTTTAACCCGTTGGCTGTCGGTAGCTCGTTTTGTCGCGGTGACTGATTCAGTCCTGCAGGAATCACCGCGACAAAACGCGCAACCGACAGCCCAAGGGTTAAATTTAAAAATATTTTAACACAATATATTCAGGAAGGTCACATGTCATTTTGAAAGTCAAACTTTGTTGCATCATAAAATGTACAAGAAAAAGTCTGACAACCCGTAAGTAGTGAGAACGTTATTTCGCTGATAGATGGACGAACGGACGGATGGATGGAAGGAATCCTTCAGGAACCAGCTCAACCAAAAGTGCTACATACAGCCAATCCAGTAACAAAGGTCCTCGGCCCCACGACGGCCTCGGTGGGCCCGCGCACGCCTGTGCGCGGGCCCACTGATGCCGTCGTGGGGTAAAAGATCTTTTGCTACTGGAGAAAGGGTTAATTATAAATGCCTATTTTGGGAAGTTTTTTAAAATATATTTTTATTTTATTTTATAAAGATCCAGCAGTATGGGCGCGTGCGAGTTCGGCAAGACGAGATCCAAACCAGTGGGGGAGAACCGCATCGTGTTTAACGGCAACATCGGCGATCTGCCCAACCCACTGCAGTTCCCTTTTAAAACATGGCCGGTAAGTGCCCGCCTGACTGTCCATGCCGGATTCTGCTCCGGTACATTAGAGTATGTCATGTTCTGTTTTAACCCTGTCACTACCAGTGGACGTACAGTACATTGCGTTAAAAAAATTCTAACTTCAACGGCAAAGAGCGCCGGCCGTGAAAGGAACTGGGCTACAAAGTGGTTTCGGCAAGAGGCATAGATCCTCATGAGGCAACGCAACTGCGGGGGCTCATGAAGATCTATACCTCTTGCAGTTGGGTTGTGCTCGGTTTTTCTCCGCAGTGAACGGGTTAACCCATTGACTGCTACTAAAGACACCATTTCGGTGCCTATATAGATTATATGGGCGGACCTCACAGTGCGACTTTTAATATTTTTTTTAACGCCTGACTGATGTGTTTATACAGGGCGTCGTCAAGCTGAAAGTGGACGTTCTGGACGATGATGAAGACGATGGATACGATTTTGTAGATCATTACGAATACCAGTACCACACGCAGCAAATGACGCGAGAGCTGGACGCTCCCATCAAAACACTACAGCTTTCGGGATCCAGATCAAAGTAAGTCTTGAAGATAAGATAAGATAAGATAAGATAAGATAAGATAAGATAAGATAAGATAAGATAAGATAAGATAAGTTGTCTTCTTTCAGTCTCTTTACACTTTTTCTCATTGGCCTGGCTCTATTCGATTTTTTGCCCTGGTCGTCCATTGTCACATGTTAACAAGGTAACATGCGATAAGTAAACTCCCTTATTAAATGTTACGATGACAACGTCACTCGATGAGCAAAGCGTTCTCCCTGAATACATCTTTGGCCAGTCACATTTCTCGGTACAAAAATACCCTAATCTTCATTCTGTCAAACATCTAAACAAAAATATGCTAATAAATAAATAATTTAGGGGCTACTCAACACAAAGAACTATGTGTAGGTGTTCTGCGATGCCGATGGTACCAGTTTCATACAAAACATAACTGAATAATTGGATAAGTTAGATAATATCAACGACAGGATAACTGAACTGAAGCGAAGACCCTATCACGTACTGACTGCAAGAAACAAAAAGTTGGATAAATAACAATTGGGGGGGGGGGGGGGGGGGGGGGGTTACGCAACAAAATACCTATATGCACGCGTTGTGTTCGGCCTATACTACCAATTTCATACAAAAGAATGTCTGAAAATGTGTTAAATTAACAAATACCTGAGAGATAAATTCCAGGCGAATGCAGTTCGCGCGAGGTTGTTGACTCATCGGAAGTATGGAGATTTACGTCCCCTGAATCTACGTCACACGTAAAGTTTGGGGTCCTTTCAAGGGTACACTTCACGCTTATACTTTTTAACAGTTAAAGACAAAATCGTTGTATTACAAGTTAGACTGTGCTAGTGGTTATTGTCGCCTCTCGGGTTCTGTCAGGGGGGTCAGTGTCGGAGGTAAGAGTCTCGGGTTAAAGCCCTCGACTCTTACCTCCAACATTGACCCCCCCTCCCCCTGACCGGACACTCGAGGCGACAAGAACCACTGGCAAAGCCTAACTCGTAATACAACTAATAATATTATTTATTACCATTTACAAAAGATATGAATGTGTGTTGGTGTCGTTACAAACATGACAGTCAACAATAAGAAACAATTAATACTTTATTAATAACCAAAGGTAGGATTTTTTCCCGTTCAGCTTTAACACAGTACGGGAAGATATGGAGCGACCGAAGCGACCATGTTAGTTTAAGGGTGGTGCCAGAATAGCTTGGCGCCTTAACAACATTAAACTATTATGGTCGATAGTCTCTTCAGCTGTAGTATGTAGACTTCTGAGACAACACTATGCTATTTGGACACAACCTTTGAGCTAAAACGGTCGACTTGTGTGTTGATCTTGTAACGTAGGATGCGGTGGACAACTACCAATTCTGGGATTTCGGCGTCAGGGCACAGTGTGTTAAAGCCGGTATCATTTCCAGTCAACGCGTGAATAAAGAGTTGCACATCTTTAAATACAATTATTTTGTTTACGCGCCGATCTTTGAATTTAGACCTAGAGCGGTAAAGTTCAAAATCACAAACCAGCGCTGACGTATTAAAGTGTTTGTTTTTATAACATTAACCCCTTCACTGCCGATGAAAAATGAACACAATCCAGCTGCAAGAGGCATAGATCCTCATGAGCCCCCGCGACTGCGGGGGCTCATGAGAATCTATGCCTCTTGCCGAGACCAATTTGTATCCGTGTTTCTTGGACGATGTTGGCTTTCGGTCGTTGAATGAACTAAGAATTCAGAAATAAAAATGTACGTACAGTGCACATACGTTGGTCAGGGACGAGGTTTAACAAGCTGTACAGATCATGTAAATCATTTGGTATGCAATGGACATGCCTTTCGTTTATCTACCCAAATTTCTGACAAGATGTGTGCGCTGGTCTGTTATTTTGCACCGTACCAAGCTGAACCTAGCACAGACTAGTAACCCAACACAATGTAACAAGTCTGTGTGACGTCATTGTAGAATCAACGTGGCGATGAAGGTGTTTTGTGACGTCAACTTCTACGGCCCAGACTGCTCGGTGTTCTGTCTACCGTCCGATGACGACACAGGCCACTACACGTGCGACCCGCTGACAGGGAACAGAGTTTGTAGATTTGGTAAGGAGTTACTTTTTTTTTTCGCATACAGGAAAACAGGCCCTTTTGTAAGAGGTCAGGGTATAATAATTTCTACGTTAAATCGATTCGGGGCTACATTTGGCGATAGTTGGCGTTAAAGGACTTGCACGCCCAAGTGAATCTCAACATGTGAGTTACTTTCGCGTATTATAACATGTCAACATGACTCATGCACCAGATCGACCGGGAGTCACTTTGGCCGCCAAATGATCCCGTGTCGATCTGGCGTGAGAATCAATTTGGCGTTATGTTTTCTCTTTTATTAAGAGTCTAATACTGTAATCGAATCATATTGTTAGAACCCACGACACCTTATGAACAAAACGGAGTGGGTTTGCGTATGCACATGACTCACACACACTCAGCTTACCCCTCTGTCAAGTATCTTGTTTTTGTTATAAGTAATTACATGAAAGAATCTTAAAGAAATGGAGAGCAAATATAGCCTGTCTGGAGTGGGACCAGAGAAACAAGGCACGTATAAGTACACTGACGAGCAAAAGAAATGCGACATTTTCGGAACTGAAAACTTTGCATTTCTTTTGCTCGTCAGTTTATCATATACACACGTTTCCCATAAGGATTTTCGTGTGTTTCCGTCCACTTCCTAGCCAAACCACCACCACCCCCCAAAAAACAAAAAACCCCCAAACAAACAACAACAACAACAACAAAAAACAAACAACAACAAACAAACCAAAACAAAACAAAAAACAAACAAACAAACAAACAAACAAACAAACAAACAAACAAACAAACAAACAAACAAACAAACAAACAAACAAACAAACAAACAAACAAACAAACAAACAAACAAACAAACAAACAAACAAACAAACAAACAAACAAACAAACAAACAAACAAACAAACAAACAAACAAACAAACAAACCAACACAAAACACAAAACAACAACGACAACAACAAAAAAAAAAAAAAAAAAACAAAAGAAAAAAAAAACAATACAAAACAAAACAAACAAACACCACCAAACAATCAACAACAACAACACAACATCAACAACGACAACAACAAAAACACACGACTAGCCTGTGTCAAAGTTCTCTGAATATTTTATAATTTTTTTTGCTCGATCTTTCTCCTGACAGGCTGGCGTGGAGACGACTGTCTGACCAACATTGACGACTGTGTCGGGCACCGGTGTTACAACGGGGCCACCTGCGTGGACGGGTTGGGATTTTACACGTGCGTCTGTCCTCCTGGTCGTACAGGTAAGTTTAACTCATCCAGCCCCGACACACCGCAGCAAGATATGGATCGACCTCGTTAGTTCAAGGGTGGTGCCAGGATAGCTTGGCGCCCATAGGCGCCAAGCTATTCTGGCACCACCCTTGAACTCTCATGGTCGAGCTGAATTGTAATGCAGTCATTGGAGGACAATTCCAAAATGTGGGTATTTCGTACCTGGGACACAATAGGTTAACTTGTGAAAATTAAAATCACGAATCCAAAAAAATACGAAACACAGAGAAAATAACTAACACAGAGGGAAACACGCTTCGTTAAAGCAAAACAAAAGGATCTGTTAACAAACTGAACCTCAAGGTATACGTAGAAATTGGGAGTTGACCTCTGCAGACTGCATCACAGATGAGGATACTGAAGACCATGATAGTTCAAGAGTGATGCCATAATAGCTTGGTGGATCTTTAGTAGCGCGTTCACTGTATTCACCACTGAATCATTAAAACAAAATTACACGATTGTTTGATTGATTGATTAAGTGATCGACTGATTGATTGACTGATTGATTGATTGAGTGATTGAGTGATTGACTGATTGATTGATTGACTGAGTGACTGACTGACTGACTGACTGACTGATTGATTGATTGATTGATTGATTGATTGATTGATTGATTGATTGATTGATTGATTGATTGATTGATTGATTGATTGATTGATTGACTGATTGATTGATTGAACATGTAAAAAAACACGCTTTCTCTTCTTCAGGCGTCGTATGCAACGCTGAGATCAACGAGTGCGCCAGTTTTCCTTGTAAGAACGGGGGCACATGTTTTGACCTGAGGGATGGCTTCAGCTGCACGTGCGCCACAGACTGGACGGGCCACACGTGTGAAACGCCGGTATTGGAGTGCACACCAGGTTTCTGCAAGAATGGGGTAAGTGGGGGCATTTGTCATATAACTACACATAGGTAGAAGATGACGAACCGTGATTTCAAACTCAGATGACATTAAGGTTCATCAAAATTAAGTAAAAACAAAAAAAGTTACATGTAAACGAAGCTAGAAGAGTGGTTGAAAATACTTTTAGCCTGGACAGGAAAAATGAAATCACAACGTTTCGGAGGATGGATCGCAGATCCAAAACGTCATGATTACATTTTCCTGTCCTAAAAGGGGTTTTGACCATTCGTTTTTCCGCTGCCGTAAGTTTCGTCTGACTCAATCTTAAATCGCCAGTGTGTCAATCTATTCACATTAATTTGAGCGCATTGTTGATATCAGTGTCTCCCTCCATTCATCTACGCGTCCACCCACTAATCCACCCACCAACTCACCATGTACTAACCCACCCATCTACCTTCCTACCAAAATCCAGCATTCATCCACCCGTCCATCTACACATTCACCCGTCCGTCTGTCCGTCCAGTCACCATCCAAATGCTCCCAAACACGCACTCACCCATCCACCGTCCATCCATCCATCATTTCAAAGACTCCGTTTGTTCGTCCGTGTTCCCGTCCATCTGACCACCCACGCACCTTTAGACGTCTCCCAGAGGTTGGCAGTAAGGCTCAACCCACTTTCATTCTGACAGTGGGTGTTTTCCACATGTATCATTCAAAATATCGTATTGTCTGCTTTCAGGGATCCTGCTACGAGCGCGGCGGAACTGCGGTGTGCGCATGCCCGCTGGGATGGACGGGTCTGCAGTGCGAGGAAGTGGGTCAGCAGCAAGGCTGTAGCAGCGCCCCCTGCAGGAATGGCGGGTCATGCATGAACCTCCCTCTGGGAGACTACCGATGTACATGCAGTCCGGGTTTCACAGGTGTGTAGATTGTTCCTTTTACTGCATGCGCACAGCAGAATAAAACCGCCCGAATTCATGAGGCGTAACTGCTCATGTGCCCCCGCGTCCGCGGGGGTACATGAGCAGTTACGCCTCTTGTTGTCCCGATTCACGTCCCCTTGCCACACGCAGATGGATCTGTTTTGGTGGGCGTCATTTTTTAGCCGCTGGTAGTGCAGGGGTTGATGTTTTGTCAGGGTCCACTTGACATGTTTTCCCCTCTTTAGTCCACACGTAGCCAGGGCAACAGAGATATCGCTAAGTCTGAACTTTGCCAAACAAAGGAAGACTAGAACACTGCGCATACTAAAGTAATTTGTATTTAAAAGTCCTGTCTGATGTCGATTACAGAAAAATGTTGAAATCAGTCCCTATACTGAAGGGAAATCCTTCAGTGGAAATTTAAGTTTCTAGACAGAAAGAAAAAAAAATTTAAAAATCTAAAGTCAATTACAGGCATTATTCTTTCTTGTCTTTATCACAGGACGCGCGTGTGAGACCGATGTGGACGAGTGTAGCAGTCAGCCGTGTCAGAACGGTGGTACCTGTACAGAACTCACCAATGACTACAGTTGTACCTGTCCAGAGGGATACACAGGTAAGCCATATATTATGCAAAGAAGTACCGAACGATAAAGAAACACGCTTAAAAAAGACAGGGACAACACAATTTATTAATATTTCGGGTAAATACCCTTTGTCAAAATAGACAAACAAACAGAGAAATCAGCCGCTACTTATCTTCTTTCGTAGAAGGGATGTGGCAACTGTGGTCTGGATTGCATATATTATGCACCTTGCATTCTCATAGGCGTACGGCGGTGTTATCGAAAAGAATAAAAACAACGGCCTGGTGCAAACGAACAAGATCTTTGTTTTACTGTTCTCATTAACCCCTTTGTGCATGCAGCCACCGGCACTGTAAACAGTGCCGGTGGCTGCACGCACACGAGGGTTAAACCATTCTGCATGGACACACTAGAACAGGTTTGTTTAACTCCTGCAGGTCAGTGTAAAGTCCGCTCGTTAGTCGGCACAAAGTCCGGCTGGGGGGGGGGGGGGGGGGGGCAAACTTAAATTCCGTCGGCAAAATGACCATTTGTCTGAACATAAAGTCTCAGTATAAGATACCTCTGTCGGCAAAGCGTCCGTCTGTCAGCAAAACGTCGTGCGGCTGTCTGCAAGAAAATCCTGTTGGTATAACATTGGATTGTCGGCATATTTAAAGTTCCTCGGCCCTTATTAAAGTCATCTGTCGGCATAAAGTCCGTCTGCTGGTATAACATCTGTATGTCGGCACATTAAAGTTCCTTTGTCGTTATTAAAGCCCTCTGTCGGCTAAAGTCCGTCTGTGATCATCTGTCGGTTAAAAAAAGTCCGCCTGTCCGCAATATGTCTGCGTGTGCGCGTCTGCAAAACATTCGTTTGTCTGAAAAAATAGGCCTACGCCTGTTGGCAAAACATCCGTCTATTAGCAAAATGTCCCTTTGTCACACTTCGGCATATGGGTCGACTCTGGTAGCATTCTTAAATAAGGCACTAAGCTATTCTGGCACCAACTTTGGACTATCAAGATCTTCGTAACTGTAATGTAGTCTTCAGAGGACAACTGCCACATTTGGGAATTTCGACCCTAAGGATCAATGAGTTAACCCGTTGAGTGCCAGCTGACGCAGACTATGTTTCTCAAATCCTCGTTAATTCAACACCAAAATTCCTTGGCTGTCCCAGGAACATGGATTCAAAGTGGTGTCATTAAGAGGCATAGATCCTTATGAGCCCCCGCAACTGCGGGGGCTCATGAGGATCTATACCTCTTGCAGTTGGGTGCTGTTCGAATGTTTTCGGCACCGAACGGGTTAAATATGTTTTTGTTTTTTTATTATGCTTTCACAGGCAAACGTTGCGAGACGGAGACGGATGAATGTGAGAGCAACCCTTGTGAAAATGGCGGTGTGTGTCAGGACCTTCACCTTGGCTACAAGTGCACCTGTCCCGACAACACAGCAGGTAGGCATCGGTGGAGTAGGCATTGATCAAGCACCGTTACAACGGATAAATCCGTCCATGGGCGTTTACAGTTAGAACGGGGAGATAACCCGCTTAGCAAAACATTCTCTAGCCGACGTCAGTCTTAACTGGCCCGCTCACAGCCTAGCGTCGGGGAGATGACTTGTTGCCTACTGAGTGTTTGTTGGGTGATTGTTCTTTGTCAGCCGATGCTATGTATGTTTAGCACCTCACGGACACAGATGGCGCTGTGTGTCTCCCACGGATCGCGACATAATGAGGCTGACGTATACTTGCGTGTATGATTAAGAAAACCCCAAAATCACATTAAGTTGGCATCACTTTCCAGTTTGACAGGTATGTGTATATATGTATATATATATATATATATATATATATATATATATATATATATATATATATATATATATATATATATATATATATATATATATATTCGTTCATTCATTTACTTATTATTTATTTATTGTTGTGCAGGTGAGCGCTGCGAAAACGTGAAAGAGACGTGTGCTTCGGCCCCCTGTCAGAATGGTGCGCAGTGTGTAAACTTTACCGACGGGTACCTCTGTATCTGCCCGGCCGGCACGACAGGTACGCCGTCTTGACTCTGGTCACTCATTGGATACATGCAGATCGATTCTCTTTAAAAAACAGAAACCACATTTTTTTTTCACACACACCCAACGTCCAGATGAAATGTGCACCTTGATTTATCGATTATGCATGTCTTGATTTATTGATTTACGCGTGACCTAATGCGCAAAAGGTCATCGGGCCGACGTCGGCCGCCGTCGTGCGCGGGGCAACGGTGGCCGACGTCGGCCAAAGACTTTTTGCGCACGGGGAACAACATTCTCCATTAGCCAAATCCTTGACACTGCCACTGACTTTATTCCGCAAAGCGGTAGAGACACGTGGTTACGCGTCTTGTCCGACGAACTGGGTCTGGAGTAGCAGTCAACGGGTTAAAGTTGACAAATAGGGGCAGATGGAAATGCCAAAGTTAAAATCGGAAATTTCTGTATTTCAGGATTTGTTTTCATAAATAGAAAAATGAAATTGTCGTGTTTAAATTGCAGTCATGGATCCTGGCCGGACTGCGCTCGTATTTTCACATACTTAAAAAAAAAAACATCTACAAGTTCCGTCATGTATCAATGATATTTTTTGTAAGGGGATCGAGGACTCACGTGGATCCTGAAGTGTCTGCACTTATCGTTTGCTGGAGTACTCCCCAGATAGACCCACTCGGCGAATACGCCACAAGTGCACTTCTATTCAATGAGATGCTTAGCATCTCATTTGAGTAGAAATGTACTTGTGGCGTACTCCCCGAGTAGTTTGAGGGACTACTCCCCAGACAGACCCACTCGCCGCAAGTTCACTTCATTTTAGCTCGTTCAGTGCTTCCTGACGCAGATTGTGTTTCTGCAAACTTCGTTGATACAACATCAGGAAGCCTTAGCTGTCCCAGGAACATGGATTCAAAGTGGTGTCAGCAAGAGGTATAGATCCTCATGAGCCCCCGCAACTGCGGGGGCTCATGAGGATCTATACCTCTTGCAGTTGGGGGATGTTCAAATTTTCTCGGCACTGAACGATTTAAATGAAAAAAAATCTGATGTGTACGATTGGGTCTCCCTGAGGAAAACTCCCGCAAACGTTACGAGTTATACGGCAGATTCTCTATAACATTGTTTTATTCTCAGGTCGTTTGTGTGAAGTAATTGAGGACCCTTGTATCACTACCGGAAACCCTTGCCAAAATGGCGGTACCTGCCTCCCTGACCTTGAGTTCGGCTCCTTCACCTGCAATTGCCCGGATGAGTTCTCAGGGCCCTTGTGCCAATCCCCTAACCCATGTCGGCCGGACCCCTGCCAAAACGGCGGCTACTGCTTCGAGGTCGGGGAGACCTACATGTGCGTGTGTCAAGACGGCTTCACTGGGAAGGACTGTGAGGTGAACATCGACGAATGCGAGTCGGAACCTTGCCATAATGGAGGCACCTGCGTGGACGATGTCAACTCCTACAGCTGCCGTTGCGCGTTGGGCTTTTCAGGCTAGTCACGTGTATTTTTGCCCCCCCCCCCTCCCCCCACCACACACACACACACACACATTGTGTAAGATTTCTAGCAGTTTCCGTCAGTCGTTAGTAAGGTTACGTTTGCAAAGAACGACTGCCAACAACGAACGACAGCGAAGTCATAGCGTATATCCAGGTTCTATTATAAGCATAGGCAACACTCCGAACATCTCCAAGAGGCATATATCCTCATGAGCCCTGAGGGCTCTTGGAGGTGTTCGGAGTGTTGTCTACGATTCCGGTACACATTAGCTATCGTTCGCTGTTGGGAGAAGTTCGTTTCAAACGTACCCTCACTAGTCTGACTGTGGTAGCGACCAGTCAGAATAATAATCCCTGCTGACCTGTGAATTTTGATCATAGGGTTCCAGGCCGTATTGACTTAAAGTGACCTGCTCCAGGCTTGAAGGGTTAATATTCCACACTGTCTCCTTTACCCCTTCACTGCCACTGGCTACAGTTTTGTGTCTGAAATCTGTGTTAATTCAACACAGTTGACCCCCCCCCCCCCCACCACCACCAAGCCGTCAAAGGAAAATGAATACATAGTGGTGTTACCAAGAGGCATTGATCCTCATGAGCCCCCGCGACTGCGGGGGCTCATGAGGACAATGCCTCTTGCATTTTTGTTTTGCTCGTTGTGATCCGGCAGTGACAGGGTGCACGATCTTACTATGTCTTACACTAGTCATGGCCCATGGGCAAAAGTGTTAACTTAGAAAAAGTTTGAATGTCATAAAACGAAAAACTGTTGTGCTCGTTTTCTCCTTTGTACGAGGAGACTTCCGCCGTGCACAACTTACACTAGAACACCTCTGTTACTTGTAATCCTTTTTTTTTTTTTGTCCCCTCAAAATTCACGTGGATAGTTCTACCCGCATGAATTGTGAAAAAAGAGTGGACATGTCTCACCGGTAAGGCAGCATTGATAACTCATAGTGATTGGCACATCAGTTTTATCGTTGGAAGCTCGCCCTTGAGCGCATCACTTTCAATGAAAAAAAAAAATAAATAAATAAAAAACGAAAAAACAAACAAATTCACCTTTCGATATTCATCATCTTTTGGAAACAATCCTATTTTAGGATTCATATTTTGCCTGTGCGATAGGAACACGTAGTAAGACACAAGGCACATCCGACAAAAACAGCTTTTCCACTGTGTTGTAGAATCTGAATACTTGTATCCGCCTTTAACCGCTAGAATTATACCTAACTGCAGGAAGCATAAATTCTCATGAGCTCCCGCAGTCTTGGGGGCTCATGAGGAAAAATTACTTTTGTTGGACTTGATTTGTATTCCTGTTCTTTGTGTGACGGGTTGAATTTACAATTTCAGAAACACAGCCATATGGCCCGTGGTAGCGAAAGAGTTAAAAGCACGCAAAGTTTTCAAGGATTAGTTAGAGACTTAACTCATTCAAGACGTGCCGCATCCGGATACGCGACAAAGCCTCGTATCCAGATGCAGCTCGTCTCGAATGTGTTAAAAGGCATTCCGAGCATAACTGTGCAAGCGTCCTCTCTATCCTGTTTGCGATCCTCTTTAATATTCATGACGTGAAGGTATCAAGAATCCTCGCTTTCGATTTCAAGTCACTTTCGCGCTGTAGTGTGACGTTTTGATTTTCACTTGCACGCCACCGCAGGCGACGAATACAAGAGAAATGCCGCATTTTGGAACATAAAAAGAAGACATCAGGAAGCCCTAGCTGTCCCAGGAACATGGATTCAAAGTGGTGTCAGCAAGAGGTATAGATCCTCATGAGCCCCCGCAACTGCGGGGGCTCATGAGGATCTATACCTCTTGCAGTTGGGGGATGTTCAAATTTTCTCGGCACTAAACGATTTAAATGAACAAAAATCTGATGTGTACGATTGGGTCTCCCTGAGGAAAACTCCCGCAAACGTTACGAGTTATACGGCAGATTCTCTATAATATTGTTTTATTTTTAGGTCGTTTGTGTGAAGTAATCGAGGACCCTTGTATCACTACCGGAAACCCTTGCCAAAATGGCGGTACCTGCGTCCATGACGCTGAGTTCGGATCCTTCACCTGCAATTGCCCAGATGAGTTCTCAGGGCCCTTGTGCCAATCCCCTAACCCATGTCGGCCGGACCCCTGCCAAAACGGCGGCTACTGCTTCAAGGTTGGAGAGACCTACATGTGCGTGTGTCAAGACGGCTTCACTGGGGAGGACTGTGAGGTGAACATCGACGAATGCGAGTCGGAACCTTGCCATAATGGAGGCACCTGCGTGGACGATGTCAACTCCTACAGCTGCCGCTGCGTGTTGGGCTTTTCAGGCAAGTCACGTGTATTCTCTCTCCCCCCCCCCCACACACACACACACACACACACACACACACACACACACACACACACACACACACACACACACATTGTGTAAGATTCCAAGCAGTTTCCGTCACTCATTAGAGAGGTTACGTTTGCAACGAAGACGGCCAACAACGCACGAAAGCGAAGTCAAAGCGGATAATCGGCTTCCATTATATATAGGCAACACTCCGAACATCTCCAAGAGGCATACATACAATGCCTCTTGGAGGTGTTCGGAGTGTTGACTATGATTCCGGTACACATTAGCTATCGTTCGCTGTTGGGAGAAGTTCGTTGCAAACGTACCCTCACTAGTCTGACTGTGGTAGCGACCAATCAGAATAATAATCTCTGCTGACCTATGAATTTCGCTCATAAGGTTCCAGGCCGTATTAACTTAAAGTGACCTGCTCCAGGCTCGAAGGGTTAATATTCCACACTGTCTCTTTTACCCCTTCACTGCGACTGGCTGCAGTTTTGTTTCTGAAATCTGTGTTAATTCAACACAGTTGACCCCATCCTCCCCCCGCCCCCACCACCACCAGCAAGCCGTCAAAGGAAAATGAATTCATAGTGGTGTTACCAAGAGGCATAGATCCTCATGAGCCCCTGCGACTGCGGGGGCTCATGAGGACCAATGCCTCTTGAAAATTTTGTGTTGCTGGTTGTGATCCGGCAGTGACAGGGTGCACGATCTTACTATGTCTTACACTAGTCATGGCCCATGGGCAAAAGTGTTAACTTAGAAAAAGTTTGAATGTCATAAAATGAAAAACTGTTGTGCTCGTTTTCTCCTTTGTACGAGGAGACTTCCGCCGTGCACAACTTACACTAGAACACCTCCGTCCGCTTACCATTCACGTGGATAGTTCTACCCGCATGAATTGTGAAAAAAGAGTGGACATGTCTCACGTAAGGCAGCATTGATAACTCGTAGTATTGGCACATTTTATCGTTGGAAGCTCGCCGTTGAGCGCATCGCTTTCAATAAAAATAAATAAATAAATTAAAAAAACACACGAAAACAACAAAACAACAACAACCCACCTTTCGATATTCATCACCTTTTGGAAACAATCCTATTTTCGTATTCATATTATGCCTGTGCGATAGGAACACGTAGCAAGACACAAGGCACATCCGACAAAAACCGCTTTCCCACTGTGTTGTAGAATCTGAATACTTGTATCCGCCTTTAACCGCTAGAATTATACCTAACTGCAGGAAGCATAAATTCTCATGAGCTCCCGCAGTCTTGGGGGCTCATGAGGATCAATTTGATTTGATTTGTATTCCTGTTCTTTGTATGACGGGAGTTGAATTTACGATTTCAGAAACACAGCCCTCTGGCCCGTGGTAGCGAAAGAGTTAAAAGCGCGCAAAGTTTTCAAGGATTAGTTAGAGACTTAACTCATTCTTCCTCGAACACCTTCTTCTTCTTCCTTGAAAACACTTAACTCATTCAAGACGTACCGCATCCGGGTAGGCGACAAAGCCTCGTATCCAGATGCAGCTGTGTTAAAAGGCATTCCGAGCATAACTTTACAAGCTTCCTTTCTATCCTGTTCGCGATCCTCTTTAATATTCATGAGGTGAAGGTCTCAAGAAACCTCGCTTTCGATTTCAAGTCACATTCGCGCTGTGGTGTGACGTTGTTTTGATTTTCACGCCACCGCAGGCGACGAATACAAGAGAAATGCCGCATTTTGGAACATAAAAAGAAGACAAAGAGTGCAAGAGTGACGTCGAAAGAATGTTGTAGGTCGCGGTATCCCAAACAATGAAGCTAAGGTCTCGGGAAGCTCGTCACTTTTTCGCTCGCTCCGAAGAATTTCTGAATAGTCAATAGCATCTTCTTTATCAATACTGCTTTAATCCGTTCAGTGCAGAGAAAATTTGAATATCACCCAGCTGCAAGAGGTATAGATCCTCATGAGCCCCCGCAGTTGCGGGGGCTCATGAGGATCTATGCCTCTTGCTGTCACCACTGAATCCATGTTCCTGGTACAGCTAGGTTTTGTGTGTTGAATTAACGAAATTTGCAGATACACAGTCGGTATCAGCTGGCATTAAAAGTGTAACGCTGTCACTGTCAATAATAAATTAACACCTTTGGACATCCTCTGTCTACATACTAACACCGACTATAACATTTCCAGGCGAGAACTGTGACCTGACAGTGGACCTCTGCGTCAACAACCCTTGTCAAAATGGCGGCACGTGCGTCCCTGACCGTGCCTCCTTCACCTGCACATGCGCAGAGGGCTTTTCCGGACCAACGTGCGCGGTGAAGGAGCCGCAAACTCTGGTAACTACCACCGAGCTGTGGGATCCGTGTAAACGTAACCCCTGTAACAACGGAGGTACCTGTATCCGTGAAGGCAGAGAGGCCAAGTGTCAATGTGCCGAAGGATTCTCAGGACCAGTTTGCGACATAATTGTACAAGTGTCACAAACTACAACAGAAGCCTGGAACCCATGCAAGATAAACCCCTGTAACAATGGAGGGACGTGTGTCCCTGAAGGCAGAGAAGCTAGGTGTGATTGTCCTGTAGAATATTCTGGGCCGCTGTGTGACGTGTTCGTGCCGACATCTCCAGAAACCACGACGGAAAATTCAGACCCGTGCAAGGTCAACCCTTGTTATAACGGTGGCACGTGTATTTTTGAAGGCACAGAGGCAAGGTGTAAATGTCCTGATGGATTTTCAGGACAGTTTTGTTACTTTAAGGAACCCAAGACGACGGTTACCACAACAGAAGCCTGGAACCCTTGCACGATAAACCCGTGTCATAACGGAGGCACTTGTATCCCAGAAGGCAGAGAGGCCAGGTGTGCATGTACAGAGGGGTTTATAGGACCGTTGTGTGACATTGCAGTTTCTGCAGAAACCACAACAGAAGCATGGAACCCTTGTAAAAACAACCCCTGTAACAACGGTGGTACCTGTATCCCAGAAGGCAGAGAGGCCAGGTGCGAGTGTGCGGACGGTTTCTCTGGTCCACTCTGTGACACAGCGGACACATCTCCTTGCGAACCTAACCCATGCCTCAACAGAGGGTTCTGTTCTGCAGACGGACTAACTTTCACTTGTGAATGTCCGGAAGGATTTTCAGGTCCACTTTGCAACACTCCTGATCTCGAGACGGCGGATCCGTGCGACCCAAACCCTTGCTGGAGCGAAGGTCTGTGCATACCCGAGGGACGAAGCTTTAGGTGCGAGTGTATTGAAGGTTTTTCCGGACCACTTTGTGAGAACATGGAGGAGGATCCAGTCAACCCGTGTGACCCCAATCCTTGCTGGAATGAAGGTGTCTGTGTGCAGTTCTCCGGGGAGGAGTTTAGATGCGACTGTCCACCAGGATATTCAGGTCCTCTGTGCAAGTACGTGGACATCAAAGATCCGTGTGTGCCGAGTCCGTGCTATAACAGAGGGGTGTGTTTTGTCGTCTCTGGAGAGGAGTATCGGTGTGAATGCAGGAAAGGGTTTGCGGGGCCGTTGTGCCAGACAGGGGTCCCTAAAGATGTCAACCCCTGTAAATCTAACCCGTGTCAAAATGGAGGCACCTGTATTCCGGATGGAAGGAAGTTTCAATGTGTCTGCGAGAACGACTTTAAAGGGTTATTATGCGATCTAGCGCCGCCTGAAATCACGACAACAAAACTTCATTTAGCAACTACGACTTCTGATTTGCTCCCAGAACGACTCACTGAAACATCATCGACTCCTTTTTTAGACCTGACATCAGCAGTCGAGCAAGTGACCAACCAAACGACGGAGATCCCCGACATCCCAACTGACACCACAGTAGCCGCACAAAAAGCAGCATGCGATCCCAACCCATGCCGAAATGGCGGAACCTGTATACCTGACGGAAACAAATTTGGATGTCTCTGTACGAAGAGCTACAGAGGATTTCTGTGTGATGTTCCGTCTGACACCGTAACTGAAGTGGCATCAGGTGACTTTGGGGAGACAAGCGGTGAAATCACGAAACTAGAACCGGAGGCCACTCAGACGCCGTCGGTTACCATTCCAGACACCACCGTTAGCGTCTCGTCCGGTGACATTACTGGGACCATTTCAGCAGAAGCCACAGTTTCATATAGTGACTTCACAGAGACTAGCGGTGAGATCACAAAACTGAAACCAGAAGCAACACCGACGCCATCAGATAAATTATTTGAAACTACAACTGGAATTTCATCCGGTGACACCACACAGGTTGCCGCAGAAACCCCAGAAGCACCGTCAGTTACACAAGAGGACACGGCAACAGATATACCGACAAGATTACTCGATTTCACACGGACACAGTCAGTTACAGAAGTGGAGAAGGTTACTACATGTGAACCTAACCCGTGTAAAAATGGCGGGATCTGTATTCTTGACGGAAAGAAAGTTGGGTGTGTCTGTCCAGCAAACTACAAAGGCTTTTTGTGTGAAAAACCACTTACAACATTAACGCTTACAACATTAACGCCAAAAATCTCAACAGTGGATCTTACGGGAACTGTTAGCAGGGATGCATCAACTTTGACACCAGCAGTTACTCAGACACCATCAGCTACACAAGCAGAAATTACAAGTGAAACTTCGTCTGGGGACATAATACAAACCTCTAGTAGTGATCTTTTCACAGCAATGATATCCACCATAGATGTTTTCACAAACGTAACTTACTTCACAGTGGCACCTTCAGTTACAGAAGCAGAAAAAGTCACTCCTTGTGACCCTAACCCTTGTCAAAATGGCGGAACCTGTATCCCTGACGAAAAGAAATTTGGTTGTCTCTGTCCAAGAAACTTCAAAGGATTTGTATGTGAAAAACCACCGTCAGAAACAGTTACTGAACTATCGGCCGACAATCTCACCACAGAGACCACGGAACCCGGTGGCACTCAGACACCGTCAGTTACACAGGCTAAAGTTACACCAGAATTTTCATCAGGAGATTTTACAGAAACCTCCTACAACGCAGAAATTTCCACACAAATGACAGACTTCACAGTGGCTCCGTCAGTTACAGAAGCAGAAAAAGTCACCCCTTGTGATCCTAACCCTTGTCAAAATGACGGAACCTGCATCCCTGACGGAAAGAAATTTGGCTGTCTTTGTCCCAGAAACTTCAAAGGATTTGTATGTGAAAAGCCACCGCCAGAAACAGTAACTGAAGTCTCACCTGAAACGTTTACCACAGAGACAATGGAACCGGGCGGCACTCAGACACCGTCAGTTACACAGGTTGAGGTTACACCAGAGACTTCATCAGGAGATATTACAGAAACCTCCAGCCTAGATGTTTCCACACAAATAACTGACCTCACAATGACACCTTCAGTTACAGAAGCGGGGAGGGTAACTCCCTGTGATCCAAACCCATGTCAAAACAGAGGAACGTGTATCCCTGACGGAAAGAAATTTGGTTGTCTCTGTCCAGAAAACTACAAAGGCTTTTTGTGTGAAAGACCGTTTACAACATTAACGGCAGAAATCGCAACAGTGGATCTTGCTTCAACTTTGACACCAGAACTTACTCAGACACCATCAGCTACACAAGCAGAAATTACAAGTGAAACTTCTTCTTGGGACATAATACAAACCTCTAGTAGTGATCTTTCCACAGCAATGATATCCACCATAGATGTTTTCACAAACGTAACTTACGTCACAGTGGCACCCTCAGTTACAGAAGCAGAAAAAGTCACTCCTTGTGACCCTAACCCTTGTCAAAATGGCGGAACCTGTATCCCTGACGGAAAGAAATTTGGTTGTCTCTGTCCAAGAAACTTCAAAGGATTTGTATGTGAAAAACCACCGCCAGAACAAGTTACTGAACTATCGGCCGACAATTTCACCACAGAGACCATGGAACCCGGTGGCACTCAGACACCGTCAGTTACACAGGCTAAGGTTACATCAGAGTTTTCATCAGGAGATTTTACAGAAACCTCCTACAGCGCAGAAATTTCCACACAAATGACAGAATTCACAGCGGCTCCGTCAGTTACAGAAGCAGAAAAAGTCACCCCTTGTGATCCTAACCCTTGTCAAAATGGCGGAACCTGCATCCCTGACGGAAAGAAATTTGGCTGTCTCTGTCCCAGAAACTTCAAAGGATTTGTATGTGAAAAGCCACCGCCAGAAACAGTAACTGAAGTCTCACCTGAAACTTTCACCACAGAGACAATGGAACCGGGCGGCACTCAGACACCGTCAGTTACACAGGCTGAGGTTACACAAGAAACTTCATCAGGAGATTTTACAGAAACCTCCAGCCTAGATGTTTCCACACAAATAACTGACCTCACAATGACACCTTTAGTTACCGAAGCGGGGAGCGTAACTCCCTGTGATCCAAACCCATGTCAAAATGGAGGAACTTGTATCCCTGACGGAAAAAAATTTGGTTGCCTCTGTCCAGAAAACTACAAAGGCTTTTTGTGTGAAAAACCGCTCACAACATTAACGGCAGATATTGCAACAGTGGATCTTACGGGAACTGCCAGTAGGGATGCTTCAACTTTGACGCCAGAACTTACTCAGACACCATCAGCTACACAAGCAGAAATTACAAGTGAAACTTCGTCTGGGGACATAATACAAACCTCTAGTAGTGATCTTTCCACACCAATGATCTCCACCCTAGATGTTTTCACAAACGTAACTGACTTCACAGTGGCACCTTCAGATACAGAAGTAGAAAAAGTCACTCCTTGTGACCCTAACCCTTGTCAAAATGGCGGAACCTGTATCCCTGACGGAAAGAAATTTGGTTGTCTCTGTCCAAGAAACTTCAAAGG
Source organism: Semisulcospira habei (assembly GCA_036245525.1). Classification (NCBI taxonomy): domain Eukaryota; kingdom Metazoa; phylum Mollusca; class Gastropoda; family Semisulcospiridae; genus Semisulcospira; species Semisulcospira habei. The sequence continues at coordinate 75,384,168 of BTPG01000006.1, forward strand.
ATTTGTATGTGAAAAACCACCGTCAGAAACAGTTACTGAACTATCGGCCGACAATCTCACCACAGAGACCACGAAACCCGGTGGCACTCAGACACCGTCAGCTACACAGGCTAAAGTTACACCAGAATTTTCATCAGGAGATTTTACAGAAACCTCCTACAACGCAGAAATTTCCACACAAATGACAGACTTCACAGTGGCTCCGTCAGTTACAGAAGCAGAAAAAGTCACCCCTTGTGATCCTAACCCTTGTCAAAATGGCGGAACCTGCATCCCTGACGGAAAGAAATTTGGCTGTCTTTGTCCCGGAAACTTCAAAGGATTTGTATGTGAAAAGCCACCGCCAGAAACAGTAAATGAAGTCTCACCTGAAACGTTTACCACAGAGACAATGGAACCGGGCGGCACTCAGACACCGTCAGTTACACAGGTTGAGGTTACACCAGAGACTTCATCAGGAGATATTACAGAAACCTCCAGCCTAGATGTTTCCACACAAATAACTGACCTCACAATGACACCTTCAGTTACAGAAGCGGGGAGGGTAACTCCCTGTGATCCAAACCCATGTCAAAACAGAGGAACTTGTATCCCTGACGGAAAGAAATTTGGTTGCCTCTGTCCAGAAAACTACAAAGGCTTTTTGTGTGAAAGACCGTTTACAACATTAACGGCAGAAATCGCAACAGTGGATCTTGCTTCAACTTTGACACCAGAACTTACTCAGACACCATCAGCTACACAAGCAGAAATTACAAGTGAAACTTCTTCTGGGGACATAATACAAACCTCTAGTAGTGATCTTTCCACACCAATGATCTCCACCATAGATGTTTTCACAAACGTAACTGACTTCACAGTGGCACCCTTAGTTACAGAAGCAGAAAAAGTCACTCCTTGTGACCCTAACCCTTGTCAAAATGGCGGAACCTGTATCCCTGACGGAAAGAAATTTGGTTGTCTCTGTCCCAGAAACTTCAAAGGATTTGTATGTGAAAAGCCACCTCCAGAAACAGTAACTGAAGTCTCACCTGAAACTTTCACCACAGAGACAATGGAACCGGGCGGCACTCAATCACCGTCAGTTACACAGGCTGAGGTTACACCAGAGTCTTCTTCAGGAGATTTTACAGAAACCTCCAGCCTAGATGTTTCCACACAAATAACTGACCTCACAATGACACCTTTAGTTACCGAAGCGCGGAGCGTAACTCCCTGTGATCCAAACCCATGTCAAAATGGAGGAACTTGTATCCCTGACGGAAAGAAATTTGGTTGCCTCTGTCCAGAAAACTACAAAGGCTTTTCGTGTGAAAAACCGCTTACAACATTAACGGCAGAAATCGCAACGGGAACTGCCAGTAGGAATGCTTCAACTTGGACACCAGAACTTACTCAGACACCATCTGCTACACAAGCAGAAATTACAAGTGAAACTTCTTCTGGGGGAATAATACAAAGCTCTCGTAGTGATCTTTCCACACCAATGATCTCCACCATAGATGTTTTCACAAACGTAACTGACTTCACATTGGCACCCTCAGTTACAGAAGCAGAAAAAGTCACTCCTTGTGACCCTAACCCTTGTCAAAATGGCGGAACCTGTATCCCTGACGGAAAGAAATTTGGTTGTCTCTGTCCAAGAAACTTCAAAGGATTTGTATGTGAAAAACCACCGTCAGAAACAGTTACTGAACTATCAGCCGACAATTTCACCACAGAGACCATGGAACCCGGTGGAACTCAGACACCGTCAGTTACACAGGCTAAGGTTACATCAGAGTTTTCATCAGGTGATTTTACAAAACCCTCCTACAGCGCAGAAATTTCCACACACACGACAGACTTTACAGTGGCTCCGTCAGTTACAGAAGCAGAAAAAGTCACCCCTTGTGATCCTAACCCATGTCAAAATGGCGGAACCTGCATCCCTGACGGAAAGAAATTTGGCTGTCTCTGTCCCAGAAACTTCAAAGGATTTGTGTGTGAAAAGCCACCGCCAGAAACAGTAACTGAAGTCTCATCTGAAACGTTTAAGACAGAGACAATGGAACCGGGCGGCACTCAAACACCGTCAGTTACACAGGTTGAGGTTACACCAGAGACTTCATCAGGAGATATTACAGAAACCTCCAGCCTAGATGTTTCCACACAAATAACTGACCTCACAATGACACCTTCAGTTACAGAAGCGGGGAGCGTAACTCCCTGTGATACAAACCCATGTCAAAATGGAGGAACGTGTATCCCTGACGGAAAGACTTTTGGTTGCCTCTGTCCAGAAAACTACAATGGCGTTTTGTGTGAAAGACCGCTTACAACATTAACGGCAGAAATCGCAACAGTGGGTCTTACGGGAACTGCCAGTAGGGATGCTTCAACTTTGACACCAGAACTTAGTCAGACACCATCTGCTACACAAGCAGAAATTACAAGTGAAACTTCGTCTGGGGACATAATACAAACCTCTAGTAGTGATCTTTCCACACCAATGATCTCCAACCTAGATGTTTTCACAAACGTAACTGACTTCACAGTGGCACCCTCAGTTACAGAAGCAGAAAAAGTCACTCCTTGTGACCCTAACCCTTGTCAAAATGGCGGAACATGTATCCCTGACGGAAAGAAATTTGGTTGTCTCTGTCCAAGAAACTTCAAAGGATTTGTTTGTGAAAAACCACCGCCAGAAACAGTTACTAAACTATCAGCCGACAATGTTACCACAGAGACCATGGAACCCGGTGGCACTCAGACACCGTCAGTTACACAGGCTAAGGTTACATCAGAATTTTCATCAGGAGATTTTACAGAAACCTCCCACAGCGCAGATGTTTCCACACAAATGACAGACTTCACAGCGGCTCCGTCAGTTACAGAAGCAGAAAAAGTCACCACTTGTGATCCTAACCCATGTCAAAATGGCGGAACCTGCATCCCTGACGGAAAGAAATTTGGCTGTCTCTGTCCCAGAAACTTCAAAGGATTTGTATGTGAAAAGCCACCGCCAGAAACAGTAACTGAAGTCTCATCTGAAACGTTTAAGACAGAGACAATGGAACCGGGCGGCACTCAGACACCGTCAGTTACACAGGCTGAGGTTACACCAGAGACATCAGGAGATATTACAGAAACCTCCAGCCTAGATGTTTCCACACAAATAACTAACCTCACAATAACATCTTCAGTTACAGAAGCGGGGAGGGTAACTCCCTGTGATCCAAACCCATGTCAAAATGCAGGAACTTGTATCCCTGACGGAAAGAAATTTGGTTGCCTCTGTCCAGAAAACTACAAAGGTTTTTTGTGTGAAAGACCGCTTACAACATTAACGGCAGAAATCGCAACAGTGGATCTTACGGGAACTGCCAGTAGGGATGCTTCAATTTTGACACCAGAACTTACTCAGACACCATCAGCTATACAAGCAGAAATTACAAGTGAAACTTCGTCTGGGGACATAATACAAACCTCTAGTAGTGATCTTTCCACACCAATGATCTCCACCATAGATGTTTTCACAAACGTAACTGACTTCACAGTGGCACCCTCAGTTACAGAAGCAGAAAAAGTCACTCCTTGTGACCCTAACCCTTGTCAAAATGGCGGAACCTGTATCCCTGACGGAAAGAAATTTGGTTGTCTCTGTCCAAGAAACTTCAAAGGATTTGTATGTGAAAAACCACCGCCAGAAACAGTTACTAAACTATCATCCGACAATGACAATGTTACCACAGTAACCATGGAACCCGGTGGTACTCAGACACCGTCAGTTACACAGGCTAAGGTTACATCAGAGTTTTCATCAGGAGATTTTACAGAAACCTCCTACAGCGCAGATGTTTCCACACAAATGACAGACTTCACAGCGGCTCCGTCAGTTACAGAAGCAGAAAAAGTCACCACTTGTGATCCTAACCCATGTCAAAATGGCGGAACCTGCATCCTTGACGGAAAGAAATTTGGCTGTCTCTGTCCCAGAAACTTCAAAGGATTTGTATGTGAAAAACCACCGCCAGAAACAGTAACTGAAGTCTCATCTGAAACGTTTAAGACAGAGACAATGGAACCGGGCGGCACTCAGACACCGTCAGTTACACAGGCTGAGGATACACCAGAGACTTCAGGAGATATTACAGAAACCTCCAGCCTAGATGTTTCCACACAAATAACTAACCTCACAATGACACCTTTAGTTACAGAAGCGGGGAGCGTAACTCCCTGTGATCCAAACCCATGTCAAAATGGAGGAACTTGTATCCTTGACGGAAAGAAATTTGGTTGCCTCTGTCCAGAAAACTACAAAGGTTTTGTGTGTGAAAGACCGCTTACAACATTAACGGCAGAAATCGCAACAGTGGATCTTACGGGAACTGCCAGTAGGGATGCTTCAACTTTGACACCAGAATTTACTCAGACACCATCAGCTACACAAGCAGAAATTACAAGTGAAACTTCGTCTGGGGACATAATACAAACCTCTAGTAGTGATCTTTCCACACCAATGATCTCCACCATAGATGTTTTCACAAACGTAACTGACTTCACAGTGGTACCCTTAGTTACAGAAGCAGAAAAAGTCACTCCTTGTGACCCTAACCCTTGTCAAAATGGCGGAACCTGTATCCCTGACGGAAAGAAATTTGGCTGTGTCTGTCCCAGAAACTTCAAAGGATTTGTATGTGAAAAAACACCGCCAGAAACAGTATCTGAAGTCTCACCAGAAAGTTTCACCACAGAGACCATGGAACCCGGCGGCACTCAGACACCGTCAGTTACACAGGCTGAGATTACACCAGAAACTTCATCTGGAGATTTTACAGAAACCTCCAGCCTAGATATTTCCACACAAATAACTGGCCTCACAATGACACCTTTAGTTACAGAATCGAGGAGCGTTACTCCCTGTGATCCAAACCCATGTGAAAATGGAGGAACTTGTATTCCTGACGGAAAGAAATTTGGTTGCCTCTGTCCAGAAAACTACAAAGGCTTTTTGTGTGAAAAACCGCTTACAACATTAACGGCAGAAATCGCAACAGTGGATCTTACGGGAACTGCCAGTAGGGATGCTTCAACTTTGACACCAGAACTTACTCAGACACCATCTGCTACACAAGCAGAAATTACAAGTGAAACTTCGTCTGGGGACATAATACAAACCTCTCGTAGTGATCTTTCCACACCAATGATCTCCACCCTAGATGTTTTCACAAACGTAACTGACTTCACAGTGGCACCCTCAGTTACAGACGCAGAAAAAGTCACTCCTTGTGACCCTAACCCTTGTCAAAATGGCGGAACCTGTATCCCTGACGGAAAGAAATTTGGTTGTCTCTGTCCCAGAAACTTCAAAGGATTTGTATGTGAAAAACCACTACCAGAAACAGTTACTGAACTATCAGCTGACAATTTCACCACAGAGACCATGGAACCCGGTGGCACTCAGACACCGTCAGTTACACAGGCTTCGGTTACATCAGAGTTTTCATCAGGTGATTTTACAGAAACCTCCTACAGCGCAGAAATTTCCACACAAGTGACAGACTTCACAGTGGTTCCGTCAGTTACAGAAGCAGAAAAAGTCACCCCTTGTGATCCTAACCCATGTCAAAATGGCGGAACCTGCATCCCTGACGGAAACATATTTGGCTGTCTCTGTCCCAGAAACTTCAAAGGATTTGTATGTGAAAAGTCACCGCCAGAAACAGTAACTGAAGTCTCACCTGAAACGTTTAAGACAGAGACAATGGAACCGGACGGCACTCAGACACCGTCAGTTACACAGGCTGAAATTACACCAGAGACTACATCAGGAGATTTTACAGAAACCTCCAGCCTAGATGTTTCCACACAAATGGCTGACCTCACAATGACACCTTTAGTTACAGAAGCGGGGAGCGTAACTCCCTGTGATCTAAACCCGTGTCAAAATGGAGGAATTTGTATCCCTGACGGAAAGAAATTTGGTTGTCTCTGTCCAGCAAACTACAAAGGGTTTTTGTGTGAAAGACCGCTTACAACATTAACGGCAGAAATCTTAACAGTGGATCTTACGGGGACTGCCAGCATGGATGCTTCAACTTTGACACCAGAAGTTACACAGACACCATCAGCTACACAAGCAAAATTTACAAGTGAAACTTCGTCTGGGGACATAATACAAACCTCAATTAGTGATCTTTCCACACCAATGATCTCCACCCTACATGTTTTCACAGTGGCTCCGTCAGTTACAGAAGCAGAAAAAGTCACCCTTTGTGACCCTAACCCTTGTCAAAATGGCGGAACGTGTATCCCTGACGGAAAGAAATTTGGTTGTCTCTGTCCCAGAAACTTCAAAGGATTTGTATGTGAAAAGCCACTGCCAGAAACAGTAACTGCAGTGTCACCTGACAATTTCACAGAGACCGTGGAACCCGGCGGCACTCAGACACCGTCAGTTACACAGGCTGAGGTTACATTAGAGACTTCATCAGTTGATTTTACAGAAACTTCCTACAGCGCAGATGCTGCCACACAAATGACTGACCTCACAGTGGCTCCGTCGGTTACAGAAGCAGAAAAAGTCACTGCTTGCGATCTCAACCCGTGTCAAAATGGCGGAACGTGTATCCCTGACGGAAAGAAATTTGGTTGTCTCTGTCCCAGAAACTTCAAAGGACTTTTATGTGAAAAGCCACAGCCAGAAAAAGTAACTGAAGTGTCACCTGACAATTTTACAGAGACCATGAGACCCAGCGGCACTCAGACATCGTCAGTTACACAGGCTGAGGTTAAATCAGAGACTTTATCGGGAGAATTTACAGAAACCTCAAGCCTAGATGTTTCCACACAAATAACTGACCTCACACTGACACCTTCAGTTACAGAAGCGGGGAGCGTAACCCCCTGTGAGCCTAACCCGTGTCATAATGGCGGAACCTGCATCCCTGACGGAAAGAAATTTGGTTGTCTCTGTCATAGAAACTTCAAAGGATTTGTATGTGAAAAACCACCGCCAGAAATAGTAACTGAACTGTCACCTGACAATTTCACAGAGACAATGGAACCCGGCGACACTCAGACACCGTCAGTTAAACAGGCTGAGGTTACATCAAAGACTTCATCAGATGACTTTACAACAGAGATTCCTTCTAGTGATTTCACGGAGGCTGACAGTGGTGACGTTTCAACAGTATTGCCAGAAATCACCGAGATACCATCAGATACGCAGTCGGTTCCTTCAATGGACACCTCATCTAGTGACTTTTCCACTGACAGCTTCACACAAGTAACTGACTCCGTTGTGACACCCCTAGTTACTGATGCGGAAAAGGTCACTCCCTGTGATCGTAACCCATGTCAAAATGGTGGGACCTGTATTCCTGATGGGAAGAAATTTGTTTGTGACTGTCCAAGAAACTACCAAGGATTTCTGTGTGAAACACCAACTGTGGATACGGCAACAGAACTTCCTATGAGTGATTTCACGCAGACTGCTGGCGGCAATGTTTCAACCTTCACACCAGAGGATACTCAGATACCATTAACGCAGGAACCCGAAGAAGAAACCGTCTCCTGCGAGCCTAACCCGTGCCTAAACAACGCATTTTGCATGAAGATGGGGGACGACATCATGTGCCTGTGTGACGAGGGCTACGACGGAGCACGGTGCGAGATTAACGTGGATGAGTGCAGCTCCGACCCCTGTCGTCATGGGGGCACGTGCATGGATGCTGTGAACGACTATGTCTGCGTCTGTGCAGAAGGATTTGCAGGTAAGTCAGTCTGTGTGTGTGTGTGTGTGTGTGTGTGTGTGTGTGTGTGTGTGTGTGTGTGTGTGTGTGTGTTTTACACACAACCACATAGGTGAGGCAAGCGCCGGTAGACGCAGTACACGTACCAAGGGGAAGTTCTTAGCGCGGGACGGACACGACAAACGATTAGATCCCCTGCCCTTCCCAAGGGATGTATACTTTATCTGTGCACTTTTCTGTGGGCTGGCGATTGGGTGCCTGTACGTGCACTATGCGTGTTGTCTGCACGAGTTGTTGATTGGTTGCTTGTCTTTGGCTTGGGTTCAAATCTTTAAAAATCGTTTTTACGATGCATTAACCCTTCCCTGTACGTGCACTTTTGTTTCTTAAATCTCGGTTCATTCAACGACCAAAAGCCAAAACCGTCCAAGAAACATGGATACAAATTGGTCTCAGCAAGAGGCATAGATCCTCATGAGCCCCCGCAGTCGCAGGGGCTCATGACGATCTGTGTACTGCGGTTGGATCTTGTTCACATTTTCTCGGCAGTGAAGGGGTAAAATAATATACAGAACCGTTAGTCTGTCGACTATGATATAATTCTGCCTGAACTGCTCTCTTAACTCATTCTACCCCAGACACACCACAGCAAGATAAGGATCGACCATGACAGTTCAAGGGTGATGCCAGAATAGCTTGGCGCCTATGGGCGCCAAGCTATTCTGGCATCACCCTTGAACTGTCATGGTCGATCTGTGTCCTCCACTGCAACGCAGTCTTCAGAGAACAACGGCAAAATTTGGGGATTTCGGTGTTGGGGTAAAATGAGTTAATTACCGAAGGCCGAAAGGGGTGAGTGCCATTAATGCACAGGCTGCAGTTTTCTCTCTCATAAGCGTTTTTTTCCTACCTACTTGGCAGTTACTGCAAGAGGCATAGATGCGAGGGCTCATGAGGATCTATGTTTCTTGTTTTGACCAGTGTGCATGCATATAACTCGGACGGATGTGGCTTTTGGTCGTTGGGTGAACGAAGATTTAGAAACAAAATATGCGTCCAGTGGCAGGAAAAAGAAAAATCTCTTAATATACCTTGCCGCTCGGAAATCAGAAGAAGGTCAAAAGTGCACAATAGATAGAAGGCCCGGACGAACTTGCGATATCGCATGTTTGCCCGGGCTTTTATCCATTGCTTAATCGCTGTTTGCGTAAAAAAGAAAAAAAAACAACAACAACCCAAAAACGCGTTTTTAAAACAAGCACAACAATTTCTGAATTTTTCTAAATTCTCTTCACTATCAAGTGTTCTTTCTCCAGTCTTCGGGCCCACGACGGCCGCAGTGGGCCCGCACACAGCCGTGCTTGGGCCCACTGCGGCCGTCGTGGGCCCGAAGACCTTTGCTTGCTAGGTTGATGGTGACCTGAAGAACCATGATATGCTCTATGAAAATGCATTTCTCGATTCGATTTGCTTGGTCTAGGTGATTTCCAGGGGGCAAAAATCCTGGGCCTGAGTTGGACCGAGGGGAAAAAAAAAAAAAAAAAAAAAAAATATATATATATTCATTCATATATATATATATATATATATATATATATATATATATATATATATATATATATATATATATATATATATATATATATATATATATATATATATATATATATATTCATTCATATATATATATATATTCATTACTTATAACAAAGGCGTCGCCCAAGCCAAAAAATGCACTCAATCAGAGTAGCTCCAAGGGACATAATTTTTCAATAAATTCTGAGAATGCTGTGCTAATGCCATGGAAATCCAGGCTGGTAAGCTTGCATTGTGTCATCAGGACATCAGCTGTCCTTTTGTGACTGCATCGCTTATTAGATCTTTTGAGCCTTCCACTGAACACCTACTACATAAAGTAATAGGGACTACCCCCAGGCGCCCCGCAACCCGCTGGAGAATATCCAGTCCTCCCCCCGAGAGGGGAGGCTAGTGCATGAATATTCCCAAACAGATCTTGGACCTGCTGGATAGATTTAAGATTTTGCCGCCTACGACCGGTTTCGACCCAAGGTGGGTCTCATCAGGTAGGCATACGGCGTAACCTGAAATTGCAAACACAACGCATATGCCAGAAGCCTCCCTCTCGGGGGGAGGACTGGATATTCTCCAGCGGGTTGCGGGGCGCCTGGGGGTAGTCCCTATTACTTTATGTAGTAGGTGTTCAGTGGAAGGCTCAAAAGATCTAATAAGCGATGCAGTCACAAAAGGACAGCTGATGTCCTGATGACACAATGCAAGCTTACCAGCCTGGATTTCCATGGCATTAGCACAGCATTCTCAGAATTTATTGAAAAATTATGTCCCTTGGAGCTACTCTGATTGAGTGCATTTTTTGGCTTGGGCGACGCCTTTGTTATAAGTAATGAATAATTGTACCACAAAATTGCCTAGGTGTTGCCTTTTCTAAATTAGTCAGTCTTCTTCCACTGCAACACCCCATAAAGCTTTAGGGATGCAATCCACGCTGGACTAGTGGTTGCTACCAGTCAAATTCTGGAGGCGGCTTCTGGCATATGCGTTGTGTTTGCAATTTCAGGTTACGCCGTATGCCTACCTGATGAGACCCACCTTGGGTCGAAACCGGTCGTAGGCGGCAAAATCTTAAATCTATCCAGCAGGTCCAAGATCTGTTTGGGAATATTCATGCACTAGCCTCCCCTCTCGGGGGGAGGACTGGATATTCTCCAGCGGGTTGCGGGGCGCCTGGGGGTAGTCCCTATTACTTTATGTAGTAGGTGTTCAGTGGAAGGCTCAAAAGATCTAATAAGCGATGCAGTCACAAAAGGACAGCTGATGTCCTGATGACACATTGCAAGCTTACCAGCCTGGATTTCCACGGCATTAGCACAGCATTCTCAGAATTTATTGAAAAATTATATATATATATATATATATATATATATATATATATATATATATATATATATATATATATATATATATATATATATATATATATATATATATATATATATATATTATGTGTGTGTGTGTGTGTGTGTGTGTGTTTCATAATTTAAAAAACAAACAAATAATAATGTTAATATTACTATAATATATATATAATACTTTAATAATCACAAACCAGATAGGTGAGGCTAGCGCTGGAAGAATTGTACACAAACCAAGGGGAATCACAGCGCTGGACAGACAAACAGTTAGATCCCCTGCCCCCGCCTATCAGGCACCCAATCGCCAGCCCACAGAGAAATACGCAGGTATAGAACAAGACGATCATTTCCATCCACTATAAAAAAGAATGGATCAGGTTTCTTATATAACCCATGTCTTTCTCCGGAACTTAGGAAGTAGGCAGGAGAAACATACATACACAAACATGAAGGTGCGCTACTATATGTGGTCGGGTAAATACCCTGATTTCTCACAGTAGATGCACAGAACATTACACAACAATGTAACGATACAAATTTGCCTCGAGTTATAGATACTCACAAACCAGATAGGTGAGGCTAGCGCTGGAAGAATTGTACACAAACCAAGGGGAATCACAGCGCTGGACAGACAAACAGTTAGATCCCCTGCCCCCGCCTATCAGGCACCCAATCGCCAGCCCACAGAGAAATACGCAGTTATAGATCATTTCCATCCATGCGTATTTCTCTGTGGGCTGGCGATTGGGTGCCTGATAGGCGGGGGCAGGGGATCTAACTGTTTGTTTGTCCAGCGCTGTGATTCCCCTTGGTTTGTGTACTTTAATAACACATGCAATATTACTCATAAAAATAATAGCGCAAAGAATGATGGTGATATACTACTACTACTACTACTACTACTACTACTACTACTACTATAATGAACTTCGCTAAGACAGAGATAGATATAACATTAAAATTCAGGTAAATAACACAGCTTTGTGAAAGGTCCCGACAAAACTTTATTATCAAGATCCCCTGGCGTTTGTTTGTTTTTTTACATGAAAATGTCAGTGTTATTATACTAATACTAATACTAAACCCCTTTTCAGTTAAATGTGCGAGCGTGCATGCTAATTTCACTTTAATAAGTGTATAATTATAATAATAATTATTATTATTATACCTTTTTAGGTAAAATGTGCGAGCTGTCGATCGTGCAGACAACCACACCAACAAAGACAGGTGAGACCTCGTCTACCACTCCTGTAACTTTCATTCGAACTCTCTCCGCCTTTGACAGAACACTAGGGCCACCAAAGCCTACAAGCCCAACCAGCGATACACAGACACCATCTACTGAAACACTCACACAAACTAGTGCTGACACCGCGCAGACGTCTTACACACTTTCAGGCGAAATTACAGAATTATCTACGGAGAAGCCGGCAAACGATTCGACGGAATTTAGAGGTGCGCAAGAGACTACGACAAAACTGTGGGATCCCTGTAAACACATCCCCTGTAAGAACGGAGGTACCTGCATCCCCGAAGGTAGAGAGGCCAGGTGTGAGTGTGCCGATGGGTTCTCTGGACCAATGTGCGATATTCCCGAGCCTCTAACAACGTCAGGAGACTTAATGAATACATCAACTGTAATTGGCACATCCAAACAACCAGAAATCACGACAGAGGCTTTGAATCCCTGCAGAAACAATCCATGCAATAACGGAGGCACGTGTACCCACGCTGGGCGAGAGATCATATGTAAATGTGCAGACGGCTTTTCCGGACTGCTCTGCGATAATGTAGAGCCTACAACTGAAACGACGTCATCTGGTAACATCTCCATAACACTGCCTGACACCACGGACACCTTAAGTGGTGATATATCCCAAACACTGGTCTCAACATCTTCAGTGGACGTCGTGAAATTATCCAGCGAACCAGTAGATCCTACGAGTTCACCAATAAGTACCTGTAAACATAATCCCTGTAAGAATGGAGGTACTTGTTTCCCTGAAGGCAGAGAGGTCAGGTGTCAATGTGCGGAGGGATTTACTGGACCATTCTGCGTCGTCATTCTGGAACCTGATGGCAGTGTCACTGAAACAAGGTCATCTGAGGTCATGGAAACAGCAAGTGGCGACGTTTCAACTCCAGTAATGGAAATTAACATGACAACTGGAGATGTCATAGAAACACAAAGGAGCGATATTTCTGCACTGTCAACAGAATTTACTCCGCAGCGTGAAATCACAACCACTTCTGAAATGACGTCTTCTGGGGACACCTCGGACACCACAGTTACCCTCTTAACACAGGAGTGGGCTGGGACCACCACCGAACTGTGGAATCCCTGTAAACGCAACCCCTGTAACAACGGAGGTACCTGTATCCGTGAAGGCAGAGAGGCCAGGTGTGAATGCGCGGAGGGATTCTCAGGACCTCTTTGCGACAGCATTGATTCAGTCGCCGACAAAGTCACCAAAACAACATCGTTGGGGGACGTCATGGAAACAACACTGGATGACGTCTCAACACCATATACCAACATTTCACTTACGCCAGAAAGTACACACGAACCGGAAATGACGTCTGAAGATTTGGGTGAAACGTCAAGTGGTGATGTCTCAACACCATCAGCAAACATGACAGGCCAGATGTTAAGAACATCAGAAACAGCGTCACCGGACGTCATAGAGACGTCTACGAGTGACGCTTCAACAAAATCCTCACCTGATTTGTCTGATTTACCAGACACGACGACAGAACTAGGGGATCCAGAAAGCACAGCCGAGCCTGAAGTGACGCCAGAAGATACGAATGTGACAACGCGAGGCCAAACCGAAAGTACCTCGGAGATCTGGGATCCTTGTAAACGTAATCCCTGTAACAACGGAGGTACGTGTATCCCAGAAGGTAGAGAGGCCAGTTGTCAATGTACAGAAGGATTTTCTGGACCACTTTGCGACGTTGGAGAAGCAGCAACCGAGAATGTGACAGAAATAACATCATCTGGAGACGTCACGGAAAGATCGACCGGCGAAACTCAGTCAGAACATGATGTAACAGAAACATCAACTGGCGACATCTCAATGCCACCATCTGATACCTCATTGAGACCAGATACTACAACAGATCTTTGGGATCCCTGTGAACGTAACCCATGTAAGAATGGAGGTACCTGCATCCCTGCAGGCAGAGAGGTCAGGTGTGAATGTGCAGAAGCATTTACTGGGCCCCTTTGCGACGTCACTAAGCAAGCTGCTGACAATGTCACTGAAACGACATCATCTGAAGTCATGGAAACAGCAAGCGGTGACTTTTCTACCCAAATAATGGAAACTAAGGACATGACATCATCTGATGATGTCACTGTAACATCAAGCGGCGCTATTTCTAGTCAGATATCAGACATTTCTATGCTGCCAGGAACCACAACGATTTTTGATATGACGTTGCCTGGAGATATCTTGGAAAGCACAGAAACACCAAGGAGTGACAGTTCCACACCGCCAACAGATATTACTCTTCAGCCAGAAATCACATCCATTATCACGAAGACGTCGAGTGAAGTCGTATCAACACATTACCAGTCTGAAACCACGACAGAACTTTGGGATCCCTGTAAACGCAACCCTTGTAACAACGGCGGAAACTGTATCTCCGAGGGTAGAGAGGCCAGATGTAAATGTGCAGAGGGATTTACTGGACCACTCTGTGACGTCATTGGGCAACTGCACGACAATGTCACTCAAACAACATCAGATGAAATGGAAACAGGAAGCGGCGACGTCTCGATGCCAGTAATGGAAACAACTGACATTACTACTGAAGACATCACAGGAAAATCAAGCAGCGATATTTCTGCACAGTCAACAGACTCTACTGCACAACCTGAAATCAAAACCACATACAAAATGACGTCTTCTGGGGACATCTTGGAAACTACAGTTGGTGACCTCTTTACAGAAGAGTGGACTGGGATCACCACCGAACTGTGGGATCCCTGTAAGCGCAACCACTGTAACAACGGAGGTACCTGTATCCGTGAAGGCAGAGAAGCCAGGTGTGAATGTGCAGAGGGATTCTCAGGACCTCTTTGCGACAGCATTGATTCAGTCGCCGACAAAGTCACCAAAACAACATCGTTGGGGGACGTCATGGAAACAATACTGGATGACGTCTCAACACTATATACCAACATTTCACTTACGCCAGAAAGTACACACGAACCGGAAATGAAGTCTGAAGATTTGGGTGAAACGTCAAGTGGTGATGTCTCAACACCATCAGCAAACGTGACAGGCCAGATGCTAAGAACATCAGAAACAGCGTCACCGGACGTCATAGAGACGTCTACGAGTGACGCTTCAACAAAATCCTCACCTGATTTGTCTGATTTACCAGACACGACGACAGAACTAGGGGACCCAGAAAGCACAGCCGAGCCTGAAGTGACGCCAGAAGATACGAATGTGACAACGCGAGGCCAAACCGAAAGTACCTCGGAGATCTGGGATCCTTGTAAACGTAATCCCTGTAACAACGGAGGTACATGTATCCCAGAAGGTAGAGAGGCCAGTTGTCAATGTACAGAAGGATTTTCTGGACCACTTTGCGACGTTGGAGAAGCAGCAACCGAGAATGTGACAGAAATAACATCATCTGAAGACGTCACGGAAAGATCGACCGGCGAAACTCAGTCAGAACATGATGTAACAGAAACATCAACTGGCGACACCTCAATGCCACCATCTGATACCTCATTGAGGCCGGATACTACAACAGATCTTTGGGATCCCTGTGAACGTAACCCATGTAAGAATGGAGGTACCTGCATCCCTGAAGGCAGAGAGGTCAGGTGTGAATGTGCAGAAGCATTTACTGGGCCCCTTTGCGACGTCACTAAGCAAGCTGCTGACAATGTCACTGAAACGACATCATCTGAAGTCATGGAAACAGCAAGCGGTGACTTTTCTACCCAAATAATGGAAACTACGGACATGACATCATCTGATGATGTCACTGTAACATCAAGCGGCGCTATTTCTAGTCAGATATCAGACATTTCTATGCTACCAGGAACCACAACGATTTTTGATATGACGTTGCCTGGAGATATCTTGGAAAGCACAGAAACACCAAGGAGTGACAGTTCCACACCGCCAACAGATATTACTCTTCAGCCAGAAATCACATCCATTATCACGAAGACGTCGAGTGAAGACGTATCAACACATTACCAGTCTGAAACCACGACAGAACTTTGGGATCCTTGTAAACGCAACCCTTGTAACAACGGCGGGAACTGTATCTCCGAGGGTAGAGAAGCCAGGTGTAAATGTGCAGATGGATTTACTGGACCACTCTGTGACGTCATTGGGCAACTGCACGACAATGTCACTCAAACAACATCAGATGAAATGGAAACAGGAAGCGGCGACGTCTCGATGCCAGTAATGGAAACAACTGACATTACTACTGAAGACATCACAGGAAAATCAAGCAGGGATATTTCTGCACAGTCAACAGACTCTACTGCACAACCTGAAATCAAAACCACATACAAAATGACGTCTTCTGGGGACATCTTGGAAACTACAGTTGGTGACCTCTTTACAGAAGAGTGGACTGGAATCACCACCGAACTGTGGGATCCCTGTAAGCGCAACCCCTGTAACAACGGAGGTACCTGTATCCGTGAAGGCAGAGAAGCCAGGTGTGAATGTGCAGAGGGATTTACTGGACCACTCTGTGACGTCATTGGGCAACTGCACGACAATGTCACTCAAACAACATCAGATGAAATGGAAACAGGAAGCGGCGACGTCTCGATGCCAGTAATGGAAACAACTGACATTACTACTGAAGACATCACAGAAAAATCAAGCAGCGATATTTCTGCACAGTCAACAGACTCTACTGCACAACCTGAAATCAAAACCACATACAAAATGACGTCTTCTGGGGACATCTTGGAAACTACAGTTGGTGACCTCTTTACAGAAGACTGGACTGGAATCACCACCGAACTGTGGGATCCCTGTAAGCGCAACCCCTGTAACAACGGAGGTACCTGTATCCGTGAAAGCAGAGAAGCCAGGTGTGAATGTGCAGAGGGATTCTCAGGACCTCTTTGCGACAGCATTGATTCAGTCGCCGACAAAGTCACCAAAACAACATCGTTGGGGGACGTCATGGAAACAATACTGGATGACGTCTCAACACTATATACCAACATTTCACTTACGCCAGAAAGTACACACGAACCGGAAATGACGTCTGAAGATTTGGGTGAAACGTCAAGTGGTGATGTCTCAACACCATCAGCAAACGTGACAGACCAGATGTTAAGAACATCAGAAACAGCGTTACCGGACGTCATAGAGACGTCTACGAGTGACGCTTCAACAAAATCCTCACCTGATTTGTCTGATTTACCAGA
The DNA here is from genome assembly GCA_036245525.1 of Semisulcospira habei. Classification (NCBI taxonomy): domain Eukaryota; kingdom Metazoa; phylum Mollusca; class Gastropoda; family Semisulcospiridae; genus Semisulcospira; species Semisulcospira habei. The sequence continues at coordinate 75,401,288 of BTPG01000006.1, forward strand.
CATGACGACAGAGCTACGGGATCCAGAAAGCACAGCCCAGCCTGAAGTGACGCCAGAAGATCCGAATGTGACAACACGAGACCAACCCGAAAGTACCTCGGAGATCTGGGATCCTTGTAAACGTAATCCTTGTAACAACGGAGGTACCTGTATCCCAGAAGGTAGAGAGGCCAGTTGTCAATGTACAGAAGGATTTTCTGGACCACTTTGCGACGTTGGAGAAGCAGCAACGAAGAATGTGACAGAAATAACATCATCTGGAGACGTCACGGAAAGATCGACCGGCGAAACTCAGTCAGAACATGATGTAACAGAAACATCAACTGGCGACATCTCAATGCCACCATCTGATACCTCATTGAGGCCGGATACTACAACAGATCTTTGGGATCCCTGTGAACGTAACCCATGTAAGAATGGAGGTACCTGCATCCCTGAAGGCAGAGAGGTCAGGTGTGAATGTGCAGAAGCATTTACTGGGCCCCTTTGCGAAGTCACTAAGGAAGCTGCTGACAATGTCACTGAAACGACGTCATCTGAAGTCATGGAAACAGCAAGCGGTGACTTTTCTACCCAAATAATGGAAACTACGAACAGGACATCATCTGATGACGTCACTGTAACATCACGCAGCGATATTTCTAGTCAGATATCAGACATTTCTATGCTACCAGAAATCACAACGATTTCTGATATGACGTCACCTGGAGATATCTTGGAAAGCACAGAAACACCAAGGAGTGACAGTTCCACACCGCCAACAGATATTACTCTTCAGCCAGAAATCACATCCATTATCACCAAGACGTCGAGTGAAGACGTATCAACACATTACCAGTCTGAAACCACGACAGAACTTTGGGATCCTTGTAAACGCAACCCTTGTAACAACGGCGGGAACTGTATCTCCGAGGGTAGAGAAGCCAGGTGTAAATGTGCAGAGGGATTTACTGGACCACTCTGTGACGTCATTGGGCATCTGCACGACAATGTCACTCAAACAACATCAGATGAAATGGAAACAGGAAGCGGCGACGTCTCGATGCCAGTAATGGAAACAACTGACATTACTACTGAAGACATCACACAAAAATCAAGCAGCGATATTTCTGCACAGTCAACAGACTCTACTGCACAACCTGAAATCAAAACCACATACAAAATGACGTCTTCTGGGGACATCTTGGAAACTACAGTTGGTGACCTCTTTACAGAAGAGTGGACTGGGATCACCACCGAACTGTGGGATCCCTGTAAGCGCAACCACTGTAACAACGGAGGTACCTGTATCCGTGAAGGCAGAGAGGCCAGGTGTGAATGTGCAGAGGGATTCTCAGGACCTCTTTGCGACAGCATTGATTCAGTCGCCGACAAAGTCACCAAAACAACATCGTTGGCGGACATCATGGAAACAACACTGGATGACGTCTCAACACTATATACCAACATTTCACTTACGCCAGAAAGTACACACGAGCCGGAAATGACGTCCGAAGATTTGGGTGAAACGTCAAGTAGTGATGACTTAACACCATCAGCAAACGTGACAGGCCAGATGGTAACGGAAACAGCGTTAACAGACGTCATTGACACGTCTACGAGTGACGTTTCAACGAAATCTTCACCTGGTTTTTCTGATTCACCGGACACGACGACAGAAATTTGGGATCATTGTAAATTGAACCCTTGTAACAACGGAGGTATCTGCATTTCCGACGGTAGAGAGGCCAGTTGCAAATGTGTCGAGGGATTTTCTGGACCATTTTGTGACGTTGTTGACCAAACAAGGGACAATGTCACTGAGACATCGTCAGGGGACGTCGTGGATACAACAATGGATGAAGTCTCATCACCGGTTACCAAGGTTACACTTCAGGCAGAAAGCACAGCCGAGCTTGAAGTGACGTCAGAAGATCTGAATGCGACAACAAGAGACCAACCCGAAAGTACCACGAAGATGTGGGATCCTTGCAAACGTAATCCCTGTAACAACGGAGGTACCTGTATTCCAGAAGGTAGAGAGGCCAGGTGTCAATGTACAGAAGGATTTTCTGGACCACTTTGCAACGTTGGAGAAGCAGCAACCGAGAATGTGACAGAAATAATATCATCTGGCAACGTCACGGAAAGATCGACCGGCGAAACTCAGTCAGCACATGATGTGACAGAAACATCAAGTGGCGACATCTCAACGACACCATCCGATACCTCAGTAATACCAGAAACTACAACAGATCTTTTGGATCCCTGTCAACGTAACACCTGTAAGAACGGAGGGACCTGCATCCCTGAAGGTAGAGAAGCCAGGTGTCAATGTACAGAGGGATTTTCTGGACCACTCTGCGACGTCACTGAGCAATCCCCTGACAATGTCACTGAAGCGACGTCATCTGAGATCATGGCAAGCGGTGTCGTTTCTACTCCAGTAATAGCATCTACTGACATGACATCATCTGATGACGTCACTGTAACATCAAGCGGGTATAGTTTTACTCCCCTATCAGATATTTCTCTGCATCCAGAAATCACAATAATTTCTGATATGACATCACCTGGTTACACCAAGGAAACCATAGTTGGCGACCTCTCAACAAAACCCCGGACTGAGATCTTCACAGAACTTTGGGATCCTTGTAAACTCAACCCCTGTAAGAACGGAGGTACCTGCATCCCTGAAGGCAGAGAGGCCAGGTGTGAATGTGCAGAAGCATATACTGGGCCCCTTTGCGACGTCACTATAGAAGCTGCTGACAATGTCACTGAAACGACGTCATCGGAGGTGGGGGAAACAGCAAGCAGTGACTTTTCTACCCAAGCAATGGAAACTACGGACATGTCATCATCTGATGACATCATTGTAACATCAAGCGGCGCTATTTCTAGTCAGATATCAGACATTTCTATGCTACCAGGAACCACAACGATTTCTGATATGACGTCGCCTGGAGATATTTTGAAAAGCACAGAAACACCAAGGAGTGACAGTTCCACACAGTCAGCAGATATTACTCTTCAGCAGGAAATCACATCCATTATCACGAAGACGTCGAGTGAAGACGTATCAACACATTACCAGTCTGAAACCACGACAGAACTTTGGGATCCTTGTAAACGTAACCATTGTAACAACGGCGGGAACTGTATCTCCGAGGGTAGAGAGGCCAAGTGTAAATGTGCAGAGGGATTTACTGGACCACTCTGTGACGTCATTGGGCAACTGCACGACAATGTCACTCAAACAACATCAGATGAAATGGAAACAGGAAGCGGCGACGTCTCGATGCTAGTAATAGAAACAACTGACATTACTACTGAAGACATCACAGGAAAATCAAGCAGCGATATTTCTGCACTGCCAACAGACTTTACAGCACAGCCCGAATTCAAGACAACATTCGAAATGACGTCTTCTGGGGACATCTTGGAAACTACAGTTGGTGACCTCTTTACAGAAGAATGGGCTGGGACCACCACCGAACTGTGGGATCTCTGTAAGCGCAACCCCTGTAACAACGGAGGTACCTGCACCCGTGAAGGCAGAGAGGTCAGGTGTAAATGCGCGGAGGGATTCTCAGGACCTCTTTGCGACAGCATTGATTCAATCGCCGACATAGTCACCAAAACAACATCGTCCCCGGACGTTATGGAAACAACACTGGATGACGTCTCAACACCACTTACCGACGTTTCGCATACGCCACAAAGTACACACGAGCCGGAAATGACGTTTGAAGATTTTGGTGAAACGTCAAGTGGTGATGTCTCAATACCATCAGCAAACGTGACAGGCCAGATGGTAACGGAAACAACCTTAACGGACGAAATGGACACGTCTACCAGTGATGTTTCAACAAAATCCTTACCTGATTTGTCTGATTCACGAGACACGCCGACAGAAATTTGGGATCCTTGTAAAATGAACCCTTGTAACAACGGAGGTATCTGCATTTCCGAAGGTAGAGAGGCCAGTTGTAAATGTGTCGAGGGATTTTCGGGACCACTTTGTGACGTTGTTGACCAGACAAGGGACAATGTCATTGAAACGACATGGTCAGGGGACGTCGTGGATACAACAATGGATGAAGTCTCATCACCGGTTACCAAGGTTACACTTCAGGCAGAAAGCACAGCCGAGCTTGAAGTGGCGCCAGAAGATCTGAATGCGACAACAAGAGACCAACCCGAAAGTACCACGGAGATGTGGGATCCTTGTAAACGTAATCCCTGTAACAACGGAGGTACCTGTATTCCAGAAGGTAGAGAGGCCAGGTGTCAATGTACAGAAGGATTTTCTGGACCACTTTGCAACGTTGGAGAAGCAGCAACCGAGAATGTGACAGAAATAATATCATCTGGCAACGTCACGGAAAGATCGACCGGCGAAACTCAGTCAGCACATGATGTGACAGAAACATCAAGTGGCGACATCTCAACGACACCATCCGATACCTCAGTAATACCAGAAACTACAACAGATCTTTTGGATCCCTGTCAACCTAACACCTGTAAGAACGGAGGGACTTGCATCCCTGAAGGTAGAGAAGCCAGGTGTCAATGTACAGAGGGATTTACTGGACCACTCTGCGACGTCACTGAGCAATCCCCTGACAATGTCACTGAAGCGACGTCATCTGAGATCATGTCAAGCGGTGTCGTTTCTACTCCAGTAATGGCATCTCCTGATGACGTCACTGTAATATCAAGCGGATATAGTTTCACTCCCATGTCAGATATTTCTCTGCATCCAGAAATCACAACAATTTCTGATATGACGTCACCTGGTTACACCACGGAAACCACAGTTGGTGACCTCTCAACACAGCCCGACACTGAGATCTTCACAGAACTTTGGGATCCTTGTAAACTCAACCCCTGTAAGAACGGAGGTACCTGCATCCCTGAAGGCAGAGAGGCCAGGTGTAATTGTGCAGAAGCATATACTGGGGCCCTTTGCGACGTCACTAAGGAAGCTGCTGACAATGTCACTGAAACGACGTCATCTGAGGTTGTGGAAACAGCAAGCAGTGACTTTTCTACACACATAATGGAAACTACGGATATTTCATCATCTGATGACGTCACTGTAACATCAAGCGGCGCTATTTCTAGTCAGATATCAGACAATTCTATGCTACCAGGAATCACAACGATTTCTGATATGACGTCACCTGGAAATATCTTGGAAAGCACAGAAACACCAAGGAGTGACAGTTCCACACCGCCAACAGATATTACTCTTCAGGCAGAAATCACATCCACTACCACGAAGACGTCTAGTGAAGACGTATCAACACATTACCAGTCTGAAACCACGACAGAACTTTGGGATCCTTGTAAACGCAACCCTTGTAACAACGGCGGAACCTGTATCTCTGAAGGTAGAGAGGCCAGGTGTAAATGTGCAGAGGGATTTACTGGACCACTCTGTGACGCCATTGGGCATCTGCACGACAATGTCACTCAAACAACATCAGATCAAATGGAAACAGGAAGCGGTGACGTCTCTGTGCCAGAAATGGAAACAACTGACATTACTATTGAAGACATCACAGAAAAATCAAGCAGCGATATTTCTGCACTGTCAACAGACTCTACTGCACAACCTGAACTAAAAAACACATCTGAAATGACGTCTTTTGGGGACATCTTGGAAACTACAGTTGGTGACCTCTTTACAGAAGAGTGGGCTGGGACCACCACCGAACTGTGGGATCCCTGTAAGCGCAACCCCTGTAACAACGGAGGTACCTGTATCCGTGAAGGCAGAGAGGCCAGGTGTGAATGCGCGGATGAATTCTCAGGACCTCTTTGCGACGGCATTGATTCAATCGACGACAAAGTCACCAAAACAACATCGTCTCCGGACGTCATGGAAAAAACACTGGATGACGTCTCAACACCACTTACCAACGTTTCACTTACGCCAAAAAGTACCCACGAGCCGGAAATGACGACTGAAGATTTTGGTGAAACGTCAAGTAGTGAGGTCTTAACACGATCAGCAAACGTGACAGGCCAGATGGTAACGGAAACAACCTTAACGGTCGTCATGGATACGTCTACAGTTGACGTTTCATCAAAATCCTCACCTGATTTGTCTGATTTACCAGACATGACAACAGAACTTTGGGACACCTGTAAATTGAACCCTTGTAACAACGGTGGTATCTGCATCTCCGAAGGTAGAGAGGCTAGTTGTAAATGTGTCGAGGGATTTTCTGGACCTTTCTGTGACGTTGTTTACCCAAGGGACAATGTCACTGAAACGACATCGTCAGGGGACGTCGTGGATACAACACTAGATGAAGTCTCATCACCTGTTACCAAAGTTACACTTCAACCAGAAAGCACAGCCGAGCCTGAAGTGACACCAGAAGATCTGAATGCGAAAACACGGGACCAATCGGAAAGTACCACGGAGATGTGGGATCCTTGTAAACGTAATCCCTGTAACAACGGAGGTACCTGTATTCCAGAAGGTAGAGAGGCCAGGTGCCAATGTACAGAAATATTTTCTGGACCTCTTTGCGACGTTAGAGAAGCAGCAAGCGAGAATGGGACAGAAATAATATCATCTGGCGACGTCACGGAAAGATCGACCGGCGAAACTCAGTCAGCACATGATGTGACAGAAATCTCAACGACTCCATCTGATATCTCAGTAATGCCAGATGCTGCAACAGTTCTTTGGGATCCCTGTCAGCGTAACCCCTGTAACAACGGAGGTACCTGCATCCCTGAAGGTAGAGCAGCCAGGTGTGAATGTGTCGATGGATTTTCTGGACCTATGTGTGACTTTACTGACCAAACAACCGATGCAGTCACTGAAACGACATCGTCACGGAAAGTCGTAGATACAACAACACCACGTACCAAAGTTTCGCTTGAACGAGAAAGTACATCCGGGTCTGAAATGGTGTCTGAGAATTGGAATGTGACAACACAAGATCAGCGTGAAACTATCACGGAGACCTGGGATCCTTGTAAACATAACCCCTGTAAGAACGGGGGCAGCTGTATCCCTGAAGACAGAGAGGCCGGATGTCAGTGCGCAGAGGGATTCTCTGGACCGCTGTGTGATGTAGAGGAGGTGACTGCGAATTGGAATGTGACAACACAAGATCAGCGTGAAACTATCACGGAGACCTGGGATCCTTGTAAACATAACCCCTGTAAGAACGGGGGCAGCTGTATCCCTGAAGGCAGAGAGGCCAGATGTCAATGCTCAGAGGGATTCTCTGGACCCCTGTGTGATGTTGTAGACGAGATGACTGTAGGCTTTATCGAAGCAACCTCGTATGCAGAGGCAACAGAAACACCAAGTTATATCCCAACACAACTACGCGACGTCACAATAGAGCCTGAAATCACATCGTATGGGGATGTAATGAAAACGTCACTGGGCGATGTGTCAGCACCGATTACTGACATTACAGAACAACCCGACGCGACCACGCAAATTTGGGATCCTTGTAAACTCAATCCCTGTAACAACGGAGGCACCTGCGTCCCCGAAGGCAGAGAGGCCAGGTGTGCATGTGCAGATGGATTCTCTGGACCACTGTGTGATATTGCAGATGCTACGGCTTCTCAAGTCACGCCATCAGATGATCTTTCAGGTGTGACCACGGCCACTGCACGACAAGGTGATACCTCGAGAGCACTTTATGGCGTAACATCTGAGGCACTCATTGAAGACACTGCCGATTTCACTGACGCACTTACTGAAGTTACAGATTTCACAAAATCACACACTGACCACACTTCACAGTACACCGAAGAATTTAGCAGCGACACTGCACAATATATGTCGCAAGACACCACAGTGCCTGAGTTTTCTAGCGATGCAACAACTGTCACCTTTGTACCAACACTGTCCCCTGATACTGTATCCAGTGATGCTACTGTTACTTATGATGGTTATGCCTCTACTCTTTCCTTCTTATCTGCTGAGGGGATCTCTTCCTCGGGCGATAATGCACCCTCTTCCGCACCCTCTAAGTCACCAAGCACGCCTTTGGGTGATGACCTTTTGCATGACGATCTCACTGTCACCTCCTCGGGTATGACTCGTACCACCTCTCTCTCTGAACTAACGACTGATGGTGTTACTGAAGTACAAGGGGAAACATCAAGATCCGACGTGACTGTTACAATGCAGACCTCGCCTGTAGAACCATCAGCAGATTCTGTGGACGGTTCACCGACACGAGACAAAGATGTTTTGCGTAGTACAGTTTCTGAAGAACTGGACCTGCTTACTACAGCTATAGTCTCTGGAGACGTAGAAGAAGACTCAGATTCTAGGGCGCCTACTGCAGACACAACAGTCACTATCGTGCAGACAGTTTCCGCAGGTGGTCAAACAGACGGTCTTCTTTCTATATTTACATCTTCCGGAGATAATGTATTTGAAGCGGATACTGCAACTATTCCGGCTTCATCGACAGTTTACCAGCGGCAGACATTTTCTGCAGAAGACGGGTCTGGTGACGTGATGGAGATTTTTACAGAGCTGACATTTCCCGCTTCAGACAATAAGACCGAAGAAAGTGTGACTCAAGAGTACGCGGTTAGCTCAGCATTGACTACTGGCGTTCGATATTCACAAACAGACTCCACAGAGCTACATGTCGCAACAGAACTTCTGGAAGAATCAACACAAGAAGAAAGAGTGACACAATATTCCTTGTCATCTGCTGGTGTCAGCACGTTAAAACAAGGCATGCCACCAGACGGAGATCACGCAACTGAAATATTTGAAGACTCCACAAGTGGTGAATACGGAACGGAATTGCCGACAGACAGTACAAAATTGCATTATGAGACAGCAACAGACACACCAGACTCAACAACATATCCTGCAACTGTGAAAGACGTACAAACAGAACTTCCAACTGTGCAAGCCGAACCTACAGATCGTATAACTATTGAAGACGGACTCGCAGGTCTGACAGCTAGGGCAGTAGTACCAAAAGACCTTAGACCTGTCGAAGACGGTACACCAGAAGACACAACAGAATTACCAACAGCTATTACAATTTTGGAAGATTTGGCCACAGAAGTTACAGCCGCGGAAGGTGTGCCCTCATATCAAGCAACTATGGAAGACGTAGCATCGGGAGACACAACACAGTTACCAACAGGTCGTATTATTGTGGAAGATATAGCAACAAATATTACATCTGTGGAAACAGTACGAACAAATCTTACAACTGTAGAAGCCGTACCCACCGATTTTGCAATTGTGGAAGACAAAACGTCGGGAGACACAACAGAATTACCAACAAATCTTACAGCTGATCGTACAACTGTAGTAGACGCACCTATAGATATTATAACTTTAGAAGCAGCACCCACGGATCTTACAACTGTGAAATTAATATCCACAGATCTTACAGTTGTGGATGCCGCACCAACAAATCCTACAACTGTTGAAGTCGTACCAACAGGTCTTACAACTGTGGAAGACATCACATCGGAAGACACTAAAACATTACCCACAGATCTTAGAACTAATCTTACAGCTGAAGACCTGTTTCCCTCAGACATTACAACTGAGAATATTACAATTGTTGAAGTCGTGTCAATAGATCGTTCAACGGTGGAAGCTATACCTAAAACTGTGAAAGTCATACCTACATATCTTACAACTGTGGAAGCTGTACCCACAGATCTTACAACTGTGGAAGATGTATCTATAGACCCTACAACTGTGGAAGCTGTACTCACAGATCTTACAATTGTGGAAGCTGTACCTACAGATCTTGCAACTGTGGAAGCTGTACCCGCAGATCTTACAACTGAGGAAGCTGTACCCACAGATCTTACAACTGTGGAAGCTGTACCCACAGATCTTACAACTGTGAAAGCTGTACCCACAGATCTTACAACTGAGGAAGCTGTACCCACAAATCTTACAACTGAGGAAGCTGTACCCACAGATCTTACAACTGTGGAAGCTGTACCCACAGATCTTACAACTGTGGAAGCTGTACCCACACATCTTACAACTGAGGAAGCTGAACCCACAGATCTTACAACTGAGGAAGCAGTACCCACAGATACTAGAACTATGGAAGCTGTACCCACAGATACTACAATTATGAAAGCTGTACCCACAGATACTACAATTGTGGAAGACTTTTCACCTGTGGTAGACGTACCAAGTGATATAACAACTGTTGAAGACATAGCATCAGGAGACACAACAGAATCACCCGCAGAGCTTACAGCTGATCTTATAACTGTTGAAGCTGTACCCATAGATCGTACTGCAGAAGACATAACATTAGGAGACACAACGGAGCTAACTACTCTGGAAGTAGTACTCACCGATCTTGCAACTGTAAAAGACGATCCAACAGTTCTTACAATTGTGGAAGAAATTACATCAGGAGACACAACAGAATTACCAACAGATTTCACAACCATGGGAGACGCAGTAATCACAGACTTCACAGCTGTAGAAGAGATAACATCAGGAGATAGAAGGGAATTAGCAGATCTTACTATTGTGGAAGCCAAACCTACAGATCTTACAACTTTGGAAGGCGTGCGGGCAGTTCTGACAAGCGTGGAAGGCATAGCATCAGGAGGCACCAAAATATTGCCTGATGTTACATCGGTGGAAGGCGATACATCAGGAGACACAACGGAAATACCCGCAGATCTTACAAGTGTGGAAGAAGTATCCGCAGGTTTTACAACTGTGGAAGCTGTACCCACAGGAACTACAACAACGGAAGACGTGCCACTAGAACTTACAACAGTGGAAGAAATGCCGACAGATCTTACAACTCATCTTTCAACTTTAGAGGCCGTAACCATAGATATCACACCTGAAGAAGGCACAAAAGAATTACCAACAGATATTACAACTGAAGAAAGCATACCTACAGATCCTGTATCTGTGGAAGCCGTTACATCAGAGGACACTGCAGAATTACCAACAGATCGTAGTACACCACCAGACGTATCAACAGATGTTGCAACTATGGAAGACACAGCAGAATTACGCACAAATCTTTTAGCTAATCTTACGACTGTCGAGGCCGTACCCACAGATCGTACAACTGTCGAGGCCGTATCCACAGTTCGTACAACTGTAGAGGCCGTACCCACAGATCGTACAACTGTAAAGGCCGTATCCACAGATCTTGCAAGTGCAGAAGGCGTATTAACATATCTTACAACTCTGGAAGACGTGGATGGTGAATTCACAGATCATACAACTGCGGCAGACATTGCATCAGAAGACCCGCAGTGTGTGGAGGACATTACATTACGAGACACATTAGCATTATCCACAGATCCTACACTTGTGAAAGCCATCCCCACAGATCTTATACGTGTGCAAGACGTTGCTTCCAGAGACACGACAGAATTATCATCAGATCGTGCAAGTGTGGAAGACATGACACCAAGAGTCACAAAAGAATTACACACAGATCAAAAAGCCGTGCCCACAGATCTTACGACTGTGGAAGCTGTACTCACAGATCTTACAACTGTGGAAGACGTACCAACGGACCTCACAACTGCGGAAGACTTAATTTCGGGAAACACAACAGAATTACCAACAGATCTTACAAGTGACGTTAGAACTGTGTATGACGTGCCCACAGATCTCACAACTGTGGAATATGTTGCTTCAGGAGACACATTTGAATTCTCAGCATATCTTACAACTGAGGGTGACGTACCCACAGATTTTAGTACTGTTGAAGGCGCACCAACCGATCGTACAGTGGAAGACGTAACAACAGGAGACCTTACAGAATCTCCAGTAGATCTTCCAACTGTAAAAGACATACCCACATCTTTTGCAACCGTGGAAGACGTTACAACAAGCGACACAACGGAATTACCCAAACAATTACCGGGAGATCTGGAATCGTCGACTGCAGATGAAGTAACAACGTATTCTTTATTGTCTGCTGGTGCTGGGGAATTTAGAACAGGCGTACCGTCAGATCGCACAACTAAACTGACGGAAACCACAGTTTCAGCTATTTCCTCTGCTGTTCTCACGACCTTTCCTGTGGACATGTCTTCAGGTGACACCCAACCTCCAGACTTCATAACTGTCAAAGTGTTTACGGAACCAGACGCCATAACAACACGTACGATAGGTGATCTGACTTCTAGCGATTCAACAGAATTGTCAACAACGAAGTTCCTGCCGGTTGAAAGTGCCACATTTTATGACACAACAGTAACCACCGCTTTAGATTCCCGGGGTGATAGTTCCACGTCCGTTGATACTGTATTTGTTGAACAAGTAACGTCTGGCTATACAACAGAATCAGAAGGAGAAGTTTGGTACATAGTTACAACAGAAGTCACAAAATTGGTAGCAGCGTCCACGGCCACATCGGAGTTACTGACAGAAGTTTCAGATCCAGAAAAAGAGTCTTCGGATACAGGATCACCGGCAGATCTTACAACCTTGGGAGACACGGCAACATTCTTCACACCAGGAGACACAACACAGCTACCATCAGACCTTACAACCGTGGCAGACGGAACAACAGGCGACACTACAGAATCACTGGCAGGAGTTCCAGTTCCTGAACACGTCACATCAAGAGACGCATTACATCCCGAGGTCCCAACAACGAAAGCTCATGTAACAACTCGAGACTACACCGCAGAAGTACTGACTGAAGATGTGACGTCAGGGCACACGACAGAATCACCAGCCGTGTTGACAACGGTGGCAGATGTAACACTAAAAGTATCTGCAAAATCAACAACACTGCTCACACATGAGGACGACGTCACGTCAGGAGACACAGCAGTTTCACCGACTTCTGAAGACGTAGCAATAGAAACTCGAACAGAATCAGAAACAGAATTACCAACAGAAATTACGGCATCGGGAGATACACCAGAAATATCGTCAGACGTTACATCGTTTGAAAACGTTACTTTAGAAATTACAACAAAATCGACGACTGTGTTTACGTCGATGGAAGATGTAACATCCGGGGACACAACAGAATTACCGACAGAAGCTACCACTCTAGAAGACATTACGTGGGACGATACAACAGAATCAGAGTTCATATTTGAAGAAGACGTAACGTCAGAAGACGCAACTAAACTACCAGTTGAACTTACAACACAAGAAGGTATTGTGTCAGATGATAAAACAGAACCGGTGGAGTTCACATCTGCAAAAACTGTAACATCGAAAGATAGAACATTATTACCGTCAGAGGTCACAACTTTGGAAGACATACCAAGTGTGCACATAACCATGTTACTAGCAAACGTCACACGTTTGGACGACGGACCGTCAGGAGACACAACAGAACAGGCAGATTTACCAACTTCCACAAAAATGTTTTCGTCCGAGGAACCTTCAACACCTGGAGACGTAGCAGCACTTCCAATGGCATTTACAACCATAGTGGACAATATATCGACGTATTCTACACCCGCTAAAGATGTAACATTAAGAGACATAACAGAATTATCAACAGATCTGACAGCCGTTCCCACAGATCGTTCACCTGTGGAAGTTGTTACAATAGTGGAAACCGCACCCATTTATCTTAAAACTTTGGAAGACATAACACATAAACACAGTACAGCAGGCACGTTAAGAGAAACTGAAACAGTATCAGACATTATTAGAGTGACAGACATCGAAATAACGTCATCAGGAGACACAGGAACACTTGCAGATATTGCAACAGTGCCTAACACCGAAATTAGGTCATTAGTGACAGCATCGGAGATCTCAACGTTGCCTGATATTACGTTATCGGTAGAAGCTGAAACAGTTTCGGACATTACAGCAGGGACTGACATCGAAACCACGTCATCAGTTGATATAGAAATTGTATTAGACGTTACAACAGCGCCTGACATTGAAATCACGTTCTCGAGAGAAACTAACATAGCTTCAGACATCCCAGCAGTGACAGACATAGACATAACGCCATCAGGAGACAAAGAAACGGTAGCATACATTACATCGGTGCCTGAAGTTGATAATACGTCTTCGAGAGACACGGCAACAGTGTCAGACACTACAACAGTACCTGTCACTGAACTGGTGTCGTTAGGAGACACAGACACTGTGTCACACATTACAACAGTACGTGACTTTGAAATCGCGTCATCAGCAGACACAGTTTCAGGTATTACAGCAATACCAGACATTAAGATCACATCATCAGAAGACACGGAAATAATATCGAATATTACATCATTGTCCACTAAATCAGTGTCGAAACTTGTGTCTGACGTTGAAATCACACCATCAGTTTCAAGTATCACAGCAACACCTGACATTGAAATCACTTCAGCAAAATATACTGTCACAGACACGAAATTTACAGCAGCGTCATCAGGAGACGCAGAAACAGCGTCAGACAGTACAACAGTGCCTCGTATTGACCTCACGTCAACAGGAGATGTTCCAACTGTATCAGACATTGCGCCAGTGACAGACATCGAAATTACGTCGTCAGTTTCAGACATCACAACAGAGCCATATATTGCAATCTCGTCATCAGGAATGACAGAAGACGTGTCAAGACTTACAACAGTGCCTAACGTCGAAATCACGGCATCAGGAGACGCTGAAACAGTGTCAGACATTACAGCAGTGCCTGGTATTGAACTCACGTCAACAGGAGACCTTGAAACGGTTTCAGAACTTGTGACAGTGACAAAAAATGATATTAAGTCTGCTGTGTCAGACTTATCAACAGCGCCGGACTACAATACCGCGTCATCAGAATTCACTGAAACAAAGTCGAAAGTTCCTGACTTCAGTACCACGTCATCAGAATACACTGAAACAATGTCGGAAGTTGCAATTACGTCATCAGAAGGCGCTGGCGTAGTTTCGAACAGAACAAGAGTGACAATCCTCGCAATCACATCATCGAGATATACGGAAACTGAAGCAGAAATTACAACACCGTCTGACATTGAAATTACGGCCTCAAGCCAAACTGATGCTGAGCCTGACATAACAACAATGCCTGACATTGAAATCGCTTCACATGTCGCAGAAGATGGATCAGGCTTTGTAACACTGCCTAACGTTGGTTCAAAATCATCAGAATATACTGAAACTGTGTCTGATATTACAATAGTTCCTAACTATGACTCCACGTCAACAAAATATACTGTTATGGTGTCGAAATTTACAACTGTGCCTTACATTGAAATCACGTCAGCAGGAGACGCAGAAACAGTGTCGGACATTACAGCAATGCTTGATATTAAACTGACGTCAACAGAACATATTGAAACTGTGCCTGACAGTGCGACAGTGACAGACATTGAAATTACATCGTTTGGGGACAAAGATGCAGTTTCAGACATTATAAAAAAGCCAGACATTGCCATCACGTCATCAGAAAAAACTGAAAGAATGTCAAGCATCACTATTGTACCTGTCTTTGACACCACGCCATCACAATATACTGACACCATATCGAAATTTACAGCTGTACCTGCCATTGAAATCACGTCATCAGGAGACGCAGAAACAATGTCAGACATTACAACAGCTTCTATTACTGAATCCAATTTAACTGGTGACACTGAAACTTTGTCCGGCATCGCGACAGTGACAGACATCGAAATTACGTCATCGGAGGACACAAAAACAGTTTCAGACTTTACAAAGCAGCCAGACATTGCCACGTCATCCGGAGACAATAAAAGAGTGTCAAGCATCACAACTATGCTTGACCTTGACACTACGTCATCAAAACATACTGATACAGTGTCGAAATTTACAGCAGTGCCTGACATTGAAATCACGTCTTCAGGAGACGCAGAAATAATGTCAGACATGACGACAATGCCTGATAATGAAATCACGTTAACAGGAAACACAGAAATTGTGTCCGACACTTCGGCAGTGACAGACAAAGAAATTACGTCGTCGGGGAAAACGGAAACTGTTTCAGGCAATACAACTGTGCCAGACATTGAAATCACGTCATCTGTAGACACTGAAAGAGTGTCAAGCTTTACACCGACGCTAGACTTTGACACCACGTCATCCAAATATACTGATACAATTTCGAAATTTACATCGATGCCTGACATTGAAGTCACGTCATCAGAAGACACAGAAACAGTGTCAGACATTATAACAGTGCCTATTACTGAATCCACTTTAACGAGTGACACTAAAACTGTGCCCGACATTGCAAAATCTTCAGACATCAAAATTAAGCCATCGGGGGAAACAGAAACTGTTTCAGACATTACATCTGTGCCAGACTATGTAATCACGTCATCTGTAGACACTGAAAAAGTGTCGAGCATCACAACGGTGCTAGGCTTTGACACCACGTCATCAAAATATACTGACTTAGTGTCCAAATTTACCGTAGCGCCTGACATTGAAATCACATTATCAGGAGACGCAGAAACAGTGTCTGACACTACAACCGTGCCTGACAGTGAACTTACGTCATCAAGAGAAACTGAAACTGTGTCCAATATTTCGACAGTGACAGACATCGAAATTGCTCCGTCGGAGGACACAGAAAGTGTTTCTGACATTGCCATTGTGTCAGACATTGTAATCACGTCACAAGGAGACACTGTTAGAGCGTCAGACATCACAACAAGCATCACAACTATGCCATCACAATATACTGACACAGTATCGAAGTTTACATCTGTACCTGACATTGAAATCACGTCGTTCAGAATCGCAGAAACAGCGTCAGACATTACAACAGTGCCTCTTACTGAATTCAAGTTAACTAGGGACGCTGAAACTGTGTCCGACATTGCGACAGTGACAGACATCGAAACTACGTCATTGGGGGATACAGAAACAGTTTCAGACATTACAACTGTGCCAGACATTATAATCACGTCATCTGTACACACCAAAAGACTGTCAAGGATCATAACAGTGCCTGTTACTGAATCCAAGTTAACTAGTGACACTGAAACTGTGTCCGACATTGCGACAGTGACAGACATCGAAATTACGTCATCGGGGGACACAGAAACAGTTTCAGACTTTACAAAACAGCCAGACATTGTAATCACGTCATCAGAAGGCACTAAAAAAGTGTCAAGCATCACAACTGTGCCTTTTTTTGACACCACGTCATCAAAACATACTGACACAGTGTCAAATTTCACAGCAGTGCCTGTAATTGAAATCACATCATCAGGAGACGCAGAAATAATGTCAGACATTACGACAGTGCCTGATATTAAAATCACGTCAACAGGAGACACAGGAACTGTGTCTGACATTTCGACAGTGACAGACAAAGAAATTACGTCGTTGGGGAACACAAAAACTGTTTCAGACATTACACCTGTGCCAGACATTGTAATCACGTCATCTGTAGGAACTGAAAGAGTGTCAAACATCACAGCGGTGCTAGACTTTGACACCACGTCATCAAAATATACTGACACAATTTCGAAATTTTCAGCGGTGCCTGACATTGAAGTCAAGTTATCAGAAGACACAGAAACAGTGACTGCTACTGAATCCACGTTAACAGGTGACACTGAAACTGTGTCCGATACTGCGACAGTGATAGACATCAAAATTACGTCATCGGGGGATACTGAAACAGTTTCAGGCATTTCAAAAAAGCCAGACATTGTAATCACGTCATCAGGAGAAACTGAAAGAATGTCAAGCATCACTACTGTACCTGACTTTGAAACCATACCATCACAATATACTGACACAGTATCGAAATTTACAGCTGTACTTGACATTGAAATCGCGCCATCAGGAGACGCAGAAACAGTGTCAGACATTACAACTGCTCCTTCTACTGAATCCAAGTTAACTGGTGACACTGCAACTGTGTCCGACATCGCGACAGTGAGAGACATTAAAATTGAGTCATCGGGGGACACAGAAACAGTTTCAGACATTGTAGTCACGTCATCAGGAGACACTAAAAGGGTGTCAAGCATCACAGCTATGCTTGACCTTGACACTACGTCATCAAAACATACTGTTACAGTGTCGAAACTTACAGCAGTGCCTGTGATTGAAATCACATTATCAGGAGACGCAGAAATAATGTCAGACATGACGACAATGCCTGATAGTGAAATCACGTCAACAGGAGACACAGAAATTGTGTCCGACATTTCGACAGTGACGGACAAAGAAATTACGTTGTCGGGGAAAACGGAAACTGTTTCCGACATTACAACTGTGCCAGACATTGAAATCTCGTCATCTGTAGACGCTGGAAGAGTGTCAAACATCACAGCGGGGCTAGACTTAGTGGCCACGTCATCAAAATATACTGATACAATTTCGAAATTTACAGCGGTGCCTGATATTGAAGTCACATCATCAAAAGACACAGAAACAGTGTCAGACATTAAAACAGTGCCTGTTACTAAATCCACGTTAACGGGTGACACTGAAACTGTGTCCGACATTGCAACAGTGACAGACATCAAAATTACGTCATCTGGGGAAATAGAAACTGTTTCAGACATTACATCTGTGCCAGACTATGTAATCACGTCATCTGTAGACACTGAAATTGTGTCCGACATTTCGACAGTGACAGACAAAGAAATTACGTCGTCGGGGAAAACAGAAACTGTTTCCGACATTACAACTGTGCCAGACTATGTAATCACGTCATCTGTAGACACTGAAATAGTGTCAAGCATCACATCGGTGCTAGACTTTGACACAACGTCATCAAAATATACTGACACAATTTCGAAATTTACAGCGGTGCCTGACATTGAAGTCACGTCATCAGAATACACAGAAACGGTATCAGACATTACAACAGTGCCTGTTACTGAATCCACGTTAACAGGTGACATTGAAACTGTGTCTGGCATCAAAATTACGTCATCGGAGGAGACAGAAACAGTTTCAGACATTACAAGAAATCCAGACATTGTAATCACGGCACCAGGAGACACTGAAAGAATGTCAAGCATCACTACTGTACTTGACTTTGACACAGTATCGAAATTTACAGCTGCACCTGACATTGAAATCACGTCATCCGGTGACGTAGAAACAGTGTCAAACATTACAGCAGTGCATGTTATTGAATCCAATATAACTGGTGACACTGAGACTGTGTCCGACATTGCGACAGTGACAGACATCGAAATTACGCCATCGGGGGACACAGAAACAGTTTCAGACTTTACAAAGCGGCCAGACATTGTAATCACGTCGTCAGGAGACACTAAAAGAGTGTCAAGCATCACTACTGTACCTGACTTTGACACCACGCCATCACAATATACTGACACAGTATCGACATTTTCAGCTGTACCTGACATTGAAATCACTTCATCAGGAGACACAGAAATACTGTCAGACATTAGGACAGTGCCTGATATTGAAATAACGTCAACAGAAGACACAGAAACTGTGTCCGACATTTCGACAGTGACTGACGAAGAAAGTACGTCGTCGGGGAACACAGAAACTGTTTCAGACATTAGAACTGTGCCAGACATTGTAATCCCGTCATCGGTAGACTCTGAAAGAGTATCAAGCACCACAACGGCGTTAGACGTTGACATCACGTCATCAAAATATATTGAATTAGTGTCCAAATTTACCGTAGTGCCTGACGTTGAAATCAGGTCATCAAGAGACGGAGAAACAGTGTCAGACATTACAACCGTGCCCGATAGTGAACTTATGTCACCAAGAGAAATTGAAACCGTGTCCAATATTTCGACAGTGACAGACATCAAAATTGCGTCGTCGGGGGACACAGGAAGTGTTTCAGACATTATAACTGTGCCAGACATTATGATCACGTCACAAGGAGACACTGATAGTTCGTCAGACATCACAACAGGCATCACAATTATACCTGACTTTGGCACCACGCTATCACAATATACTGACACAGTCTCGAAATTTACAGCTGTACCTGAAACTGGAATCAGGTCATCAGGAGATACAAAAACAGTGTCAGACATTACGACAGTGCCAGTTACTGAGTTCAAGTTAACTAGTGACACTGAAACTGTGTCCGACATTGCGACAGTGACAGACATCGAAATTATGTCATCGGGGAACACAGAAACAGTTTCAGACTTTACAAAACAGCCAGACATTGTAATCACGTCATCAGGAGACACTAAACGAGTGTCAAGCATCACAACTGTGCCTGACTTTGACACCAAGTCATCAAAATATACTGACGCGGCTTCGAAATTTACAGAGGTGCGTGGCATTGCAGTCACCTCAGAAAGAGTGTCAGACATTACAACGGTTACTGTTATTGAAATCACTTCAGCAGGACACCTAGAGACTGTGTCTAACATTGCGACATTGTCAGACGTCGAAATTACGTCATCGGAGGATACAGAAACAGTTTCAGACATTACAACAAAACCAGACGTTGTACTCACGTCATCAGCAGAAACGGAAAGATTGTCAAGCATTAGAATTGTGCCTGTCTTTGACACCACCTCATCAAAATATGCTGACACAGTGTCGAAGTTTACGGAAGTGCCTGACATTGAAATCAAGTCATCAGGAGACGCAGAAACAGTGTCAGAAGTTAGAACAGTGCCTGATATTGAACTCACGTCATCAAGAGACACTTTCTTTAACATCACGTCATCAAACTATGCTGACATAGTGTCGAAATTTACAGCTGCACCTGACATTAAAACCACGTCATCAAGAGACGCAGAAGCACTGTCAGACATTACATCAGTGCCTGCTATTGAACGCACGTCAACAAGAGACACTGAAACTGTGTCCGTCGTTGCGACAGTGACAGATATCGAAATTACGTCGTCTGGGGACGGAGAAACATTTTCAGATATCACGACAAAGACAGACATTGTGATCACGTCATCAGGAGACACTAAAAGAGTGTCAAGCATAAAAACAGTGCCTGACTTTGATCCCAAGTCATCAAAATATACTGACACGGTGTCAAAATTTACAGTAGTGCCCGACATTGAAATCACATCATCGGGAGACATAGAAATAGTGTCAGACATGACAACAATGTCTGATACTGAACTCCCATCAACAGTGTCTGATACTGAACTCCCATCAACAGGAGACATAAAAGCTGTGTCAGACATTTTGATCGTAACGGACGTCGAAATTACGTCATCATCTGGAGATGTAGGTACGGTATCGGAGATTTCAATATTGACTGATATTACGTCATCAAGAGACACTGAATCAGTTTCAGATTTTACACAACAGTCTGATAGTGAACTCACATCATCAATTGACACTTTAAGAGGTGTTAATAATACAACTGCAGTTGACAGTGAGATCACACCGCCAAGTGAAACTGCAACTGTATCAGATATGACAACAGTGCCTGATTTCAGTATCACGTCATCAGAACACAATGAAACAGTGAAAGCAGTGTCTGACGTTGAAATTACCTCATTGGGAGACACTGACATAGCTACGGATAGAACAAAATTGACAAACATCAACCTCGCGACGTCAGGAGATTCGGAAAATGAAGCAGCCATTACAACACCGTTTGACATTAAAATTACGGCCTCAAAAGCCACACACACAGTGCCAGACGTAACAAAAATGCCTGATGGTGAAATTGCGTCATCGGGAGACACAGAAAAAGTGTCAGGCATTGCAACAGTGCCCGACTTTGATTCCACATCGTCAAAAGACACTGAAACTGTCTCTGACGTTACAAGAGTTCTAGACTTTGACATCACGTTATCAAAATATACTGACACAGTGTCGAAGTTTACAACAGTGCTTGACAATAAAATCACGTCATCAGGAGACGCAGAAACAGTGTCAGACATTTCAACAGTGCCTCGTATTGACCTCACGTCAACAGTTGACATTGAAACTGTGTCAAGCATAGTAACAGTGTCAGACATCGAAGTATTGTCGTTATTAGGCGCAGAAACGGTTTCAGACATTTCAACAAAGCCAGACATTGTAATCACGTTATCAGGAATGACTGAAGGAGTGTCAAGTATTACAACAGTGCCTGATGTCAAAACCACGCCATCACGAGACCTGGAAACAGTGTCAGACTTTACAACAGATCCTGATATTGAACTTACGTCAACAGGAGACATTGAAATTGTTTTAGGCATTGAAAAAGTGACTCATATCGTGAGTACGTCGTCCGGGGACACAGAATTAGTGCCAGATATCATGTCAACAGGAGACACTGAAACAGTGTCAGACATTACAACAGTGCCTGATATCGAACTCACGTCAACAGGCGACACTGCAACTGTGTCAGGCATTGTGACAGTTGCAGACATAAAAATTACGCAATCAGAAGACATAGAAACAGTATCAGAGATCTCAAAGCTGCCCGATTTCACTTTATCAGGAGACACGGAAACTGTTTCAGATATCACAATACCGATCGACACTGTAACAGGTGTTGCTATTACAACAGGGGCTGACGGCCCTATCAAGTCATCCACAAAAACTGAAACCGTTCCTGACTTCAATACCACGTCATCAGAATACACGGAAACAGTGTTGAAGGTTACACATGTGTCTGACATTAAAAGTACGTCATCAGGAGACACTGTCATATTTACAGACATTCCAAAAATGACAGACATTGAAGGCACGCTATCAGGTGATACAGAAACTGTGGGAGACATTACAACACTATCTGACATTGAAAGGACGCTATCACAAGACACGGACACGGTGTCCAGTATGACATCAGTGCCTGACGTTGACATCACGTCATCAGGACACACAAAAATTGTTTTAGATACTATAACAGAATATGACATCGACACCGCGTCAGCAGTTGACATAAAAACGGTTTCGTACGGTTCAAGAATGCCTTACATTGAAATCACGTCATCAAGAGACACTGCAACAGATTCAGGCATCACAACAACGTCTGGCATTAAACTTACGTCATCAAGAGAAACTGAAACGGTATCAGACATTACAGTTATCGAAATCACTTCATCAGGAGATGCTTCAATTATAACTTCTTTAGGAGATTCTGAAAGTGTGTCACTCATTGGAACAGAACCTGACATTAAAATCACGAAATCAGGAGACACGGAAACAGCAGTAGACATTACGATAGTGCCTGGTATTGCCCTCACGTCAACAGGAGACATTGAAATTGTGTCAGACATTGCGACAGTGACAGGTATAAAAATCACGTCGTCAGAAGACACAGACATTACAACAAAACCGGACATTGTGACTACGTCATCAGGAAACGGTGAACAGTTGTCAAACATTACAGCGGTGACTGGCATTGAAATAAAGTCATTAAGTGACATAGAAACAGTCTTGACAGTTACAACAGTGCCAGACATTAAAATAGCGTCACCGAAAACAATCTCGGAGATTTCAGTATTGCCTGACACTTTGTCATCTGGAGACACTGAAACAGTTTCTGATTTTACAATAGAGTCTGACATCAAAACCACGTCAGTTGACTTAAAAACGGTTGTGAACAGTACAACAATTCCTGATAGTAAAAGAGACACTTCAGCTATCTTTTCTATTACAACAACGCCTGGTATTAAGATTACGCCTTCGAACGAAACTGACATATCAGATATTACAACAGTGCCTGACACTAAAATCACGTCGTCAGGAGAAACTGACATAGTTTCAGATATAACGCGAGCGAAAGACATCGAAATCACGGCATCAAGAGACACAGAAACTGTAACAGTATCAGGTATGACAGTATTAGGAATAACTGACACAAACTTCACTTCACCGGGAGACGCTAAGGGTGTATCCGGCGTTACAAAAATGCATGACATCGAAACGTCGACACCAGGAGACAAAACGGTATCGGACACTACGACAGTGCCTGAGATCAAACTCACGACATCAAGGGACACGGTGTCCGACGACATGTTAACCGAAGGGGGGGTCGTATTTACATCATCGAGAGACACTAAAGCAGTACTAGACTTTACAACAGTGCCAGACATTATAACCACGTCCTCAGGGGACACGGTGTCCGACGACATTTTAACAGTATCGGGTGCCGTATTGACATCATCAGGAGACACTGAAACAGTAACACGCTTTACAACAGTGGCCGACATTAAAACCACGCCATCAGAAGAAATTGAAACAGAATCTGACGTTACTTTACTGTCAGAAGAGAAAAGAGCTTCATTGGCAAACACAGGAACAGCATTGTTCATTAAGACAACGCCTAACATTGAAATGGCGTCATCAGGAGACACTGGAACAATATCGCGATTAACGGCAGTACCTGACATCGAAATGACGTCATCGGGAGACACGAAAGCAGTCTCACTGTTCACTGGCGCAAGACCCATCACAGAGAGTTCCTCTTTAGCTGAGCCACCTTCCATTAGAACAACAAAACTCTTTGTAGAGACAACGTCGACAGTTGGCACAGCTGAACCGACATCTGCCTACATTGACGGGTTCTTCACAAAGAGAACCTCCTCTTCTCAAGCACCTTTGTCTACAGCAGCCAGCGGTTTAGTGTTGTTTCCTGTTATTACGTCGACTGGTGACATCACTGTCGCAAGCATCACACTTTCTAGTGCAGCACCTACATCTGCTATACTCGGCACGAAGGAACCTGCTACTGACATAATGTTTTCTAATATTGCGTCTAAACCAAAAGTGACTTTTTCAACAACTCGTGCTTCAGTGCTTTCCCCAGTTGACGCAACCGAACTTACATCAGAAGAAGGAGGGAAGTTCACGCAGATGACATCTTCTGGCGAGATAGCGGAGTCTACTGCTGTCAGCACAAGGGTGTTCTTTACGAAGGTTTCCTTTTCGGATTATGAAGCTTCGTCCACTACAAGTTCAGTTTTATTTATAAAAGATCTTCCGTCATTTGATGCTGTGTCGGACGAAGTCTCAGGAGACACAACTTTGTCAACGACCAGGAAAGAAACGCAATCCGTCCAATATGGATCAAGAGAACCTCAGCCGGTCCAGTATGAATCAACAGAACCTCAGCCCATCCAGTATGGATCAACGGAACCTCAGCCCGTCCAATATGGATCAACGGAACCTCAGCCCGTCCAATCATGGTCAACAAAACCTCAGCCCGTCCAGTCTTGGTCAACAGAACCTCAGCCCGTTCAGTCTGGATCAAGAGCGTCGCAGTCCGTCCAGTCTGGGCCAACAGACAATACCACTGCTCCGTCCATTACTCCGTCCGACAGTACAGCTGTGATAGAAAGTGAGCCAAGCTTCTCAGGTGATATCTCAGACAGTGCAAGCACGATTGTGATACAAACTCCTGCCGTGGTGAACATAACGGCAGGAAAGTACCCCGGTGACTCTACTTCAGTGCCTGGTGACTTTGTTACGGACGATTTGTTGTCTGTTTCCTCGGACGTGTACACTGGTGAAGGCACAGTTGACGTGTCTGAGGTATCAACATCTGCAATTGCCACCCCTACACATGACGTATTTACCGTTTCGAGTCCAGAAAAGGAAAATATGGAAAGTGTTTCTGAAAAAAATACGGTGGTTATGACTTACTCTGTTTTACCCGACCAAGACATTACGCCCTTAACACTCGCAACAGAGGAAGTACCAAGCACTGCTATGGCGCCTGCGACTGAGAAAACAACAATCGGTGTAACTAGTGCAGATAAAAGAACTCCGCAAACTTTCACACTACGGGTGGGCGACGCTGAAAATGGCATTGCTTCGTCGCCAGAAAAGACCTCGGTCTACACTGCTTTGACTATTATGGATGACACTGATCCTTCCTCAGCACAGTCCTACACGGCATTTCTTTCGGAGAGCGTGTCTACCGAGAAATCTGACGCAGTTTTTCCGTCCACCACAAGCGCGTCCGAAGCAGTTTTCGATCCATCTGGCAGCGGCCTGCAAGAAGAAACATCTGGTGAACCACCAAACACCACCGTCGTTTCAGCATCACCAAATACAGAAACTGCAGAGCGCTTGAGTGTCCCATCAGTGCCGGATACAACATTGTCTTCTGATGGTACTTTAGAGTACAACCATACAGACATGTTTGTCTCAGGCGAGTTCAACGAGGCAACCTTTACACCCGTTGATGATGAGACGCCGCGGACCTCTGTGGCGTCAGAAGAGAAAACAGAGTCAGGTATCATATCTACATTATCTACAAGCTCCAGGGGTGAGTACCACGTTTATTTATTTATTTATTGATTAATTTATTTATTTATTTATTTATGTGTTTTGATATTTACGGTTTCGAATGTTTTTTTTAAAATTTTATTCGTTTTCTACGCATCAGTTTATCGCCTGTACTTTTTGCGTTATCACATCCTTGCATCGTTCACCCTCTTTGCTCAATTACAGCATTTATTTACTGGTTTTATTGTGTTTTCACGATTGCGTACTGCATTTTGTGATGTATTTCACGTCTGACACGTCTTTCTCTATTGACAGCATGATGATTATTGCATTTGTCACCACGTGTAAGCATGCTATATCACGATGTTACAATCTTTGTGTATTACGGAGTGAGCAGAGGTCCTCGGCTCCACGACGGCCGCAGTGGCTGTGCGCGGGCCCAATGCGGCCGTCGTGGGCCGGAAGATGTTTTGTACAACAAACCAAGGGAATTACTCAGCGCTGGACAACAGTTAGATCCCCTGCCCCCGCCTATTAGGATCTAACTGTTGTCCAGCGCTGAGTAATTCCCCTTGGTTTGTTGTACAATTCTGCCAGCGCTAGCCTCACCTATCTGGTTTGTGAGAGGAAGATGTTTTGCTTCTGGGGTACATGCTGGTTTTGAAAGATCTCCTTCGACGTTGTCTTCTGATTCTTCTTATTCCTGCTTCTCTTCTAAATGTGTGATTTATTCATACGCTGCTACGAAACATGCACATACAAACGCCATGAAACAACCCTAACAAACGAAATGTTTGCTGGTCTGTCATTTTGGACCTTACGGCTTTTGCCATAGGGTCAGAATCACAGACCAAGACACGTACAACGGAAATTTGTAAGATCATCAAATGATTACAAAGATTTTATGGATTATTGTACCTTTCAGCGGACGTTTCGTATACTGTAAAACCAAAATAATGCGACATTTTTTAAATCATCGGAAACACTGTAGTATTTCCCGATGATTCCGAAAAGTCGCATTTCTCTTGCTTGTCAGTTTATAGAGCCGTTGCAACAGTCGGCATTTGCTCATTTGTGTAGTAGCAGACAAATAACACTTTCGAGACGTGCCGCTAAAGGAGACGTGGCTTTTTGCTGGATTTCCGTATGCGGCACTTCTCGAGTGCAAATTCATGCATTGCCATCATCGACAAGTTAACATAATTAAAAGCTTTTACTTTTCAGGGTCTTTGGATACAAAATAATCCTATCCCTCTCTGAAGAGACCCGGTCACTGTGTCGCCTTTGTTGCAGCAAGTATTATTAATCACTTCACTGCCAGAGAACACATATTATGTCTTGGAGACCATACCATACTCAGCGTTAAACAGCTCCATCCATTCAAGGGACACGAATATAGATGGGATTAGCACGAGGCAAACATTGTCATGGGGCTAGGTGTATGTTGGAGGATTTTGCTTCTTGCATGTCTCTATTGTGCATTTTCCAGGCGGTGATGGGGCAATAAGCCCAGCCACCGTCCATTTTCCAAGGCCTTTTCAGCTTTAAGACATGGCGCTGTAATGTTCCAGGGTGTCTGGATGAATACCTAGAGACCTACTCCGCAACACGCCAGAATGGCTCCATCGCCAGATGGACCAGGGGCCATTGTAGTGTACGCCAGATATATTCCCGGGACCAACTTGGCGTGGCACTTTGCATGAAGTTGGTGGCTTAATCGTCAAAAGACCTCTCACGACAGATCAATCGGAAGATCATCTTGGCTTACGCCAAAATGACCCCCGGGTCGATCTTGCGTGAAAATCCTTTTGACGTATTACACCAGCAATCTGTTGCTAATATTGTTTTCTTTGCCTTGCAGATGCTCGACCATACGGACTGAAAAGCACGTGAAAGAATCTTTACCATCCGATAAACTTTCAAAATGTTCATCCGTCTTTTCCTTTTTCAGGCTCACAATTTCATTTTCAGTAGATCGAAAAGAGGTCAATCATCACTAGCCAGTCCCTAATCTCTGTTTTCTTTGCCACGCATAATACACAGATACTCTGTCACTCGCTGAAGACAACACGACAGATGTGACCAACACCACAGAGACGGCAGTCACGACGCAGACCCCTTACCTCCTCCTTCCTGCGAGCAACGAGTCGCTCGTTCTTGGACAGACGTCATCTCCCGAAGGTCCTCCCGATGCTTTTAACACTACGGCGTCCGTGATTGTTGGACAAACTACGCCGTCAGATTCCGAACCCGTATCAACCCAGATGACACCTTCAGAGCCTGTGGTTCCTGAACAAACAAGATCAGTCAAGTCACAGACTACGTCTTCAGTACCCTTGTCTCATCCTGACACTACAGGCGCTCAAGACAGCATAGTGAGGATCGAGAACGCGACGAGCGTACTTGGAGTGTACACTCCTCCTCCTGTCACGCTCCCCTCAGTTACTGAGGACGTTGTCATTCAACATGAGTCCGTGGACGTGAGAGGGAACGAGACTGTCTTCATTGCCGAGAGTCACAGACGTAACGTCACTAACGACACGGAGACTACAGTGACCGACTCCCCACTCGGCACCACAGTGGTATTTCATGATGTGAGAAACGTGACCGAGATGCCTCACAACACCACGAAGATCAAAAAGCCCCAGAGCGTCACTGTGACGGACATGCTCCAGAACGTCACTGTAAAGTACATACCTCAGAACGTCAATGTTACGGACATGCCCGAGGACGTCACCGTTACGGACATGCCCCAGAACGTTACAGAGACCGAGATACCACAGAACGTCACTGAGAAGGAGGTGTTTATGAATCCGTCAGACACAGCGACTAAACCGTCTCTATTAAACGCCACATATTCTTTGAATGTGACTTCGGACCGCAAAGGTTCTAGTCCCACTATCCCTTATTATGCTCGCACCAAGGAGTGGGAGAGGAAAGAATGGCAGCGTATGCGCAGTACAACAGAGGGCCCAGACTCTGAGTCCGTTACACATGAGATGACGACGACAGAAGTTACTATGAACAGGACTTCAGTACCTCAGCGTGCGACAGATATTACATCATTGGGCGGCATGGATACAGATGAGTGGATCGTGACAGCTTCGCCCGAAGACACAAATGTGACAGAAAGTTTCACAAACGATTTACCTCCTCAGGATACAGAGATTACGTCATCTGGCGACACAGCTAAAGAGAGTGCAGCAACTACGTCACAAGGTGTTACTTTTGCAAGCGTCGTGTCTCGTGTGGACACTGGCATTACATCATCAGGTGACACAGACACCGATGAAGGGGTTGCAACACCTACATCACAGGACACAAATGTGACAGACCCATTGGCAGTTTATGGAAATTTCACAGCTGCACCGAAAGAAACCCGGTACACTGAGATAGACTGGCCACGAAAGACCACCACGAAAAGAGTAGAAACGTCCAAGAATGATTCACAGCCCGCAACATCTGCAGTCGACCTCTCAGCCACCGTTTCAGGAGATACAACGATACGACCTGAAGACTTCTCAGATCTACCCCGGAACCATACTTTCACAACAGCGCCCAGATACACAGACATACCATGGCCGAGAAAAACTGATTCTCCCGTTGACAAGGAAGGATTGACAAGCAGGCCAGAAAACGTGACTGCTGAGTTGGACATATCAACTCCTTCCTTGGGAAATATAACTGCTGAGATGAACGTGTCGGGCACGTCTTCAGAAAAGCCAAATGCAACATCTTTGGGACCAGAGGACACTATGACACATGATTCTTCTTCGACAGCCGAACCAGCCGTAAGTACAACAGAAGAGGTTCAGTACACTGAAATAGAATGGCCAAAGAAACCACCTTCGCCTACAGACAAACCGGACGTCACCAGGAAGAAAGGATTGTCCAGTACAACGGATGTTGAGGTGGCAAACTACACCACAACACCTGTGGAAGTTACATCCTTAACGCAAAATGTCACCACAACAGAAGAACCAGGGACATCTACATTAAAAGCCGTGGTGTACACGGAAATACCTTGGCCCAGGAAGACTTCTACAGCAAGCACTACGGAAGCGGCTACAGACGAACCACTAACCAGACCGACTTTGTTAGATCATCAAAATGTTACCACACAAAATACAACAGTGAGTTCTCTCGATACTGCAGGCGATTCATCAACTGTTTCCAGCACAGAAAGCCTAGAAACAACCGCTGCAGCAGAGGTAAAATACACAGAAGTTATGTTGCCTAGAAAAACAGAGTCTACGACAGCATCGGTAGAGATGACGTCAAAACCAGTAGAAAAGCTTACGACAGTGCCTACTGACAAATCTATAACAGAAAAGGTTAAATACACTGAGGTACCACGTGCAAATACAACACTACCTCCGGCTGTTTCTGCCGAATCTACAGCAACAATAACAAAATACAGCGAGGTGACACGCGCCAACACCACAGTGATTTCGGAAAAAAGCACATCGAAATCGCCCCAGACAGCTAAGCCACCTACGAAGACAACGAAACCACCCAAATCCACTAAACCAACTAAGGCAACGAAACCTCCACGCACAACTGCGACAACAAAGGTCATTAAATACACGGAAATACCACGAATAACGACATCTCCTACAAAGGCAGGAGAAAACGTAACAGGAGCTACAACGAAAGCAGCCATATACACCGAGGTACCACGAAAGACACCAGCTGCTGCAGAAAACCTGACAACGACTACTGCGGTAAAATACACCGAGATTCCTCGAGAAACTACACCCCAAACTAAGACGACAACGACAAAGTCTCCTGTTATTCGCACCAAAGAGTGGGAACGAAAGGAGCTGGAAAGACAACACACCACAACTCCGGTGTCTCTGATTACATCTGCGGGGGTTAACAAGTCAGTCAGCGTGCCGATCGTCTCAGAAAATGTCACTGAAAAAGCCGTGGACTCTACCATGGACTTGGTCACGACAACTGCACAGCCTGGCGTAACATCAGACGCTGAATACACAGAAGTGCCACGTTCTCCAAAACCAGGACCTGCCACAGAAAGACCGACACCTCAGTATGTCACCCCGCAATTCAAATTGTCTGATGTTACTCTTTTAGAAAACGTGACCGATGTCACGCACCCTCTGAAAGATTTGATCACAAATATAGCACCGAACACAACCTCAGAATATGAAGAAGTAAAATATACTGAAGTACCAAGTGTTCGGCCAACAGAACCTACCAAGTCAGCCGAAGAAATATACACAGAAGAAGCAAGACCTCGACCTACAACACCCTTTGCAAAGAGCAAAACTACCGAAGATTCAACTGCACGGTCGGCGCCTGGTTTAGGACCGGACGATTTTACAAGAAGCCCAGACACTGAACCTCCAGTAACAGAACCTGAATCAGGATCGGGCGCACGGGATGAATCTGGCTCAGGTGTAACAACCGAATCTGGTTCCGGAGAACAGGATTTGACGACAGAAACGGGATCCGGTGCTGCTGATATTACAAAAGAATCCGGGTCCATCGGCACTGATATGGAGTCAACGCTAACGTGGCTGTACGACACACTCCCAACTACGACTACTCAGGAGAGCATCAGCAAAGCATCAACCCAAGTTCCTCCTACAGACAGAGTCATTCATATTTCTGAAGAAACAGTAAATACTACAGGAATGACAGGAGTCACAGAGGAAGTTGGCGTCTTCAGCACAATCATCTCTTGGGTTTCCTCCACAGTGTCTCCTCTGTTCCCCTCAACTGAAGCAGACGACTCCACTGGCAACAAAACGACCACCGAAGACAAGGGTACAGTTGAAGCTTCAAGCTTGCCTGACGTTGGTGAAGCCAAAACCACACAGTCACCCAAAAAGACGACGAGGTCACCTCCAAAGACGACAAAACCACCAAACAAAGCAACGAAATCACCCAAGACTACTGACTCGCCCACGACCACAAAATCACCACGGACCACTGAGTCACCAGAGACAACAGAATCACTCGAAACAACAAAGTCACCCAAGGACACAAAACCACCTGAGGCAACGAAACCACCTAAGGCAACGAAACCAACGAAGGCAACGCGGCCACCTAAGGCAACGAAACCAACTAAGGCAACGAAACCTCCGACGACAACTGAGCCGATAACGACCACATTATCGCCAGTGACTACTGAGTCACCAGAGACAATGATGCCACCCAAAACCACAAAAGCACCAAAGGCAACGAAACCACCTAAGGTCACGAAACCACCTAAAGAAACAAAACCAACCAAAGCTACGAAGCCATCCAAGACAACAATACCTCAAAAAACAACCTCCACGCCCACACCTGCGAAATCCACTCAAAAACCCCAAATCAAGGATACGATCGCGACCACCACAGTCCAACAGAAAGAACCCGGCCAGATGACGACAGAAGAGCCAGCGGTGGGTCCCACTACGAGCGAGCCGCTGTCCACTCACATCCGTCCGCCTCTGATTTCTATCATGGTTTCGCTGAGCAGACGCCCCGACACGTCCACGTACTACAGCAAGGTGTTCAGCACCACGCTGACCCGGCCACCCACCACCCCAGCCACACCTCGCATCGTCACACCGAAACCCGCATCTGAGGGTAAGAAATTTTCATCTACGCGTCGGCCTCAGTATATCGCGGTATACCTTAGCGAACCGAAAAGTCAGACCGAGTTATTGCAGTACTAAATTTACACAGACCTGCCAAGACGAACCGCTTGGTCAGCAAAAGGTCTTCGGGCCGACGTCAGCCTTAGCCGACCCGCGCACGGCCGTACGCGGGCCGGCTAAGGCTGACGTCGGCCCGAAGACCTTTTGCTCACCGGGCATCCCCTAAGGGAGCCACGCAGAGACCTGTGCGCGTTATAGCCGATACCGTGGTATATATGGGCATACTGGAACGCGTAATACAGAGACTGGCCAGCATTTGACTGCGTCTTCGCTTCTTTGCGTTCAGCAGCTGTAGCGGTAGTAGGAGAGGCTAAGCTTGTGACTCTGCCGCTAATTTCAGTCGCCAGCTACGGAAGATTGAGTGAAATCACTCTCGGGCGGCGCCTGATTGGCTTAGCGTCTGACTTCATCAAAAAGGCTAGCCAACATTGGTAAGGGTTTGTAGACTACGTGTCAGCCTCAGATTCACATGTGGAACTAATGCAATGAAACGGAACTCTTAACCCTCCCTTTTTTCAGAGCGAACAAAACTAGTTGCTGAAAATGTCCAAATCATTTAGTTGCCGCTAAGACGCTTGTTTATATGCGGCGGTAACGGGGATGGTTGGGTCCATTGAAAGTTCATTTTCCCCAGGTATAGTATGTCGCCGTACTTTAAGATTTCACGTCAGGAGAAGAATCGGCCATATCATTTCAAGGGTAGTGCCTGATTAGCTTGGCGTCTGGGAAGGCTCCAAGCTAATCTGGTACTAACTTGAATTATCACAACATATCCGTCTCCCGGTTTATATTTCAAATGGCTAATCTGAAGCTGGCACACGCGTTGTCTTCTTGTATGTATGTCCATTTGCTATTGGGTTTCAACCCGACAATTTAACCCCTTACCTGTCACTGTACGTACACTGTACATAATAGTTGTATCTGAAATATTGATTCATTCAACGACCAAAAGCCAACACCGTCCAAGAAACAATGACACAAATTGGTCTCAGCAAGAGACATAGACCCTCATGAGCCCCCGCAGTCGCTGGGGCTCATGAGGATCTATGTCTCTTGCAGTTGGAGCATGTTCACGTTTTCTCGACAGAGAAGGAGTTAATAAGTGTCTTGTAATTGTCCTTTTTAAGCGTGTTTTGTTTTTCCTTGGGATTTTCTTTGATGGAGTTTTATTCGCAAAACCTTCAGATGAACTCGTAGAGACCACAGAACTGGGTGAAGCTGAGACGACAACGTCGTTGGTAGAGGTCTTCTTCACGAAGAGACCAACTACGAAAGCACCCAAGAGAACAACGAAAGCGCCCAAGAGAACGACTAAAGCGCCCAAAGCGACGAAAGCGCCCAAGTTAACGACGAAAGCACCCAAGTTAACGACGAAAAAGCCCAAGTTAACGACAAAAGCACCCAAGTTAACGTCGAAAGCGCCCAAGTTAACGACGAAAGCACCCAAGTTAACGACGAAAAAGCCCAAGTTAACGACAAAAGCACCCAAGTTAACGTCGAAAGCGCCCAAGTTAACGACGAAAGCACCCAAGTTAACGACGAAAGCGCCCAAGTTAACGACGAAAGCGCCTAAGTTAACGACGAAAGCGCCCAAGTTAACGACGAAAGCGCCCAAGTTAACGACGAAAGAGCCCAAGTTAACGACGAAAGACCCCAAGTTAACGACAGCGCCCAAGTTAACGACAAACGAGCCCAAGTTAACGACGAAAGAGCCCAAGTTAACGACGAAAGAGCCCGAGTTAACGACAAAAGAGCCCAAGAAAACGACGAAAGCGCCCAAGAGAACGACGAAAACACCCAAGCAAACAGACTCACCCGACATGACAACGAAGACACCAAAGAAGACCGTAAAACCACTCACAACGGAAGCACCCGAAACAACAAAGGCCCCACAAACAACACCCATCCCCACCACTCCGAGGCCTCTAACGATCACCACGGAGAGTATGACGTCACAAGTGACCGCCCCGCCAACGACCAGGTCGTGGATCGTGACAACGACCAGACGGAAGGGATTGGAGGTGGATGTTCTCTACCCTCCTGGCCCCCGTCCGGACCTCAGCACGGCGCGACCCGAAAGTGTGACCTTGACCGTGTACCGGGCGGTCAAGGACGTCTACAACGTCAGCAAGGAAACCATGATGGAAACGCTGCATCAAGCGCGTGGGGTGAGTGTATATACCATGATAGTTCAAGGGTGAATGCTCAATACGTCTTCGGGCCCACGACGGCCGTAGTGGGTCCGCGCACAGCTGTGCGCGGGCCCAATGCAGCCATCGTGGGCCCGAGGACCGTTTGCTTACTGGGTAGTTTGACACTTCGACCATGTAAGCAGATTTCGTTCAAGGGTGGTGCTAGAATAGCTAGGCGCCTCCAGGTGCTTCATGCTGTTCTGGTAGTACCCTTGAACTATAACGGTTGGTTATGAGTGATGTGTGTGTGCACATGCGTGAATGCGTGCGTGCGTGTGTGTGTGTGTGTGTGTGTGTGTGTGTGTGTGTGTGTGTGTGTGTGTGTGTGTGTGTGTGCTTTTGTTTCTTTGTGCGTGCATGCAAGTGTGTGTGCGTGCGTTCAAGTGTGCGCTTCCATGTGCTTCAAACTTTGCTGGCTCTGCCGTTAACTATTATGGTCGGTTATGAGTGATGTGCGTGCGCGTGCTTGTGTGCGTACATGCGTGAATGCGCGCGCGCGTGCGTGTATGTGTAAGTCTGTGCTTGTGTGTGTTTGTATGTGTGTGTGTGTGTGCGTGCGTGCGTGCGTGAGGGCGTGTGTGCAAGTGTACGCGCGGGCGTGTGTGCAAGTCTGCGTGCGGGCGCGCGTGTGTATATGTGTGTTTCATGTACATGTTAAAGTGTTTGACTCCCGTGAGATGACCTTGGGTTCAGGGTTAAAACCAAATAACTAACTAAAACGTTTAAAGTCCATCAGCTTACTTTTAACAATCGGTAATCAAAACTTCAAATTCAGCCTTGTATCCTTGCATTTGAAAAGGACCTATGAACCAGAACATTGTTTTGTGTCATATAAATATTGCTACACTAGCGGTAAACTTAAATTTTCGTAAAGATCAGTCCAACGCCTACTATTAGCCGTCCAGTGCAGTCTCCTGTCATTCTCTACAATCACATAATCCTGTTAGAACAAGGTCACAATCCATCAAACAGCACTCACCCCCACCACCCCGAGTGGTGCTTTCTGAGATCTCTCCTTCGTCGTTCACGACGAAGGAATAATGCCCTTTTTCGAACAGCCAGATGCAATTAACCACATGATGTTATGTCCACTACGTTTCACTATTTCAGCCCATCCTTGTTCTTATTCTACATCAACTTCAAAGAAAATTCCAACAAAGGAAAAAAACATTCTTTAGAAAAGACAATTTATTTGCCCTTTTTTTGTATTTAATTATTTCTTTGTCGGGGTTTTCTTTGCATTTTTCACGCGTGGCAATTCCACCTATTTCGGTCAGAATTTCTCTTCAACTTTGTCGCAGTTTTCTTCGTTTGTTTAGTTTTCACACTTAGTTATTATAATTTTTAGTTACTTCGATTTTTATTTGTGCAGGTGCTGCGCCAGTCCCTGGAGAAGCTGGCTAACCTGTGGCAGCAGTGTGTGCGGGGCGTGGTGAACGTGGTCTATGTACCCGCCAAGCAAGGGGTGGAGACCATCCGCTCTAAGCTCACCATCGCCTACTCCAACATCCGCAACGCCTACGACTACGGGAAGAGGGTTAGTGGGTTTACGCTCTACAATAATATGAATTGCAATTTAAGCCTTCGGTAACTAGCGATATTTTACATTCAAATCCAGGAACTGCTATTATATGAAACAATAATTAATAACTTAATAACTCAATAATTAGAACAAGAATACTATATTCTTCTGTTTATTACGGATCTTTTAGAAATATATAAGGAACAAAGAACCACGCTTAAAAGGACAAGTACAATTGTGTTGTGCTTGTACTCTCTATGCGTTTTCCTTTCTTTCTTTCCTTTCTTTCTTGCACCTTACACGTTTGGCAGTTGCCTTTTCGGTCTGGATTAGGGATCGCTTGTCTATGCTAGATTACAATGTGCATCGCAAACCAAAGTATCTTAGCTTGTGAAGAAGTATTCTTTGACTCATTCAAGGAGCCCCGCATCAATAGCTTCGACGCTTTCGCAGCTATTAATGCCTGACGCCTAGAATGAGCCAACTTTGTGGTGACTATTACACGAGTGATGGGCTGTGCTTTGTGCACATTATGGCTCTTAGTCATACTCACTAATATCACAGTCCGGCTCTTGAAGTACCATTAACACCTGTATGTATGCAGACACTGGTACTGTTTACAGTGGTATGCGCCAGGGGAGTTGGAGGGTTAACCTCACTACGGCAGATGATTCATCGACCATTATAATTCAAGGGCGGTGCCAGATTAGCTTGGCGCCTTTAGGCGCCAAGCTAATCTGGCACTACCCTTGAATTATCACAGTCGACCCGTCTCCTGGAACTAGTACATAGTTGTTAAGTGACACATCTAAAATTTGG
This sequence comes from Semisulcospira habei, assembly GCA_036245525.1. Lineage (NCBI taxonomy): Eukaryota > Metazoa > Mollusca > Gastropoda > Semisulcospiridae > Semisulcospira > Semisulcospira habei. The sequence goes on from BTPG01000006.1 coordinate 75,438,560, forward strand.
GAAATGCGACCTTGGAATTAAATGGGTTAAAGATATGACCGACATTATAAAGCACCCAGTATACATGTCAGCATTTGTTCCTTCTTCAGGTTTTGCGCCGCACGTACAACTCGGTGAAGGACAACCTGAACAACTTCTACACAAACCTGTCTGGCTACTACAATCAGTACTACAACAAGTATTACGACTACTTCAGGCAGCTCTTCTCGCCGGTCATGCGTCATAGTGGAGCTAACGGCTACAACGGAGGTGGTTACATCAACAGAGGCAGCAACAATATCGTCAACGGGTACGACGGCAGGACCGTCATCAACGGTAACGGCTACTACAACCAGACGGCTGTGGGCAGCTCCGTCAGTCTCAACAGGGACGGTTACGGAGGAAAGATCCCAGCCAGGCCCCCAGGCCCCAAGATCCCGCCTCGCCTGCCTGGAGAAGGCCTGCTAGTGCCTGGCCATATGATGCCCGTGCAGAGACCCGGAGTGCCAGTGGCCAACAGTTACCTGGACATCAGGTATGACGCTCACGGGCAGGCCGTGGGTGTAGCGGGCATAGTGCCTGTTGTCAATGGAAACGGGCAGGTTCCAGTCTTCAATGGTCGGGTACCAGGCGTCAGCACTAACGGTCAAGTACCTGTCATCAACGGCAATGGACATGTCAACGGAGACAGGACAAGCGGTGTGTTGTACATCGGAGGAGATTCCTACAGGCCGCATTACAATGGGAACGATGCCTATCGGCCTCCATACAACGGTGGTTCTGTGCCGTATGGAGCAAATAACCAGGGAAGAGTGTTCGACAACAGGAACGGAGGCTGGAGTACTGGAGGCGGCGCCTCAAATTACGGAGCTGTACCGGTGAGTGGAGGCGATAATCAGAATCCAGGTAGCTATGCCAACAGTCGGGGTGCAAATGTACAGGCTTATGGCCAGAATAGTAGGACGCAAGACGCATACGGTAGACAGGGCATGTACAACCCTAGCTACAATAATGGAGGTGGATATAATGGAGGTCAGAGCGCCTACATCCCTGCCAACGGCAACCAGAACACCTACGACCCCATAAGTTACAACAGTAATGCCGGTCAGGGTTCCTATGTGCCCGGCGTCGTGAACGGCAGACAAGGCACTTACAGACAAGGCGCTTACAGACAAGGGACTGCCGAAAGCGTCATGGCCCCCAAAGATTCCAGACCTGACGTTTACAATTCCTATGCCGATCCTCAGAACGCATACAGCCAAACTCGTCAGCCGTCTCATGGAAGCCTAGTAGACTCCTCAGCGTACAGGGTTGAAGGTTCGGCAAGCTATGAAGCGAGGCAGGCAGGTATTGGCTACCGCAGACCGATTCAGAGACTGTCTGGAGACAGCCTGCCAGCTTACAAAGACCTGGCCAGCAGAGATATGATGGGTACGCACCAGAGAGGTGATGGCTCGGATGAAGCGGACACCGAGACAAGAGATGGCCGGCAGTTTAACCCTAAGTCTAGCTCAAGCGGACCCGCTCCTGGCAATCCGCAGACTCCTGCGTCATCACACCCGCAGACTGACGATCAGGACGGTTTCCAAAGTGACGAAGGTGACAGATCTCAAGAACGTGACATGCGCTCGAGAAGTCTTAGCAGACATCGTTCAAGTTATGCTGGACGCGATACAACTCGCCATGCTGACACTCGTTCAAGGGTCACTTCCACTACAAAGCAAGGGGGCGATCAGGCGGCAGATGCAGTACATCGGGAGAGGCCCCACTGGCGTCATGCTGTTCGAGATTTCGCCCGGACGGAAACGTCCGCATTCATGAGGACCACACCGCCAAGAGAGCCGGTGCACGGTATATATAGGTCTCAGCTACTAGGCAGCGACAGTTATCACCAGCAAGACAGCGACAGAAGGCGGAGAAGGAGAAGGCGGCGGCGAAGTACAGGCTGAATTTAGGCGCTAACTCATCTAGCACGGACACACTACACTAATCCTTTGGTTGTCGGTAGTGGGTTTTGTCGCGATGATTCCTGTAGGAATCATTGCAACAAAAACCGCTACCGACATCCAAAGGGCTACTGAATGGATTGACCTTGATAGTTCAAGGATGATGCCGGAATATATTGGCGCCTCTTGTTGTGGTTCACTAGCTAGATGACCTCGCCAGTCCATCTGATGAACTGACACTGTCGCCTGCCACTCCTGCAGGCCTCCGAGGAGTTTGTTCCGAGTATTGTCTCCACGGGCCACAATGTTCGCCTCAGTGCGTCCTGGCTGATGCAGGTCTGTCGGAGGTACTCGCAGGTAATGGGGCCGGTGTTGCATGGTCTTCTCTCTGACTGGCCTATAGGCACCAAGCTATTCAGATCCCACCCTGGAACTATCGCGGTCGATCTTTATAACTCTGTCCTGACATTTCCTCTCATTACCGGCAATTTCATGATTCTGTTGCCACGTGTTGTGAGAGAGTGCTTCTTTCCCTGTCTTGTCAGAACAATAATTATGTACTTTGATCGGCCTTACCTGACCAGGCTGACCTGAAGTATCTCAGTACGCCAGTATTTTGACCGTTACAGCTAATTGACAAAGTGTGGTAGAGGCGCGTTCTACTGAAGCCACTGACGTACAGTTGAGGAATACGACCTACAACTAAAAAGTCATCCTCTGACTAAGCCCAAGCATTTTAAAGCACACTTCTGGCCTACAAGGAACAGAACCGACTCATTTAACCAGGATACTTACTTTGACTGTTGACCAAATCATGTGTGTGGACGTTTCGGTGTTGACTACGCGTGTAAATATGTACTGAAAAAAGTCGTGAGTCTGACTGGAGTTAAACCTATGGCTGTCGGTAGCGCGTTTGGTCGAGGTGATTCCTGCAGGAATCACCTCGACCAAACGCGCAGCCGACAGCAAGAGGGTTAAAAGTATATTTGTGTGGCTCAAGTATGTGGTGTTTGATGCATTGTCCACTTGTTTAGGACATAAATCCTGATTTGCGACAATAGCCCTATCATTCTGACCGTGTATACTTCAGCATTATTGATCTTACTAATGGCTGACCCGCGCGTCGAGTACAGCCCTGAGGACATGTAAATTCAAAAAAAAAATCTCAACATGACACGTTAATAAGGGACAAATACAACACAATTTTTAAAAATAATTTCTTTCTTTCTTTCTTTCTCAGAATGGACGTACAAGTATACAATACACTACAGCAGGAGATGGGGAGACCATGATAATTCAAGGGTAGTGCCAGATTAGCTTGGCGCCTGTCGGCGCCAAGCTAATCTGGCACTGCCCTTGAATTATCATGGTCGATCCATCTCCTGCAACAGTATTACAATACACTACTTATATATTTTTTTTAGATGAGACGTATGTTAAACAGGCGCGGATCAGTTACTTTGAGTGGGGTGGGGTGGGGGCTTCAACTTATTTTTAACCTTCAACTTGACACAAAAGGCCTCCTCGACGCTAGACCGGGGGGAGGGGGGGGGGGTGGTTTAGAGGAGGCTTTTGTGCAACATTCACCACTCGCCAAACTATCAAACAATAGGGTGTGGCAAAACTCGCCAAAATATCGAACAGTAAGATGGGGGGGGGGGGGTGACTTTGTTATAGCATTTCAAAAAGAATTTTGGATCGATGGTCGGGGGGGGGGGGAGGGGATCTAGATCCGCTCCTATTAAACGTTTGTAACTTGTGTTGATTTTGTCTTTTTTGGCGCCTGGCAGTCACTTTTTTGTTCTGTCGATGTAAAATCAGTTTTAAAGAAATTTCGATGACATTTTTGCAGGGATATTGTTCCCTGACTCTGTCCATGCTAGAACTGGCAATTTGTGTCCTGCTATCAAATTGTAGACCTTACGGTTTCCAAAATCTGTGATTCCGGACCTTACAGTACCAAGCCGCAAGGTCCAAAGTGACAGAGCACGATCAAAGGGTTCCAGCATGGATGGGTGGGTATGATGTAATCTGAGTGTTACGCATGCAACACACAGTTACATGTAACTCAATGCATTTCTTGGTGTTGCTGCACTTTTTAAGATCCACATTTTCGTTTCTTTGGAAAGCCAGGTGCTCTGTGTCAGTACAAACTGTAGGCGCCAAGCTATTCTGACACTACCCTTGAACTATCACATTCGATCCACATCCTGCCGTAACATGTCTGGGCTTTATGGTCTAGCCCAGCTCTCCGAAGACAAGCGCGAATAGCTCTAGTCAGCTTAGTTGGATGAAATTGTACAACTATGCATCTGTCATTTTTCCGTTTCGTTAAAAATATTAAGGAGTTTTGTGCTTTTTAACTCAACGTGGAGTTTTGGGCTTTGGGTTGAGGCTGTTTGGTGGGTTAATTATGTGCAGCATATGTGAAAGAGGGCACACGGTTATTGCATTTTGATCATGATGAATGCGAAGGTTGATGTATATATATTTGAGGTGTCACTCATGTAAGCGCGCGCACACACACACACACACACACACACACACACACACACACACACACACACACACACACACACACACACACACACACACACACACACACACACACACACACACACACACACACACAACCGCAGAACAAGCACTTGCGTAACTCATGGGTGGCAGTGATAATCCATGGCCAGCAAGATGCATAAATGCAGGGCTCGTGAGAATTTATGCTTCTTGCAGACGGAACATGCTGACTGAAGGGTCTGTTCTGTCCGAACAAAATGGCGAAATTCAGCTTTCTGGAATTTTGAAAAGACTGCATCAGCCTCGAGGATTGAAGACTGTTACCAATGCATTATGTAAAGAAGTACCCAACGGAGAAAGAAACACGTATAGAAAATACGGGTACAACACAATTAATATTTCGGGTAAATACCCTTTGTCAAAATAGACAAACAAACAAACAGAGAGATTAGCCGCTACTTTTAGAAGGAAGGAATGTGGCCACATTATGTAGACACGAGTATGCATACACACAAACAGGAGTGATACTCCAGTCTGACCAGCCACCACTTTATTTTATATTTTGCCGTTTTATGCTACAAGGGACAGCGAGTTACAACAGTTACAAATTCGTGTGCTGGTCTGTGATTTTCCCCCTCATAGCTTCAAGCCGAACCGGTCCAAAATCACAATGCAGCACACATCTCAAAGAACTAATGCTCTATGTGTAAAAACAAAATTAAAGATCACGTCTTCCATGTTCATTGAAATCTGATTTTGTAAATTCATGTGCCTTTTCCCCCCATACATCTTGAATTTGTACATGTATGACTTTTTTACATGACTGTTCACTGTACCTTTATTTCATTTTACATCTTAGCATTACCTATACTGTGAAGCACTAGCTTTTTGAAGTCTAGCACTTTGACTGCCGACAGTGCTGTTTGTTGAGGTGATTCCTGCGGGAATCCACTCGACAGAGAAGTGCTACCGACAGCCAAAGATTTTAGTTTATTGAACTTCACTCTAGTCACATGTCCTTCCCAATAAAATATCAGCACTTTTGTTGTGTCGTATCTTTTTCAAACCTGGCCAGTGTCTGTAAGCATGCACTCGCCTTAACCCCCTTGTGCGTGCAGCCACCAGTCATGTCAACAGTAACAGTGGCTGTATGCACAAGAGGGTTAACCCATTCAGCCCTGACGCACTACAGCAGGATATGGAACGACCATGATAATTCAAGGGTAGTGCCAGATTAGCTTGGCGCCGACAGGCGCCAAGCTAATCTGACACTACCCTCGAATTGTCATGGTCGATCCATCTCCTGCAACATGTGCGTAGTCGTTAGATGACGCCTCCAAAATTTGGGAAATACATGCGTCGGGCCGAATGAGTTAAATGTATCCTGGTCTTTGATTATAGACCTTACAATTTTGGTGTAAAGTCCAAAATCACAGTTCTGCTCACACGTGGTTTGTGATTCTAACTTTTTGCTCTTTATGTTCATCGAATTTCACATTTTACAGCAGAACCTGTCTTGAGCGGCAACCCTTATGAGAGATCACCTGTCATTAAAGACCATCATTTAGGTGGCTGCAGCCACCTAAATGATGGTCTTTAACCCTCTGGCTGTGGTAGCGCGTTTTGTCGCGATGACTCCGATAGGGAATCATCGCGACATAATGTGCTACCGACAGCCAGAGGGATAATGACAGAGGACACTGTGTGCCCTTCAAGACTTCTGTTGTCGGATCACTTTTTCCGTGCAAAAATGGCGGTTGCCCGAAACAGGTTCCGCTGTACCACATTACATTCATTGTGGGTGTCATTTTGTACAATTTCCATCCATGTTCATCGTGCCATAAAGTGTTTATTCACATTTCCCCCCCCCCCCCCCCCGGTTCTTCACAGTATTTTAGTGAACTGTTTATATCAGGCCCCATGACGTTCCCTGTGTGCCTCTGAACATGTTCTCTCTGTTCTCTATTTCAAACCATTGTGTATAACTTTGTAAATAAATTCTTGCGCATTTTTCTGAAGTTGCTGTCAACTTCCCGTACATACTATAAAAATATTCAAATTATGCATGTGGATAAGATCAGATTAACCTTCACTGCCGAGAAAAAAGGTGAACACGATCCAACTGCAAGAGACATAGATCCTCATGAGCCTCCGCGACTGCGGGGCTCATGAGGATCTATGCCTTTTGCCGAGACCAGTTTGTATCCATGTTTCTTGGACGGTGTTGGCTTTTTTGGCGTTGAATGAGCCAAGTTTTTCAGACACAAACATGTACGTAAAGCGCACGTAATGCTGCAGGGAGGGGGGTTAATAACATGGTATAAAAAACAGAAATAATAACACTTAAGTAATAACACTTTTCGATAAAAGTATTATGTTCTGTTATCAAACACAAGCATACAGCCCCCACCCGGGTCTGCCCTGGGGGACTTGGGTGGGGTTAGGTACTTTTTAGTTCCCAGGGTCACCCTGGTCAGCCCCACAGGGTGAGTTTTTCTCTCTATTCTGGGGCATGTGTTTCTGTCTACCCTTTGTCCATTCACCTGTATTTGCCTTTTTAAAACTCTCCCTACTGTCTGCACTGCCTGTAGCTCTTGATATTGGATGTGTGTTGCTAAATGGTCTTAGCTTTATTTAGGCCCCATGTGTTAGGTTTATTTAACGTATTTGACCGGCTGGCGACATACATTCAATGTTCTGTTTTGGGTTTTTTTTCACAAGCAGTGCAGGCACGTCCTGAGAAAGCCTTGTTGCTGTCGGGACGTTAAGCAATGTACAATCAATCAATCAACAAGCATACAATTTAAGAGTATAGCTTTGTGTATAAAACATCCCGGAAAAAGGTCAATACAGTATTTAAAAGGATTTCATTCATCACAACTTATTTGTGATTGTACATGTCAGATCGAGACCTCAACAGCCTCTGAATGAAACCCACCCATTATAAAACAATAAAAAAAATAACAACAGCACAAAACAAAAGAAAAATATCACAACAAAAAATCAACAATAATAATAATCTACCTTGTATGAGATAACTTGTATTTCATATAGATGGTACACCTAAATAGTAAAACATATAATCAGTCTTGAACATCACAGAAAACATTATTTTTAACTGGCTGATATTGACATCATATGTTACAGGATGTTAACCCTTCTGTTGTGTCTTAATATATTGAAGTTTTACTTCGTGAAGTGTCTGAAGGGCACATGTGAGACTTCGGCAAAGCTACTTCGGTCACTTCGAACTTCGACGAAACCTGCTCATCGAAGTTGCTTCGGCCTTCGGTACGTCTGACTGGTCAGTCAAAGCGAGACTATTCAAAAGAGGGGCACTCAAAATAGCCAGTAGGTCGGCAGCTTTGCTTTCAGTGAAATCACGGCTCGGTTACTGCCGAAGAATTACCTTTAGTGACTCTGTTGTGATTTGTAGGACAGCCAGTACTGTAATTTTGAAGACAGCATAGGAAGGATGCTCCAGATACAAAGTAAAACGGCCAGGGCCAAGGTCTTTCTACAGTCGGTTAGAAGACTCGCTTTCAGCAGACTCAGAGACTGATTAGCATACAGGGTTGCACCACCGGATGCAAAAAGGTAGATTAATAAAAACTGAGGGACATAACGATAAAAGTGTATGCTGGGGTCATACGATACCTAAGGTACCCACTCCACACCAAAACAACACTAAAACTTTGATAGTATAGGCAGCAGCATCAAAAGGAAATTCCAGATGAACCGGATTGCGAGTTGAAGGCGCCACAATATGGCGACCTTCCATGGACTGCGAGCGAAGAGAATGTTTCGACATATTTACCCATAACGCCCTGAAAGACTACGACAGGATGTAGATCGACCATGTCATTTCAAGGTTGGTGTCAGAATAGCTTGGCGCCTCTAGGCGCCAAGCTATTCTGACACCAACCTTGAAATATCATGGTCGATCTGTCTCCCAAAATGTGACATAGAGCTCAGAGAATATCTACAAAAATTTGAAAAATTTTGTCCTCAGGATGTAAGGAGTTAAGAGGAAAGAGCTTAAGCAACGTTCACTACGTGAAGCGAACGTCGGCGATGTTAGTATAGTCTCTTAGGCTGTTTGTAGCGCTTCTTGTTGAGGTGATCCCTGCAGTAATTGCCCTGACAAAAAGTCTTACCAACAGTTAAGAAGAATGTGTCAAGATGTAACCCATTATATCCTGAAGCTGATTTTGTAAAATGTGCTTATTGTCCTATAAAGATTACATTACAGATTAGGAGATAGATCATCTGTTTTAGTTCAAGGGTGGTGCCAGAATAGCTTGGCACCTGAGGCGCCAAGCTTTTCTGGCACTACCTTTGAACTACCAGTAATTTTGTTTTCAAACAAAGGGTCGTGTATCAGGATGAAAATGTTTAATAACTGCATGGGTCAAATTTGCTACATTTAGGTGCAAATCTGTCGGCCAAAATCTGCAGCACAAATCCACCCAGGTGCAAATCTACAAGTGTAGATTTGTACCGCTGTGATTCCACTCATAAAACGCTACTCAGTGTGAATCTACACAGAAAAATCCACCCAGCCTTATCCAAACTGGCTTGAATCCACCCAACAAACAATTAATCCAAAACAGGGGCAGTACAAATCTAGATTGAGTAGATTGACGCAAGGGCCGATTTACAATAGGTATAGATTCGCTCGTTAGATTCACGCTTGGTAGAGTTATGCCTAGAAATGCACGACCAGCAACAAACTCAAGCTTAACACTGACAAAACCCAAGTCGTGCCTGCTGGCTCTCAGTCTCGCCTTAGCCTGATTGACAGCGAGTTCGCAAGCATTGGTGGCTGCAGCGTTCGCTTCCAGAACTGTGTCAAATATCTGGGTGTGAAAATTGATTCGACGCTCTCCATGCATGATCATATCAGTAGCGTCTGCCGGGCTGGTTTCCTTGAGTTACGCAGAATCTCTTCCCTCAGACCGTATCTCACAGAAAGTGCGGTTTCAAGACTTGTAAATGCATTCATTACGCCCAGGCTCTATTATTGCAATTCTGTACTGGCAGGTTTACCGGCAGACCAGATTTCACGCTTGCAGATGATTCAAAACAATGCGGCACGTCTCATCTTAAAGAAACGAAAGAGAGACCACGTTACTCATCTGTTGAAGCAGCTGCACTGGCTGCCCATGTTGAAATTCCGCTGCCAGTATGACAAGATTGCAATTTTCGCCAATCGGCATTTTGACGGATCTCTCCCGCCGTTCAGTCCTTTCTGCCAAACTGTTTGTTTATCAGCCATCACGTACCCCTCCGTTCCTCCAGTGAAAAACTTTTAAAAATCCCGAAGCTTAACATGAAGACTGTCGGGGAGCGTTCTTTCACCTTTTTAGCCCCAAGTGTGTGGAACTCGCTGCCAATTGAAATGTGGAATCTGCCCACATTGTCACAGTTCAAAGCTCATTTAAAGACTTTTCTTTTCTGTCAGGCAGTTAACATTTAGATCACCTTTAGCAAACTGTTGACTGCCTTTTATTCTAATTATCAAGGGAAGCGGATGTAAGGTGTTGGGACGGGATGGGTAGGTTAAAGTAGCGTATAAATATGCGTGTGCTGGTCTGAGAGAGAGTGTGCTGTTGTGCATGCGCAGTGAGTCCAGTGTTTGCCTGGAGAACAGCGCTAAACAAGAACTATTTATTATTATTATTATTATTATTATTATTATTATTATTATTATTATTATTATTATTATTATTATTATTATTCACGAAAAGTTTGTGGGGTGCGTGGACAACAACCATGGTCACATTATGACAAAGGAACTGTGACACTACATTGGAGGCGAACCCAAACACACTATGGAAAATAAATCACTCCATGCTGTACATGTTCACCCTTTGGCTGTCAAGAACGGTTTTTGTTGCGATGATTCCTGCAGGTACAAGTACAAGACGCTCTTTTGCTGTCGGTTGCGGTTTTTGTCGCGATGCCGACTCCTGCAGGAATAACAACACCCTGACATGATGACGTCCTGCAGGAATCATCGCGTCAAAAACCGCAACCGACAGCAAAGGAGCGTCATGTACTTATACCTTGTGATAGTTGTTGGCGTGCTATTCTGTGTTTCACATGGAGGGTCATTTATGTTCTGCCTTGACACAGACTGGCGATTTGCAGCCATAATGAAGGGGCACAGGGGTCTAACTCTGTTTTGTCCAGAGTTGCAAGGATGATTTCCCTTGGTACCTATAGTGTCGCTGCTGTCAGACAACAGAACAGTTCATACTGATACACTATTGCTTGAAATAAATTTGACTATGACAGTTCACGGGTGCTGCCAAAATAGCTTGGTGTCTGCGGTGCCAAGTTATTCTGGCACCACCCTTGAAATAAAATGGTTAATCTATCTCAGTCCTAATCTGGATGGTTAGTTCAGGGTTTAACATACACGACACCGAAGCCGTGATAATGGTCGGCCTAAGGGGTGGGTTATGGGGGACAGGGAAATTTATTACCGTTGGAGTATGACCTGAACACTGATCAATTCAGGCGCTCTACAACTGTGCCACTTTGATCTACCAAGACCTTTCAACAGACATGCTATTGAACAAGCCCGTCTTTTTTTTTTTTTTAAAATCTGTAATGTAGCCTTCATAGGACAATAAGAACAACTTTTTAAAAAGTCAGCTTCACGATGCCCATTCTCCATGTCAAAAACAGCCTAAATCAAAATAAAACAATGTTCATGCATTGTTTAACACATTCTATCCCAGTACTGAAATCCCCAAATTTTGAAGTTGCCCTCTGAAGGACTGTATTACAATTCTACAGAGAGATCGAGCATGATAGTTCAAGGATGGTGCCAGAATAGCTTGGCGCACATTTGTGCCAAGCTATTCTGGCACCACCCTTGAACTATCATGCTCGATCCATGTCAGTCTTGCTGTGGTGTGTCGGGGCTGAAAGAGTTAAGAATTTCTTAAGTAAGATAAGCACAGTGACACGACTGAGATTCTTGAGAGTCTGTACCTATCCATACCTGTTCAGCTGAAAGCGAGTTTCATAAATTTGGGAAGTATGTTATGACATTTACTTGGTGCCCATGTGCCAAGCTAATGTGGCACTAGTCTTGAACTATCATGGCATGTCTATCTACACTGAGTAGTAGTAAGTCAGTACTAAAATGGGTCAAAGCTCAAAATGGCACTGCTGAAAAAAACAACATGAAATTACTCACAAACCAGATAGGTGAGGCTAGCGCTGGCAGAATTGTCAGTACTCAAACCAAGGGGAATCACTCAAACCAAGGGGATCTAACTGTTGTCTGTCCAGCGCTGTGATTCCCCTTGGTTTGAGTACTCACAATTCTGCCAGCGCTAGCCTCACCTATCTGGTTTGTGAGTATCACGTATAACTCGAGGCAAAATTTGTATCGTTACATTGTTGTGTAATGTTCTGTGCATCTACTGTGGGAAATCAGGGTATTTACCCGACCACTTATAGTAGCGCACCTTCATGTTTGTGTATGTATGCTTATCCTGCCTACTTCCTAAGTTCCGGAGAAAGACATGGGTTATATAAGAGACCTGATCCATTCTTTCGAGGATGGAAATGATTGTCTTATTCTATACCTGCGTATTTCTCTGTGGGCTGGCGATTGGGTGCCTGATAGGCGGGGGCAGGGGATCTAACTGTTGTCTGTCCAGCGCTGTGATTCCCCTTGGTTTGAGTACTAACATGAAATTAGACACATGTACTGGTGTGTATAGACTCTGCCCAATGCGCAAAAAGGCCATCGCGCTGACGATGGCCCGGGCATCGCATGCATTGGGTGTTTAGTTTGTCTTTGCTTTTCCTGCTTGCATGTATTGGGTGGATGCCTTCAATAACATGGAGTCCGACATCAGGGAACTAGTGAAGATATTCTGAGAAAAAAAATCAAACAAACGATAAACAAAATCAAACAAGTACTAGCTGTTTACACACAAAGCACCAGCAATGTTCAAAGACCATGTCATAAACATGGCAGAACCCGTTTCGAGCAACCACGCTTATGAGAGATGGTGGTTTGATTGTCTTGTATTTAGACTTATTGTTTGTGTACTGTACTGTACAGTGCTTAGATCACCAATTTTAAGGCACGGCCCTGTATGTAGGCCTACCAGCAAAAATTACTATTATCAGTCACGTAACATTTCACCCGTTCAGTGCCCTGAAAATGTGACCACCACCCAACTGCAAGAGGTATAGATCCACATGAGCCCCCGCTGTTGCGGGGGCTCATGAGGATCTGTGCCTCTTCTTGACACTACTTTGAATCCATGTTTCTGGGACATCTAGAGGTTTCTATATCGAAGATTGTAGAATGATGTGTGTGTGTTTTTTTGTGTTTTTTTTGCGTGTGTTTTTAAAAAAAAAAAAGACAATTGACCATAATTATTTGCACTTTAATACTTCTTTTCTTTTAAGACCATTTTGTTTCTTGCAAAACAAGTGTTTGCTTAAAAGAAGTTCTATTGTATTTATGTTAAGTGTACGTATATGGCTTACATAATATCGCGAACAAGAATTACATCTGTCTCTCTTTTTATCTTTTCTAACCTTTCAGTTACGTTTGTGGCTGTGTTATTCTTTGAGAGCATGTGTGTGTTAATCATAGGAAAGAACCGATATTCATTTGAGTTATTTTGGATAAGAATTACGTACCTTTTTAGTAAGGTTCATTTTCTTTTGCACGGAGAATTGCGATCGATTTTTGTTGTGACGTGTGGTTTCGTCTACATTAGCCTGGAAGGTTCGAGCAGGGTCGCGATCTTTCTAGTGACATCAGATATGACGTCAAAGTGTCGGCTACATTTCGTACATTGTATGAGAGACGCAGTGTGTCGAAAGTGTTGATGCATTGTAGAGGAGACCGTGTATCAGTGTTTTTGCATTTGTGAATGCATTGTGTGGAGATCGCATCGCTGCAATAAATATTGTTGGAACTGTTACTCCAGTGTGGTCTGCAACCTTATGCCACGTGTGACGGGTTGCAGCTGAGTGAAGTTTCTTTACAAGAACCCTACGTGCGTGCGTCTGGTGTGATTGTATCGTGCTACGACTACGGCTACCACGTAACACTTTCTTCTATAGGACATTAAGCCTCTGCGTGTCGTTAGCGGTTTTTTTTTTTTTTTTTTTTTTTGGTCGATTCCAGGAATTATCGTGAAAAAACCGCTACACTAGACACACAAAGGACAAAGTTCATATTAAGAATGCGCACAATCTAAAAACAAACAACAAAATGATACTTTGCAGAAATACTACATTTCACAGCTTGGTACAATGCAAGCTTCAACTTAACCCTTATCATTCGGAATACACCAGTGTGTGAAATAAGTTTGACTAAAATAGTTCAAGGGTAGTGCCAGAATAGCTTGGCGCCTCTAGGCGCCAAGCTATTCTGGCACCACCCTTGAACTAAAGCCATTGGTCTATATCCTTATCTGTAAGTACTATAATGTAGCTTGCATATGGCAGTGCAGAAATTTGAAGCTTTTAACATCAGTACGAGTATGGTTAAAACAAAAAGAATTGTACCACATCACAAACTCTGTTCTTTCTTTGTGCTGTCTGTAAGGTTGAAGGTTTACTGGAAACTTTTGACTTTTATTTGTGAGGACTAAGGAGGTTTACCAGGAATTTATAAGAACAGAATCCCTCAGTGACCACTTCACGCCCAAAGGTGGAGATAGCACTCTGGACGAACACATCTGGGGGTGGGTTGAACACACTTTCCTTAAAGCCACACGGAACAGTGATAGGCTCTGATATCTTGGTATCCACTCAGTCACGAACCACGGCCTGCAATTGGTAACAACAAATCCCTCTTATGCATGCAGCCACCAGTACTATTTACAGTACCGGTGGATGCATAAATAAGGGGGTTAATTAAAACGTGGTGCATGCGCAAGGAGGTTAATGGACAAGAAAATGAAACAAAAGTTCAAACATTAAACCCATTTAACCCTACAGCCCAATTTTGGAGATGTCACCTCATGACTATGTACCAGTTATAGGAGATGGATCAAACGTGGTAATTTAAGGGTAGTGCGCATTCAGCTTGGTGTCATCAGGCGACAAGCTAATCTGGTACTACCCTTAAATAGTGCGTCAGGGACAAATTGCTTAATGGGACAAATTACGTACATGACGGCTAGCTCAAAGGCAGTGTTTGGTCAACATACCTAGCACTGCCCATGGGCAATCACAGTGGATCAATGTCCCTTGGTTGGTGGAAACTGATAAAGGACACCAGGAATTTATAAAACTTGGTGACAGAAAATGCTTGGAAAAAAACACACGAGCATGTGGCAAAGATGTTCCATAAATCAGAGGTGTAGGTAAACAGATGCGCATGTTTGACGCAAATAGTGGATTAACCCGTTTTGCCCCAGGACTGAAATCCCCAAATTTTGAAGTTGCCCTCTGAAGCACGTGTTACAATTCTAGATGATGATGAGGATGATGAAACGTTTTTATTCAGGATAAAAAGTTTTAGGCATAGCAATGCCTATCTTCCAAACTGTCCTGCTACTCTACACATATAAAAATACATAAGACGATACAGCAAAAGATAAAATATATATAAGTACCCATACCCCCCCCCCCCCCCACCATCAGAAAGAAAAAAAAATACAAAAAGAATTAAAACAATATATGTACGTGTATGAGCCTGACATGTTAATACAGTCAAACTATTACATAATCTGCAGCAATCTGCTGTGCTGGAGCAACATACTAAACAGAAAAATAGGACATTCACATCGACAGCAAATATTTATGGACGCGAGCTCTGAAGATAGATAACTTTGAAATAGACTTTAAATGCGAGGGCAAGTTATTCCATGACTTAGCACCGGAAAATGATATGCTAGATTTGAAGATGTCGATTCTCGGTTTTGGGAGATGGAGTAAGCTGTTCCTCGTGTTCTCTCTATTCGTGTGGGAAAACAGCTCACGGAGATAGGGAGGGGCGGCATTGTTTAGATTTTTTTGCACAAGCAAGCATCTATTAAGTTCCAATTGTTTACTGAGTGGTAGAATATTAAGGGCCTTCAGTCTTTCATCAGTAGGGGACGAACCAGGAAGAATAAGCTTAATACCTCGCCGGTAAAGGGAATTAATTTTTTTCAAATGAATGTCTCCACAGCCGTCCCAGATATTGGAAGCATAATTACAATGTGTCTTGATGTGTGCGTTAAAGAATAGTTTTCGAGCATCAATGTCAACTATACGACTTAATTTGGATAATAAAAATAGATTCTTTGAAATAGTTTTACAGGCAGTTTCTATGTGCGGCTCCCAGCTGAGCTGTTCGTCGACTGTCACTCCTAACAAACGATGTTTTGACACTTGCTCTATGGGCTGAGAGTGAAGGGACAGCTCAAGGGGTTGCAAACCACGTTGATGCTTTTGGCGTGTTGTCACCAACATACGTTTCGTTTTAGGAATACTAATAATCATATGATTTTCTTCACACCAAGTTGACACTTCATCTAGACTATGTTGGAGGACAGCGCTCACGGTTGAAACATTTTTATCAGATACATGTAATGATGTATCGTCAGCAAATAGTTCACAGTTTGTGTCGGGGTGTGATATTGACAGTGGAAGGTCATTTATAAAGATGTTGAATAATAACGGTCCTAGGGTGGATCCCTGAGGAACACCATGGGTCACCAGTCCTTTCGCTGAGTATTTACCATTCAAGAACACTTTCTGCGTTCTGTCTAAGAGATAGGACGAGAGAAAAGCGACTGCATTTGAGTCAATGTGATATAAAGGTAACTTCTTTAGTAAGATTGAGTGGTTAATGAGATCGAAGGCTTTTTTAAGATCTAGAAATACTACACCTGAAAGTTTGGACTCATTTATGGCAGTAAGCCATTTGTGGGTTATGAGAGTTAAGGCAGTCTGACACGAATGACACGACACCAGCATCCTCCAAAACAACCAGGCTGGGGCCAGGAAGGCTGAAGACCTGCCAGTGTTAGCTGAAGAGGTGGAAGCAGCCGTACGCGGCCTGAAGGGAGGAAAGTCTCCAGGTGTAGACAACGTACCTGCTGAACTGTTGAAACATGGAGGAGAAGTAACAACGAAGGTCCTCACTACACTCTGTCAAAAGATCTGGGAGCAAAAGAAATGGCCAGTAGAATGGACACAGTCTCTAGTGATCCCGCTCCCCAAGAAAGGAAACCTGAAACAGTGCCAGAACTACAGAACTATCAGTCTGATAAGTCACCCTAGCAAAGTAATGCTTAGAATCATTCTCAACCGCCTCAAAACTTTCGCCGAGGAACTGCTGGCAGAAGAACAGGCTGGCTTCAGAGTTGGAAGAAGCACTGTAGAGCAGATTTTCAACTGCCGCGTCCTGATCGAGAAACATCTGCAGCATCAGCGCGAACTCTACCACAACTTCATTGATTTCAGGAAAGCATTTGATCGCGTCTGGCACGACGGACTCTGGCAAGTCATGAGATCGTTCAACATAGAGGAGGGACTGATCCAAATGATAGAAGCGCTTTACAAGAACGCCTGCAGCGCGGTTCTACTTAACAATCAGTCAGGCGAGTTCTTCAGGACGACGATCGGTGTCCGTCAAGGATGCCTGCTCTCTCCTGTCCTTTTCAACATATTCCTGGAGAAGATCATGCAGGAAACCCTCCACGACCACCATACTTCAATCTCTATTGGTGGCAGATCCCTGTGCAATCTTCGATTCGCAGACGACATTGACCTCATGGCAGGCAGCAATAGTGAGCTCCAAAACCTGACAGACAAACTTTCAAGTAGCGCAGGGTCTTATGGCATGGAGATCAGTACGGATAAAAGCAAAGTGATAATCAACACCACAAGCGACAGCAGCAGCAACATTCACATGAACGGCCAGAAGCTAGAAGAGGTCAATAGCTTCAAGTACTTGGGAGCCAGCCTGTCCAAAGACGGTAGTTGCATAGCAGAGATCCGTATCAGGATAGGTACAGCAACATCCGCAATGGCCAGGCTGGACAGGATATGGCGAAGTAACTCCATCAGCTTCACCATCAAGTACAGGCTTTACAAGTCCCTCGTAGTGTCTATTCTACTCTACGGCTGTGAGACTTGGACACTGCTTGCAGACTCAGAAAAGAAAATCTAGGCCTTTGAGAACAAGTGCCTGAGGAAGTTGCTCCGCATCTCGTACCGCGAGCACAAGACCAACGAATATGTACGGAGCATCGTCACTTCCCTGGTGGGCCCACATGAACCCCTTCTGGCAACCGTGAAACGGCGCAAGCTTGCTTGGTTTGGCCACGTGACCCGACACAACACCTTGTCCAAGACTATCCTCCAAGGCACTCTCGAAGGAAGTCGTCGGCGAGGTCGTCAGAGAAAGAGTTGGGTCGCAAACATAAAAGAATGGACCGAACTCGAGATGCCAGACTTGCTTGCCACCGCCCAAAATAGAACTCAGTGGAGAGCACTGTCTGTTGCTGCTGCCTTTCAGTCCCCCCAACGCCCAGTTCGGGCAAGGGACTGATGATGATGATGATGATGATGACACGAATGTTTGGGCCGAAAAGCTGATTGTGCTGTACTAATAAGGTGGTTTTTCTCCAGGAATTGAAGTAAATGATTATGTATATGCTGTTCAAGTGGTTTGGACACTGCTGATAAGATTGAAATAGGTCTGTACTCACTTGGGTCGCTCAGATCTTTGCTTTTCGGTTTGCTAGAGACAGATCGAGCTGACACCTCCGCCCTAGTGGCATGACAAGTGTAAATGACAACAATGATTCTCTGATGGGCATGTCCACGGACACTACTTCAAAAGACAAAGGACGCAATCTGAGTGAGACTGGCGACCCGCTGTGCAGTCCGTCGTGATGGGGTTAGGGGATTAGCAGTCACCCAGGCAAAAGTCCATCACTACAGTCAAACGATCCTATTCGTGTGCGATCAAAAGGTAACCATAAGCCTTGACACCCGGACAGAGACTGCACACCTCGGGGGAGAGAGCACAGCTGATTTCTCGCTATCTGATTGGCTTATTGCCTCCTAGGGGGGTGTCCACAATCGTAGACGTTAACCTAGATGACTGACTCGACTGAGGAAGTAATGTTGATGGTATAATACAGAAACAGGTATTGTTTTCTGTGAGCCCCTGTGACTGAAAGGGCACATGAACCCTTACAGCTGAGCTGGCAGAGGGTCTTGATTGTGCAGTGACTGGATACTTTCCCACAGCTGGTTGCTGCATTAGGAGTGTATCGCACATCAAGCGGTACATCTGCTTGATGTGCGATACACTCCTAATGCGAGTGCAGGGGCAGATGACACTCTATGTCTGGCTCAAGTACTCTGACCAGATCAGCAGTGTCGAATGGGGTACTTGGCAATACTGGCCCCACCCACGATCTCGTAAAGACGAGTGTGAAACACACTTTACAAGAAAGAAGAACAGTCGAATAATACAAATGAATGACCACAACCAGCTTCTATAACAACCCACCAAAACATTTTTTTTAGTGTCAGGGCTGATGGAAAATGGGGGGTGGGGGCGGGATGGGCGGGGGGGGGGGGACATGCCCCCTAGCCCCCTCTCTGGATCCACCATTGCTATTTCATCTGTATTGTGGTACACTATTCAAATAGCTGACTGTTTAAGGTGTTTGTATACCAGTAGTAGTATTTGCCACCACAATTTCCTGTTTATGCATACGGCAATGTTATGAGAAAATAAAAAAAATTAATTGTAATTAAGAACCGACTGATCCATAAAACGGTGCAGTTTGTGTTTACCAATCTCTGCTGCTTGGTTATAAAGTTTCTTTGAACTCCTGCTGATCAGCACAAGGTCTAGGTCCCTCCTTGCCAGCTAAAACCAAGGAACTGAAAGTAAAAAAAACTACACCCTCCCCCCCCCCCACCACCCTTGCAAGTAGCTATCAGTACTGATTACAGTACTGGTGACAGCATGCATGAAGGGTCTAAAACTTGTTATAATATATGTGCCCATATATACACATCGAAAGATAGATAATTTCCTCTCAAAATGTTCTTTAAAAATATAAAAAATTAAATTCAGAAGCCTTCTCAGAAAGGCGCACTTATTGCAAAGACACACATTATAATATACAAAGCAGACATGCGCATGCACATGTAACTGCACACCCATCATCCAAGGCTGAACTAACAAAGGCACACATTAACATACTTCATTTGTGTAACTTTTGCCAATACCAGATGTGCAACCAGTGACAACTTTAAGAGACAAGTTATAATGCAATAGCAGTTTTTAATGCACAATAGGTAAATGAAAATTAATGAGCATGTTTAATTTAGGTTTCAAATTATGCCAGTAATGCCTGCTGTTTACCACCAAGTAAAAGATTGATCATAAATGTTTCCAAGAGATACGCTATAATCTCCTATTACGCGACTTATGGTGGGCTTTAAGCTTTTTAGCCCCATGGGTGCATTTCCCAAATTTTGGAAGTGTTACATAACGACTAGGTACCAGTTGCAAGAGGTAGATTGACCACGATAATTCATGGGTAGTGCCAGATTAGCTTGGCGCCTGAAGGCGCCAAACTAATCTGGCACTACCCTTTAATTATTATCGGCCAATCAATCGATCTCCTGCTATAGGGTGTTGGGGCTAAAAGGGTTAACCCTCCCTTTCTCCGAAGGGACAAAACTCCTTAAGTACTGTGAATAGTGGCTCTTCAAGAGGAAGGAGACAAAGCCTGTGCTGCTGGTACCAGACATTCACAGACTGTAACTCTGGCCAGCATGAGAGCGATTATTATGATCCCCTAATATTAAGGGAGCATTATGAGGCTCTATGCTCCTGGCAAATTTTGAGCGAAAACACCAGGCATTCTTCACCGATAAGCGATGCAGAAAACTCACAGACAGACTGTCACTGATGTTTGTAGTTGCAGCTAAAGTGGGAGGGAGAGACTTTTGCAGCATGTAAAGACTACTGGCTTGTGGATCAGCACACTTTACACTTACAAAATAAATACGTTGGCGAATACTGACTGGCATGAAGCAATTTAGTGACGCAAGTAATGTGCTGGATATCACAACTTTGATGCATATGATCCAAAACCACAGACCAGTACACACATTAGCAGTGAACATCATCCATCTACAATAGCCCAAGCGGATAATTGCGAAACCGCAAAATATTGCACATGTTGCTGCAACATTTTGCGGTACAAGCATGGGTGCTGACACCACAAAATGTTGCAATGTTGCACCTTTGTTGCAGTGCAACATTCTCCTGTGCAGTTGTAGAGACAATGAAGGAAAACACAGAAACAAAAATCGTGACCATCTCTCTCTCTCTCTCTCTCTCTCTCTCTCTCTCTCTCTCTCTCTCTCTCTCTCTCTCTCTCTCTCTCTCTCTCTCTCTCTCTCTCTCTCTCTCTGTGGAGCACTCAAAAAAAAAAGGGACTTTGATGTAGCATTTTAAAGAGGTTTTTTTGCCTGGGTGAGGGGGGGGGGCGGGTTGGTGGATCTGGAACACCCCCTTCCCCAATTCCGCCTCTGCACCGTGTACAGACTCCATTACAAAGAGTAGAAAGAGATAGTGAGGTGATTGGCCTTCCACACAGGAGTGATGAGGTAAAGGACATACTACATAAAGGGCCTGCTGCAGCACCAGGCCCTGCCGCGGTGAAGATAGATAGAGAGAATGCCACCCCTCTCTCTCTCTCCCCCTCCCCCGCCCCCCCCCCCCCACACACACCCTAAGAGAGAAAGAATGTGTCATGAGATGAATTGAATATCCTCTGATCCTGATATAGTGTACCCAACTTCTGTTACCATGTGAACATTTAACATGTGCACCCCAATGCGCAAAACGCCATCAGGCCGACAGCGGCCTGAAGGGCTTTTGCGCATTGGGCCCCTCTTGATCTGAGAGTATGAGAATGTTTCCTTCATTGTTTCAAAAAGTGCAAAATCACTGCCTGCGGTGCTGACTCCATGTTTGGTCTAGGCTCCCACTATGTTGAAATCGTTGCACTTTCGTAGCAGCCGCAACATTTTGTGGTTCTGCCGTTTTGACGTTTGACTGCACATGTTGTAGTGCAACATTTTATTGTTCGACATATGAGCCAAACTAAGCCCCAAAGAGCTAGATATACACACAATACTGCAATAGCAATACCCATCTGGTTACCTCTCTCGATCCGCTACGGATGGTCATGCGTAGCGGCTCGAGCCGCTATGCATATCATCCCTAGCGGATCGAGGGAGGTAACCACGGTGGGTCTGTGAAAGTAACAATAAAACCAAAAGCCAAAACAAAAAAAGCACCTGCCCACTGCCATGCATTCTTTAAGTCGATTGCCGGACCCAGCGATTTGCCAAGAAAAAGCGCGATGAACGATCACAGTGTTTTCGCTATTTTCAGATTAACATACACAAAACAGCATGATCCAAACACAGCAAAATAGCCGGAGTAAGCGTTCATAATGCTATGCATTTCAGACACACCCATCACTTTGTGTTTTACCAAAGACATTCTGTAGGATCTTTGGTTTCACTAGGACTGACCACTGTTGAAACCGGTTCGTTCGTTCGTTCGTTCCATTTTTTTTTTTTTTTTGTCCTACTGGCACTAGAGAGTGTTCGAGGACTAGTGGTTCTATCTTGAGTTTCTCTTTATATTATTTTGATGTTGAAACCGGTTGTATTGCTAACTTATACTAATGGTCAAAACTTAAGGACCACCGTACTTGTTGTGTTATTGTTTATTGTCACAAGTACGCTAATAAAATACAATGTTCTTTCGATCCAAATGCGTTAAAGGTTGATCTTAGACAGTCCACTGCACAGGGAACAATAGACAACAATTCATCAAGTTCCACGAACGTGTCAAATACACGTGAAACATTGTCAGTTTTGGTGAAAAGCTGTGCGATATTGTCAAGCGTACCAAAGGCAAGCAGTTGGAAAAACTCGGTAAAGTCGTGATGCACGTACTAAAGGGGTCAGCCGTGAACACTGAGCACTTCTGTTTCGCTACAAATACCGGTACAGTAGGGGCATAACTGTCACTTTTCTAACCATCACGACGAAGCCTAACGCCAGTAGATCAAGGCCGGGCGCTAGCATGACTGCAGGATGGAATTTCCGGACGAGAAGTTGGGAGACGTCTTGCGGTGTCCCATTCAGTGATCCAGAGGATGCTGGCACGATTCCAAGAAACTGGAAGGGCAGAACGACGACCCTGCTCAGGACGCCCGCACTGTACCAGCAGAAGGGAGGACAGATACCTCTGTGTGGCGGTTCTGCGCGACCGAACTGTCACGTCAACCACTCTGCGACGTCAACTGATGCAAGCTGCAAACGTTAACGTCAGCAGAAGCACAGTCTGCCGACATCTGCGCGAAATTGGCCTGGCTTCATGCAGAGCAGCAGTGAGAATACCCCTCACTCCAGCTCATCGCAGAGCCCGGGTTGCCTGGTGTCGTCAACATGTGAGGTGGAAAAGACTCCAGTGGACTCAGGTTCTGTTTACTGATGAGTCACGTTTCACTGTGTCCTTTAACGACGGCAGGGTGAGGGTCTGGAGACGCCAGGGCGAGCGATTCACGGATGAATGCGTCCAAGAGGTAGATCGCTACGGAGGAGGCTCAGTCGTTGTCAGGGCAGGCTTCAGCAGGGAAGGCAGGACCCCACTCCACGTCATCCGAGGCACCCTGACTGGACTGCGCTATCGGGACGAGATTGTGCAGCCCCTTATCCAGCCAGCTCTCCAAGCCATAGACGACAATGTTGTTCTGCAGGACGACAACGCTCGACCTCATTGCGCCCGTGTGGTGGATGAGTACCTTGAGCAACGGGGCATCATGAGGATGGAGTGGCCAGCTCCTTCACCTGATCTGGCTCCCACCGAGAACCTCTGGGACGTGCTGCGGCAACGTGTAGTCAGCAACCCCACCCCACCTCAAGGCGTCCCCCAGCTGACTCAGTTCCTGCATCAAGAGTGGGAAGCGATCCCACAACATGTTCTCCAAACCCTGGTGAACTCCATGCGTCAACGCTGCATTGAATGCTTGGCTGCAAACGGTGAGTACACTCACTACTGATTGGACCAGTCTTGTGTGACTTTTCAAATGACGGGTCGGTGAACATTCTAACGTACTGCTGTTGTTACAATTGCTTGATTTACTCAAAACTTAAATGAAATTGTTACTGAATAAATTAGCAAACTACTGACTCCAAGTATTATTACATTATTTGTGTGGTTTTGTCGGTGCGTCTGCGATAAAAAGTGGCCCTTAAGTTTTGACCATTAGTATATATAAACTGATCTGGTTGCCGGTCAACTCGCCCATATGCTATCTCGCAGATATGTAATCTCGCCCAAGGTACGAGTCAACTCGCCAAAGTAAGCAGTCAAGTCGCCAAAGTAAGGGGTCAAGTCGCCCAAGGCAGGAGTCAACTAGCCCAACCATAAAGTCAAATCGCCCAAGGTCGTTTGCTATCTTGTTCCTATAGGAGTGTGTGTGTGTGTTTGTGTGTTTGTTTGTGTGTGTGTGTGTGTGTGTGTGTGTGTGTCTGTGTGTGTGTGTGAGTGTGTGTGAGTGTGTATGTGCAAGGAAGTTTTACAAAATGTAATTTTTTCCCATATAAAGTTTATTCTTATATTTGTTTCGTTTTTTATTTGTTTGTTTTTTTGGTTTGATTTTCTGTATTTTTGTCAGAGGTTTCTAATTCCATCCAACAGAAAACAAAATATTCTCCTAAAATTCATTTTACATTCATAACATACTGTGATGCATAAGCTGCTTTATTTTTTTGTATCTAATACAGATATTTTCCTTTTTGTTATTTTGGGATGTTTAGCTCTTAAATTTCCAGAGCTAAATGACTTCCATTTGACAGAATGAAAGTTATTAACATCTGGGGGTTTCAAGAGTTAAAATGTAAAAAAAAATTGTTTATTTGTGTAAAAATCCTAATGTTGTTAAAACTCCATAAAAATTCAAGACAAAGATTTGACGGTCGATATTTTGCAAACGGTTAAACATTTTGAAAATCTGATTTCGTCACATTAAAATATTTTTAGTCTTATTTACAGCTCTCTCAGCTGCAGTTTTGTCAATTGTGTAGTCTTTACGCTATGACCCGCTACAGTTACCTACCCCCAAAATCAAAAATCGCAAAAACCGTCGTGGGCCCATTGACCTTTGCTTACTGGGTTAGGTTACTGCGGCAAAGTCAGTTGTAGGAATCCACGTGACAAAAAGTGACAACTTGAGACTATAGTGGTGTGGTGTGAGGAACTTTGTGACAATGTAACAGTTCTCCCGCAGCTCATTGACACTAGCGAGGCCACGTTTACGCCGGACGGCCCCCAACAACAAACGAGAATGACGTCACGGCGCATAGCCAGCTTTCACCGTAAGCATATAGAACCTTTCAACACCACTTTTACATAGCAAATCACCCCACACCATATATCCTAGTCTTACCGCGCGAAGCTTTCTGGGCCGAGAATTGCTGGAACACCTTTAGGTGGCTGGCAAGCCTGAGAATGCAAGCAATCACGGCATAGTGTACTAGAGTCAAAGATATCGCACTTCTTACGAAAGCGAAAAACAAAAAAATCTGAAAGTGAAACATACAAACCTTTCCGAATCATCGTCACTGCTGTAGATATCTAACGTTTGCTCTACTGAAAAAGTAGCGAAACTCAACACAATCGGCGGTGAGTGGCGCAGCCAACGAACAGACTAAAGCTAAACTGTCGTCTGCTTCGTTTGAATTTTGGTGACTAGATTCATGTGTTGTGAAAGGTTACATAAAACATCGAAGTGGAGTGTTCGTATACTATCATTTCTAGATAGACCTCGCGACTCCCATTCTCACACTGTCTGATTCATAGTCACCGAGAGCGAAGTATACAAACACTCCATTATAATAATAATACCGTTATTATATAGGCGCTTTTTTCTCAATTTTTGGGCGAATCGACTCAAAGCGCCGCGAACTGAAACCCCGCAACACGCACACTCACGTAACAGACACGGATTTACGCCATTTAAGACAAACACAGTACAAGACAGACGAAGGGCCAGTTCAGCTACTGAAGTTGCAGAGATTTTTGATCGCTTGTATTTGAAATTTGTAAAGTGGCCTGAAACCGATACCAAAGTGTGTGTGTGTGTGTGTGTGTGTGTGTGTGTGGGGGTGGGGGGGGGGGGTGGGGGGTGGAAGAACCGGAGTACCCGGAGAAAGGACCCCCGACGGTCCGCCCGAATTAACGGTGACACTTACCAGAGGAGAAAAATCCGACGCCGGAACCCGTTTTCGAACCTCGCACCTTTGGCATTGGTGGCAGGCGCCTTAACCACTGCGCCACGGACCGCCCCGTTATTATAGACAACACTGCAAATATCTCCAAGACCCAGAGCCCTCTGGAACTTTGTGAAGACTTCTGATGGGTGGAGCACGCACGGGCCTTTGGGCCGATGGCAGAGACCCCATCTTGATTGAACTAAACTAAACTGATTTGTACTTCTCTCGGCTGCGACGGCGTTCAAGCGTCCTTCTCTAACCTCGATTGCAAAGGCACTTGCCTGTGAGACATGCTGATTGTGGTAATATGCGATTGGATAATAGGTGATGAGGTCAAGTCAGCAACAGGCAGACAAACAACCCAAAACAAACAAACAAAAGAGCAAACAAACAAACAAACACTTTTGCTAGATTTTTAACGCGGTTTTCTCTGGTGGAAAGTGTTTTCCCTCCCCCCCCCCCTCTCTCTCTCTTCCCCCCTATCCCCCTCCCCGCACAAATCCCCGCCTCCCCTCCGCCGTCCGTGATAGTAAGGTCCGATGGTCCTCCTCCGAGCCCCTCCCTCCCCTCTGAGTGTATGCTATAATTATCAGGTTATTTGTCATAAACTGAAAGTTGGAACCTCCACCTCCCCCCCTCACCCTCCTCCGCACCCGACTCCCACCCATCTGCCTCCCCGGGTAGGTACGACGATTATTTGCCTGCAAGAGGCATAAATTCTCCTGAGCCCCTGCGACTGCAGGGGCTCAAGAGAATCTATGCCTCTCTCAGGTGCACGAACTTACATTCCCAGCATGTTGAGAACGGATTTCATAGATTTTTATTTTTTATATATATATATATTTTTTTACAGCCCCTAACATATCTTTTGTGTTGTCTGTGCTGTTGATAGTACTGAATCGATTTTGAAGATAAATTGTTACCACGTGAGGCGTCCGTTTCTGTGACGGCGATTAAACAACACATTTGAACAAATGTAAGTTTAGTTTTGGTGTCAGAAGTAGAACCCGAAGCCGCAACTGAAGCGTTTCCATGCCCCCAGCATCCCTCAAGTGTCGCGTCATGGCGATTCCCTTCGCGAAATATCGAACTCACTGTGAGAATCTAAGAAGTGTTTGGATGTACACTACTTATCGTTTTTACCCGTTTTCGTATTCGGCCTAATACTCTACTGCTTGAAATTAATTTGACTATGATAGTTCAAGGGTGGTGCCAGAAAAGCTTGGCGCCTGAGGCGCCAAGGCTATTCTGGTATCACCCTTTAACTAAAACGGTTGATTTATCTGTAATCTGTAATACAGGCTTAGTAGGACAATAAACAATTTTACAAACATCAGCCTCAGGATGCAATGGATTAAAGCTTGTTTCCACTGTCGTTTTTTAAAATTCAGTTTCACAAAGAGGAATACTTTGAATTGGTTAATGAATCACCAAATTACACAGCTGACAACTGTGACCATTTGTAAGTGAGACAAGACGTCAGGATTTTAAAACCCCACCCGGGTCTGCCCTGGGGGACTTGGGTGGGGTTAGGTACTTTTTAGTTCCCAGGGTCACCCTGGTCAGCCCCACAGGGTGAGTTTTTCTCTCTATTCTGGGGCATGTGTTTCTGTCTACCCGAGGTCCATTCACCTGTATTTGCCTTTTTAAAACTCTCCCTACTGTCTGCACTGCCTGTAGCTCTTGATATTGGATGTGTGTTGCTAAATGGTCTTAGCTTTATTTAGGCCCCATGTGTTAGGTTTATTTAACGTATTTGACCGGCTGGCGACATACATTTAATGTTCTGTTTAGGTTTTTTTTTTCACAAGCAGTGCAGGCACGTCCTGAGAAAGCCTTGTTGCTGTCGGGACGTTAAGCAATGTACAATCAATCAATCAGGATTTTAAAGCGTCGTTTGGGGGCGTGTGAAATCGTTCGGGGTGTAAAGCTACGTTCCCATGAGCACGCATGATCGACACAAGTCTGTCTACATTTTCCCATTCTAGTTCAGGTGCGTTTTGAGGACATCGTGCTTTGAAATGCCGGCCACGGTACTTCGCATCGCCGGCGGACGTCGGAAACTGCGGAGACTGAATCGCCATGATGTGTAGCGTTGCAGTTAATCCGGTGTATTTTGACAATGACTTATATTAGTCTAGTGACCGTCGAGATACAAACAGCTTTAGCTGCTTGTATCTCGACGGTCGCTAAACTAATATAAGCCATTGTCACTTGGTGGTCACCATTACAGCCTTTTATGGGTCCTCAAGCCCAATCATACATCGGCTTAACTCGTCGCAGACGCTCCTGGTTCAGTCTCAGCAGCAGTTCCTTTTCTCTCTAAGAGGCGTAGATTTTCATGAGTGTTGCAGGGACACATGAAAGTCTATGCCTCTTCACTTGTTCGGTCACAGGGAATGGCTCCATCTCATTAACCCATTACTTTACATCCTGAGGCTGATTAAAAATAATGCTTATTGTCCTATGAAGGCTACATTACTGATTAGGAGATAGATTAACCATCTTAGTTCAAGGGTGGTGCCAGAATAGCTTGGCGCCGCAGGCGCCAAGCTATTCTGGCACCAACCTTACACTATCATGGCCAAATTTATTTCAAGCAATGGGTGTATCAGGATGAAAAGGATTAAACTTAAACTAACTGTGCGTCCGCCGTGACCATATGTCACGACATGGGTTTTTTTTTCCGCCTATTTTTGTAGGGGAGTAAGTTTGGAGGGGTGACATGGTTTAGTTAGTCACCGGGTAGAATTAGCATAGGTGTCTAGTATTTGGCCTGTACACGAGTATTTGCTGCCGTGCGGGAGTTTGGGGGAACGGCGTGGCGCACGTGATCGCTCGGTCTGAACGCGATCGGGTGGTTATTGTTTCACGTGTTTTCACATTAATGATGTAGTGATCGTTTTTTCGCTAACCTAACGTTATCCAAATGGTTAAGACAGTCGCATTTCCAACAGCGAACGAGAACAGTCGTCTTTTCAACGTAATCTCTGAAGGGGGTTTGTGCGGGCGTGGCTTTCCATTAGCCGCCAGCCTCAGTAGCCGTGTCGTGCCTCTGTGACGGCCCTACGAGACGGCCCTGGTCGAGCCCGTGAGTCGGTGTCCTAAGACGAGAAAGAAGAGCTGCGACGACTTTACCCGTGGCTTGTCTTGTCTTGTTTGTCTTCGTCCTAGCCGGGGCGTCTTCGCGGATGGCAGTAAGTACACGCAACAATTCTTTAGTGGCCATTTGCTCGGGGGGGGGGGGGGGGGGGGGGGTGTTTATGTTTGCTTGTTCTGTATTATTATTTTGGCTAGTGTATATTGGGGGGCAAGTGTACGAATAGAATGAAGAAGTGAATGCCATTTGTTGTAGGCTGTAGTTTCTAGAGTAGTTAGCATCGAATTAGTTATTGGGATTTAACGCCGAGCGGGCGACTAGGGCCATTTCACTATTTAGCGTAGGAGTGTAAATATCGGAAGCGAGTCATGTGGTGACGTGTAAATATGTATTCTGTCGAGTTTGAATTTATTGTTGCGGGGGAGAGGTGAAGGGTCGTAAAAGACGGCAGTTAAAGTCGCGGGAAGGGTGATGGGATTATCTTGTTTTTTTTGTTAGTTATTTATGTGTATTTTTGCACCTGTGTTTTAGTGCATCAAATCTGGTTCCTAATCTAATCCAATGGTGGTACTGAGAGTGAAGGCTGAATGTGTCACTCCGCCTTGTGGGGCTACGACGCCGAACCTTTGCGCTTGGCGCGGCGCGCCTCGTGTTTAGTCAGGTCGGGTCGTCCCGTTTAATTATTTTCTAACCTGTTTAAGCCAAGTTTTGTTTGCGTATAATTTTGTAAAGAACATTGTGAGATTTATTTCATCTCCTCGTAGTGACAGTATTGTGTGAGGAGCTTTGTCACAGTAACGGAAAGTTTTTGAGAGATTGTATTATTTAAAAGGAGCCTGTGTTACAGAAGACCTTATCACGGAAGCAAGAGCGTCGAGCCTGAGCTGCGCTTAACGGATGTGCTTCCGGGGAGAAGGTCCAGTGACGTGAACTATATTGAGTTTATTCAACTTTCAGTCATGTTAAGTTAAGGACCAATTTGCTCCATTTGTATACGTGATATTGTTTATTCTGAAACGTTGTTAGTTAAAGGAGCCATGTGCTGTGAATGTCTAGTTTGCGAAGGCATTAGTTTGATTCGAACTTGTCGTTCGTGATCCCGCTGGGGAGATTCAGTAGCTTACGGATTGTATTCATTTTTCTCGATCTTCACTTGTGTTTTAGTAGGCATATTTGGTTCATCATATAGTTGATATTGTGCTGTTTGAAGTACTGTTACTTAAGGAGCCACGTGCTGTGAGGGACTCTTCGCGGAAGCAAAGGCGTTGGTCTAACTGGCGTTAGCGCTTGACGCTTGTGCTTCCGGCGGGCTCCAGTGTTAAGCTTTTCAGTTTGACTACTGAGTTTTCGTTTGTATTATTAAGGATAGTCGTTATTATATATTAGTTTAATTAAATCTGTTTTCGTATTTTATTAGAGATATTTGGCTATATATTAGTTTTCTCACCTTTTGTATTTTAGGGACATTTAATTTATTATATAATTTGTTATTTTGTATTGTGTAACGGATATTTGGTTTGGGGAGTCTGGACGTATGTGTGTGTGAATGTGACGTGTGCCGGAGTGCGTGGTTAGGATTGAGTGAGAATAGTTGGCTGAAGTTGTTAGGGTTACATGTAATAAATGTCGTCGTTATTGTTCCTCTGGTGTTTGTGTTAGGTTTGTGTTAGTGTTGGTTGGGTGAGTCTCGAGTGGTAGCACTCATAGCTCGCGCCCCGGAAACGGTGTCGTGACACCATACAAACCTGTTGCATTGATTTCCTGGCATAAGTCAGTAGCCTACATATTTGACCCAAGTTTATCAGGCGTATGACTATAGCTCTTTCCCATTTGTAATAAGGAAGTTAAGCACGAGTATCCTCCCTTTGCTACTCCGAGTTCCGGCAAGATGGAAGCAGACATAGAACGCATGAACGTGAAACAATTAAAAGATTTTCTTCGAAAACATGGACAACTTGTCAGTGGAAAAAAAGAAGAATTAGTGCGCAGAGCAAGAGGCACATTTCTGCTGCGAAAAGATGTTGAGGATGCTGTCGATGATGCTGTGGAAAGAAATGATGCAGGTCAGTAAACAGTTGACTCCACTGACCACTGCCATATGATATATTATAAATATTTCATATTTGTCAGCATGTGCTTCTTGTGCTTTGGACTCTGTTTATAAATTACATTATTGTCATATGTGTGTGTGTGTGTGTGTGTGTAAAATTTGATCTGCGAGTTAGTAGTTTTGTAATATAAGTAAAATCAATTATCCCTGATTTCTTATATAAATAAAGTATTCTACATGGCATAAAGTACATGAAATTGTTAATATTAAAAAAAAATTCATAAACTTTATTAAAAAAAAATCAATGTCTGTTTACTTGAGTACCTATGCATTTTTGTAGCGCTATCAAACGTACTTCGAGCAGTCCCCTTTATTATTATTTAATTTAATTTTTTTATACAAAATGCTGAGTGCTAACTACTAGCATCTATTTCATTGTCATAGTCAGAGTTCCTTTCAAATAATGAGTATGAAGTTAAAAATGATGTAACATGAGATGATATGATTTAAAAAAAAATATTTATATATAAAAATTTAAAAAAAAGAGAGAGCTATAGGCAACAAGTAGAGGTTTCTAGTAGTTGTTGCATTTTTTTTTAAATCGCATATTCAAATTAAACTAATGCAGGCTGTAAAATAGATACCAACATAATCAATATTATATAATATAATATTACTAATTATTTATTTGTTATAAGACTTCTAAAATTACAACTGAGTGTCATTATTATTAGTAATAACACCACAGATGTGTTGTTTAAAACATTTACTGTCAATTTTCATTCATACAGTATTTTTGCTTATTTTACGGATTGGCCACTATTTATCTTGAAAATGAAGTGGTGGTGTGGGTGACACCTTCTTTGTCCTGTTGCATCGGGGCGATGGCATTGCTGGACTACTACAGTACTAGTACTACTAATACTAATACTATAGACTAGAGGAAATCTCAAAGTGTGATTAATAAATAAAGCTTCATTAAAGAAGACTAAATAAAGCTTCAGTAAATAAAAACACAAGTAATAATTCAAATAATTTACTAACCGTAGAGAGTTTAAAAGTTCGATTCGGGAAAACAGATGGGACATCATCACCAAATACAGGTCCACGTTTTCCAACAAAATGTTCCGAGCAAACAAGTGGATATTTGACCGTGTTATAATCTTGTCGGATCAAAAGTAAGCGCTGCTCCCAAGCTCTTTTAAGTTGCTTGTTTGCTGGACAGCTATGTAGCTTGACAACTCTTCCGTCAATAATTTTTCCTCGGTGGTTATGGCAAATAACACAGTAATGTTTTCCACCTCCACATACTTTTGCCGATCTAGCCTTTAATGCTGACGCCATTGTCGAAACAGCAGCCGGAACTCAGTGAGCGTTCTCCTACGCTAAAGAGCAGCGAAAGATAACCCGTACTTGATGAGAAGTGAGACTGTCCTATAGCGACCCAGGAGATTAAACAACTGGTTTCCTCTGAGTGAGCATAAGGTCCTCGGGGTGACTTCGGCGGCCCGATTC
The DNA here is from genome assembly GCA_036245525.1 of Semisulcospira habei. NCBI lineage: Eukaryota > Metazoa > Mollusca > Gastropoda > Semisulcospiridae > Semisulcospira > Semisulcospira habei. Next base: position 75,470,991 of record BTPG01000006.1, read on the forward strand.
GGGGAGACGTCGGCCCGGTTCGGGGAGATGTCGGCCCGATGACCTTTTGTTAAATGGTCTCCCCCGCCTTGAAACGCGTACAAACAAAAGCCGCCTTGCATAATCAGGGTCTGTGTCCCCACGGACTAGGTATAGATACTTAGAAATCGTTTGACCTCTTTACAGGGGGTTTGAAATGTCCCACAAGGTGGAAGGGGAAGGGGGGTAAGGGGGGGGGGAGGACCCCCCCTCCCCCTTTTCAGACGATTTCTGAGTATTTATATCGAGCATGAAATCGTGATGCCTAGTTGATGTCTTTTGTTTTTGCTTTCGTGATTCGTGAATGCAGTGTTTCATCTTCGTGTTCTGTGAGAAAAAGCATTCGCGCTGGACCGTGAAACCCCCCCCCCCCCCCAAAAAAAAAAAAAAAAAAAAAAAAAAAAAAAAAAAAACCAAACAAACAAAACCAATAAATAAATAAATAAATTAACAAAAATAAAATAATAATAATAAAAAAAATAAACTAAGAAATGAAATGAAATAAAATAAAGTAAATAATATAAAAAAAAATCGTGATTCAAGAAACTATCCTGGCTATTTCGTGGAACGTGAAAACCCTGTTGCCCCTATGATATTTATTTCCACTCTGAAACATCACCTCCTCCCCCCCCCCCCCTACTGACCGTCGTTGAAGGACGGTGTGAAAACTGTCCTTCCACCACCTAGCCTCGGAGAACCCGCCACCCGCCACCCCCCTCCTGCCTCCCCCTCCTACTGTTTCGGCCAGTGGAAAGAGGTTATGAAAGCGGTGCCTTCCCTCCCTATCGTGAAACGCGAATGCTGTTATTCTGAATACGTGATTCGTAAAATTACTAAATAATTCCTGGTGAATTCATGATGGTATCCCCCTCCACTTCTGACTTAAGTTTTTTTTTAACAATTGTATGTGTTGAATTTTATTATTATTGTTGTTGTTATTATTATTGTCATATTATTATTATTATTATTATTAATGATCGTGGCTATGCGGAAATCGGAATCCTTGAAATACGTTGTACTGTAGATATAGTGGCTGTTTCGGTTCGTTTTGTACTGATCCTTTGACTTTTTGTTTTGTGGACTTATCGTAATAGTTCACATAATACATCATGTCAGAAAGGTGTCAGCGAATATTGCCTTTAAAACTTTTTATTCATTTGTTTGTTTGTTCATTTGTTCATTTGTTTGTTTGTTCATTTGTTTGTTTGTGTGCTTGCCTATTTGTTTGTTCGGGGTTGTGTTTATTTGTTTGTTTGTTTGTTCTTTTGTTCGTTCGTTCGTCAGTCAGTCAGTGAGTGTTCCCACTTGATATCCTATCTCCCTCCCCATTCCCCTTCAGCCCTCTAACCCCCTCCAATCCATCACCACCACAAATAGTTAGTATCGTTCCAGACAGGAAGGAAAAAAGACTGAAAAGACAAGAAGAGAAAATGAGACCTGACTAACGGAGCTGTGAAGCACGCGAACGAAGGGGAGTAATCGAAGCGCAATTACCGGTCTTGGACTAGTCATCTCGGTGGAGTGATCCTCGTCATCCTCCTGGGGTGTCTAGTAGCCTGGATCACAGGATTAGGAAGCCGAGTTATTTTCCACTGATCGTCAATATATCCCCCATCGGAGCCCATAAAGAGCACATAACTCTTGCATTTTCTCTCCCCTGTGCCTGGGTGAAATTGATATTGCGGAAACCGAGCGCAGGCCACCAGGGTACGCTAGGTGCTCCGCTTAACCCTTTTCATCCTGATACACCCATTGATTGAAACAAATCTGGCTATGATAGTTCAAGGGTGGTGCCAGAATAGCTTGGCGCCTGAGGCGCCAAGCTATTCTGGCACCATCCTTGAACCACCAGATCGAGCTCCTAATCTGTAGTACAGCCTTCAAAGGACATATAAGCAATTAAAAAAAAAAAATATCGGCCTCAGGATGTAAGGGTTAAAAGGCTGACCACCTTGCGTAAAAGCTTGCGCATGGTTTACGCTTTTTCATGACACAGCAGCCGTCTGCATGAGGCATAGATCTTCACGAGCCCCCGCATGATGCGGGGTAATTCGTAGTAGTCGTCGCGCGGCGCTAAACGACATAAATATTCAAGAAAGAAAAAAACGGAGAATGTTCTAGTCAATGCACAAACCACTAACAGCTACTGCGATGTGAAAGATTTCAGACCTCCCGCCATTATATCCACACGAATTTGGGATAAACAGATTCCACGTCATTAGTATATAATGTTGGTAACAAGAAAATATTTAGGACACTTGACAGCCTGATGACGTCACATTATTGTAGTTCATCATTTCTTTCAGTACAAATGTTTCTTGGAAAACGCTGTACTTCTGGAGAAGGCTCTTTGCGGGGAGAAAAAGAAAAATATTAATTAATTCTGTGCCACCAGCTAAAAGACAGATCTGCGGCTGAGATAAAAGCATCACGTGTTCAAAAACGGAGATTTTTCTTCTGTCTAACGTCAAAAACGATTCACCCAAGCAACGGGTCCGCTCAACTTACATTGTGGACCATGATATCTACAGTAAACTAAGGTGTTTCGAGAGCGAGAGGATCCAAAACATCTTATGCGTCACCACCAGATCATCTGGTAAGTTTATGCGTCAACGATTCTGAACAGATGGATTCGGGGCCTCGGTTCTAGAGTCCCGGCCGGGGTTAGATGCGGAGCTCATGAAGATCTATACCTCTTGCGGGTCCCATTTAACTCATTCTACCCCTACACAGAAATCCCCAAATGTTGCTGCTGTCCTCTGAAGACTGCGTTGCAGTGCAGGACACAGATCGACCATGATAGTTCAAGGGTGATGCCAGAATAGCTTGGCGCCCATAGGCGCCAAGCTATTCTGGCATCACCCTTGAACTATCATGGTCGATCCTTATCTTGCTGTGGTGTGTCTGGGGTAGAATGAGTTTTAACCTGTTTAGTGCCCGTTGAGGGAAAATGTGTTTCGTGAAGTCTTGGTCAGTTCAGCATCTAGAAGCCCTAGCTGCCCTAGAAACATGGATTCAAAGTGTAGTCAGCAGGAGGCATAGATCCTCACCAGCCCCCGCTACTGCGGATTTATACCTCTTGCAGCTCTCACATTTTCTCGGCACTGAAAGGGTTAAATCCCTATGTTTTCAGAAAGAAGGGTGGTAGGGAGTCTGGCGAACTCCTCGCGACAAAAAGCGCTACCGATAGTCAAAGGGTTAATGATATGACTTTTTTTTTTTTGTCCTTCAAATCTACTCTTTAAAGAGCACATGTCTTGAAAGACCATTTTTTTTTTATTGGTGGCTACCCACAAATGGTTCAACTGTATCATGTACCAGCTGCGGAAGATGAATCGGCTAAGACAGTTCTAGAGTAGTACCTGATTACCTTTCGCGCCTTTGTCAGACACCCAGTTAGTGTGATCTGGTAATACTCATGCACAGCTTTGGCTGATCTAATTGCCGCTGCCGTGTCTGAGAGCGAGTGCCAAAAAGTGTTCATCCCTTCGCGTGTCGGTAGCGATTTTAATCGCGATGATTTCCTGCAAGAATCCTCGCGACTAAAATCGCTACCGACACGCAGAGGGTTATATAGAAAATCAATGATGTTTTTTTAAAAAAGCGAATTGCAAGGATATAAAATATATGTTTCAGTGTCAACGCTAAACTAATCTGGCACTACCCTTGAACTAGCATGGTCGATCCATCTTCCGCTCCGCTGTGTTGAGTGTGAGTGAGTGTGAGAGTGACAGGTAACTTCAGTTGTTAATAAAACAATCGCATGCCGTGGTTTCAAGCTTTTCCAAAACGTCCACGATATTGTGTGTGTGCGTGCGTGCGTGCGTGTGTGTGTGTGTGCGTGTGTATATATATATGTGTGTGTGTGTATGAATGGGGGTGGGGGATGGGGAGGGGGGGGGTAAAGCGGAAAGCGTGTCTGTGTATGACCATGTAACATTTCTAGCGGATAGCTTTATAAGGATGCGTATGCGTAAGGGGGAAGAGGGGGGGGGGGGGTCCAACAAAAAAAAGACTTTTCATTTTAAAAGTATTGTTTGGGCCAGGGAAAGGGGGGGGGGGCGTGCCCTCCACCTCCCCAATTTTCCGAAATACAGTGTTTAATGTGTAAGTCTTCATAAGTAATATGAGTGAATGCCTGTTAACAAATGTTTTTTTCTCTGGTGCGGTTCTGATGCCCTACGGGTTTTTTTCCATGTCGGTGAAACAACTTCCTCCTGCAACTCTCTCTCTCTCTCTCTCTCTCTCTCTCTCTCTCTCTCTCTCTCTCTCTCTCTCTCTCTCTCTCTTCGCTCTCTCACCCCACCCCCACCCCCCTCCGGATCCCCGCAACTGTCTCTCATTTCGTGCGCTGGTGATTGTTTGTGAGGAAATGTTACCGCGACCCAAACATATGCATCAGTAACATGAAACTGTCGTGTCCCGCCGATTACTGGGAGGCAAAAAACACGTCTTCGATCCATCGTGATAGCAAGCTGTGCAGCTGCACCAGGGGGAGGAAATCTACACGAGTTGTGTGCCCCTGACAAAGGCTCATAGCGACGTCCATGTTCCTCAGCAGCAGAAAACTCTTCCCTTTCCTCCCCTTGGGCTACAGTTGGCAATGGCCTGGCTGTATACCATTTACTGAACGCTCCTGAAGATCGATGCAGGGTGAAAGGCGTGTGTGGACTTCGCGTGGAGATGCGATTATGGCAAAAATTGGTCTATTTTCATGTTGCTGCACATAATGTGACTGGGTCGCCCTTTGGGTGTCGGTAGCGGATTTAGTCGCGATGATTCCTGCAGGAATCATCGCGACTAAAACCGCTACCGTTACCCTAAGGGTTATATAGAGAATCAATGATATTTTTTCAACTTTACACTATGTTTACGCCAATATTTCCTGACCGGATGCCGGCTAAGCAGTAAGGGCAAAACCAAATGGAATATGCAACAAAAAAAACACCAAAAATAAACAACAACAACAACAAAACGATGAAGGAAAGAAGACACCCTTGTCGTTAGAACGGCTTATAGAGGTCACATACTTGGCGTGTCTATCATTCTATTCCAGTAGCTTTTTACCTAATTTATTTGTCGTGGTAGAAAAATGTAACCTGCGATATGCGATCGAAAGCCAAATTATCTGTCACTTCCAGTTCAGCTGTGACACGCAACGTAACGAGGTTACAGCAAAAGGAAAGAAAAACAACAAAACAACTTCTCCCGTACTGTAATCGTCGTTCAGTCAAAAAGTAAAAAGTGAGCAGTATCAGTTAAAATCATCATCATCATCATAATCATCATCATCATCATCATAATCATCATCATAATCATCATCATAATCATCATCATCATCATCATCATAGAACACGAAAAAACAGCAGGCGCTCGGTAGTGGATTCCCTTACCGTTTGCAGGAATACTCCCACTCCCATGCCCAGACAGACCCATTCGAGTACATCACAGGTACACTTCTATTCAAATGAGATGCTAAGCATCTCAGCGCCACACGTATCCTTCTATTCAAATAAGATGTTAAGCATCTCAGCGCCACAAGTACACTTCTATTCAAATGAGATGCTAAGCATCACATTTGAATAGCAGTGTACTTGTGGCGTACTTCCCGAGTCGGTTTATCTGGGGGGTCCTCACGCAAACGGTGCGGGTTGTTTGAGGTAACACGTCGCGGACAGAAGCTCCCTCCAAAAAGAGGGTACGTGTTACCTCTCGCAAAACCACCCGGGGGGGGGGGGGGGGGGAGGGTAGAGTGGAGGGAGGGGGTGTTTGTTTTCAATACGCACAATGGGACTCATCCTGTTGCGCAGGACCCAGAACTCCGACGTTTAGACGAAGGCGTTCTAGACCCTGTGCAACAGGATGAGAGTGTGACTTCTCTCAAGTGACTCACTAGTCGAACGCCTATGGTAAAAACATACTGTACAGGCAGTGATATCGATAAAAACCATTTAAACAGACTTCACAATAATTATGGGATAACGGGATCAGCTGTTCACGTCATAAACAATTTTTTTTTCACAAAATAATTAGTCCACAGTAATGTTCGTGACCATGGACACGGCAAGATCTGGAAAAATGGAAGTTCATGAGGATCGGAATTCGTGTTTCCAGACTGCTGCATTCACATCTCAGACCTTTGTACTGTCTTTAGATGAAATCCAGACCAAAAAGGTGATGAGCTGCCGCTTTGCTTCTCCACGCTGACAAGATAAGTAGCGACAGAATTGTATACTTGTGTGTTCATCTGTTTTGAAAATATTAATAAATTGTGGTGTAACTATCATTTCTAAGCGTGTTTCTTTCACCGTTGGGTTCTTCTCTGTCTTTAGATGGTCATCGGACGTTCGCACAATAATCGGTAGCGAATCGAGGGAGATAACCAGTGTGCGAACGTTTAGTGTGTAACGTATCGCTGTCATACGAACAACCATCTGACTTTTAACCCCCTCGTGAAAGCGGCCAGGGGTACTGTAAACAGTGCCGGTGGCTGCATGCGTAAAGGGGGCTACATAAGTCAATAAACACGACGGTTCCTGTGTCCGAAATGGAACTGTCGATAACGTATTCACAACGACAATTTTGAAGTCGAGTTACGCTTTGTGTGTGCTCTTGTGGGTAGTATCTTAAAAGCAAGCAACTGCTATGCGTCAATGTGATGTCATACTAAATGTTTTCGGTGTGTGTGTGTGTGTGTGTGTGTGTGTGTGTGTGTGTGTGTGTGTGTGTGTGTGTGTGTGAGTATGTTGATTGATTGATTGTACATTGCTGAACGTCCCGACAGCAACAAGGCTTTCTCAGGACGTGCCTGCACTGCTTGTGAAAAAAAATAAACAGAACATTGAATGTATGTCGCCAGCCGGTCAAATACGTTAAATAAACCTAGCACATGGGGCTAAATAAAGCTAAGACCATTTAGCAACACACATCCAATATCAAGAGCTACAGGCAGTGCAGACAGTAGGGAGAGTTTTTAAAAGGCAAATACAGGTGAATTGGCAAAGGGTAGACAGAAACACATGCCCCAGAATAGAGAGAAAAACCCACCCTGTGGGGCTGACCAGGGTGACCCTGGGAACTAAAAAATACCTAACCCCACCCAAGTCCCCCAGGGCAGACCCGGGTGGGGGAGTGTGAGTATGTGTGTGTGTGTGTGTGTGTGTGTGTGTGTGTGTGTGACGTCATCTTAAAAGCAAGCAACTGCTATGCGTCATAATGTGATGTCATACTAAGTGTTTTCGGTGTGTGTGTGTGTGTGTGTGTGTGTGTGTGTGTGTGACGTCATCTCAAAAGCAAGCAACTGCTATGCGTCATAATGTGATGTCATACGAAATGTTTTCGGTGTGTGTGTGTGTGTGTGTGTGTGTGTGTGTGTGTGTGTGTGTGTGTGTGTGTGTGTATGTGTGTGTGTGTGACGCCATCTTAAAAGCAAGCAACTGCTATGCGTCATAATGTGATGTCATACTAAATGTTTTCGGTGTGTGTGAGTGTGTGTGTGTGTGTGTGTGTGTGTGTGTGTGTGTGTGTGTGTATGTGTGTGTGTGTGTGTGTATGTGTGTGTGTGTGTGTGTGAGACGTCATCTTAAAAGCAAGCAACTGCTATGCGTCATAATGTGATGTCATACTAAATGTTTTCGGTGTGTGTGTGTGTGTGTGTGTGTGTGTGTGTGTGTGTGTGTATGTGTGTGTGTGTGTATGTGTGTGTGTGTGTGTGTGTGTGTGTGTGTGACGTCATCTTATGACGTAGCTGCATCTGAGACGGTGCCAGCGTATTTTGATAAGAAAAAGAAATGCGACATCACTAGAATTGTCGCATTTCTTTCGCTCGTCAGTACATATATGTAGTGAAATTGGTCTCTGAGGATGATGTTTTTTTGTCGCCCCAAGCTGTATATGGATCTTTTCGTTGTTAGACTAATTCACAGAAAACCTAGGCCTTGTAGTTGGCCGCTGGGGGACACACAGCGGTAGCGAATCGAAGGAGACAGACGCCCAAAGTCCTTTAACCCTTTCAGCGCCAACACCCTACAGCAGGAGATTGATTGACCATGATAATTCAAGGCTAGTGCCAGATTAGATTGGCGCCTTCAGGCGCCAAGCTAGTCTGGCACTACCCTTGAATTATGACTATGGGCAATCCACCTCCTGCAAATGGTACAAAGTCGTTAAGTAACACTTCTAAAATTCGGGAATTGCGCCCATGGCGCTAAAAGGGTTAATTAGAGCGGTCACATCTCGCGCTCTGAAATGTACCCGACTGTGATTCCAGGCTCTCAGAGTGGCCGGAACTTTAAGACTGTTCAAAAGCGTAACCCGCTTCACCGCCGAGGAAACTGAGGTGAGCCCGATCCAAATGCAAGAGACATAGATCCTCATGAGCCCCCGCACCGCAGGTGCGGATGCTCATGAGGATCTATGCCTCTTGTGGACACCAAGCTGTATTCATGATCCTTGGACAGCTGGGGGGTCTGTTGGCGTTGAATGAACAAAGACGTCTGAACTGCAGACTGAGACCACAGGCAAGGCTAGAGGTGGATTGAGTGTGGGTGTCACAAGCGATTGTACAGGCAACAGTCTTCATCAAATGGCTGATTTGGTGTTTGAAGGATTTTGCGGCCCTAACTCAGATCTGTATCTTAGTTTCTTTGCGACGGTCAGTGAAGATCACTGTCTTGTATCTAGCAACGTGCTCCCAGCAACTGCGCTTCAGGAACGTTTCTCAGTCAGTCCCCTAATCGAACACTCACCCGTCTGCAAGAGGCATAGATTCTCATGAGCCACTGCAGTCGCAGGGGCTCATGAGAATCTATGCCTCTTACAAACCAAAGACCGGCTCCAGTCGTGCCTCCAACTGACAAGTTACTTCGAATGAGGAGAAGGAAGTAAGTCTGTTGAGGCTCCAGAACACGGCAGCATTCTTGACGCACTTCCTGTCAATGTCATTTGAAATGCACATACAATCCCGAGGAAAAAACCTCGGAAACACACTTAGAAAGGACAATTACAAAACAAATGTGTTGTAATTGCCCTTTTAAGCGTGTTTTGTTTTTATCTGTTTGAGTTTTCTTTGCATTTTCACACGCTTTGACAGTCACCTTTTGAACTGTATAATGGAAATTCAAATCACACGCACTTAAGCGTGCAGGGGGAATGATTACGATAATATATAATGAACTCAGTTCTTCCGGCGTCACCAAAAAGTCCTGAATATGATGATGAAGACGATGACGGCGATGATGAAGAAGCTGATGACGAGAAACACGACGCAGTAGTTGATGCCCTTCACTTCTCGCGGCGGCACCACTTCTGCTGACAGCGTTTCCTGAAACGCAACGAAATTCAGGTCAGGGTCGGTACGTGACAAGAGTTAATGCGGTGCTGAGTATACAACAGATTTGTGAACACAATAGACCCATTAAGCAAACGGTGCTCGGACCGACGTCGGCCTTAGTTGGCCCGCGCACGGTCTTCTTCAACTCAACAAAATAATTATAAGCCCTACAAGTTAGCCTTGTTATAACCCGATGCACGCGAGCCAGTCAAAACACGCTAAGAAAAAGTACCTACTAAGTAAAGCCCAGTGCGCAAAGGCCATCGGCCCGAAGTCGGCCGCAGTGGGCCGGCGCACTGTCGTGTTAGTGTTGTCCACTGTCGTGCGCGGGCCCACTGCGGCCGACTTGGCCCGATGATGTTGATTTTTTTTTTTCGCAGTACGGAAAAATTATTCAGGTCGCACGGTTGTGCGCTGACAAACCAAGGCTGGAGTCAGTAAGGGTAACTTAAGCTTATTGTGGTCATTATTTTGGGTTTACACAATAAAGGTTTATCCCCCTACGCCCAACCACCCACCACCCACCACCCACCACCCACTACACACACACACACACACACACACACACACACACACACACACACACACACACACAGAAACACATTCACCTCCACCCATCCTCTCCCGAGAAAAAAATATTTTAAACAAATAAATAACTCAAAAATGGATGGGAACTGGTGTCAGTTGCATCTTGCTTAATGGCTAGCGCAGGACTGAGTGAACGGAACACCTTGCTTGATGGCTGGTGCTGGGCTAAGATCACTCATGCAACTGGCCCTAGCACTTCAAATGGGGTCGATCCATGATATATAAAAGTCACTGGTAATGGCCTCCCGCACGGATATTTTGGTGGCGGTGAGGGCTGGGGGGGGGGGGGAGGGGGTGGTTGGGGGGGATGAGGGGGGCGGGGGGGGGGGGGGTGCCTGATGTGAGATTATGATGGCACAGCCGGGCTAATTTCTTCGCCGGCTCTTAGTAAAGGAATGCCTGAAAGCACTGCTTCACTACAGGCAGATCGGAGTAATAAAAAACTGTCCACGCGAAAAATGAAAATGTCGCTCGTTAAACCCCCCCCCCCCCCCAAACCATAGACACTCTTTCACGTGTCTAACGATCGCGTCTATTTCAGCTCAGAGTAAGCCTCTTGTATATAGGCCTACATGCAGAGTGAACACACTGTATAGGTTACCCTAAATAAGGTATATACAGAGGCTAAACTTTAGTCCATCTGCAAGAGGCATAGATTGTCACGTGCTCCCTGCAGCCACAGGGGCTCGTGACAATCTGTGCCTCTTGCTGGCTGAAAAGAGCGCCATTTGTATCTGCAGATCCTGGTTGAGGAAAGTTATCCGCCCGATAACAGAAGCCTGCCATTGAATATGATGCAGACCGGGGCTAATGAAGTCTGAAACGGGAACAGTACACTGGTTGTCTCCCTCGATTCGCTACCGCTGTTCAGCGGTAGCGAATCGAGGGAGACGACCAGTGTGAAGGAACAGTTTTTTATTTTTATTTTTAGCCTATTTCAATTTAAGTAATGAGTCTTATATATGAATGATGTTTGCTATCTGCAACAAGAATGAGACGACGTCTCAGCATCGTATTTCTGTAAGAAGCATTCTTCGAGCTTTGTGGCCTGGAGACATATTTCGTAGGGTTCATTAACTACCTCCGATACTGATGTATTGCCAGGTTCCATTACAAAGCCTTTATCCTACATTCTTACTCTTGTTAGGACACTGTGTTGCCTGTTGCTAAAAAAAATTCACGTTGAACTACTTTACATTTATTTATACCAATATTGATTCATTGATTTTTTTTAAATTTTTAAATGTGTATTTCAAAGCGTAAACATAGAAGATAAATGTAGACAATACAAAATACCATCACACTCCGACACACATATATATATATATACACATATGCATGCATTCACACACACACACACACACACACACACACACACACACACACACACACACACACGAACACATATTCGCATAAACACACATACACACACACGCAAGCACGCACGCACAATCACACACGCACGCACTCACACACACACACATGCACAAACACACACACGCAAACACAAACGCACACGCACATACACACGCAAACACAGTCACGCATGCACGCACGCACACGCACATACACACACACAAATGCAAGCAAGCACGCACGCACACACACACACACATACACAGACACCCACACGCAGGCACAGACATACACACATACAGGTACACGCACACACGCTCGCACGCACGCGGGCGCGCGCGCACACACACACACACACACACACACACACACACACACACACACACACACACACACATCAAACGGGACCTACAGAGTTATAGACCTGTTAATTGGCCCTGGCACCATTGATGTCTCTAAGAAAGCACTCCACGTCATAATTTCCCATAAAAACGCTTTTATCTACAAGAGGCAGAATGCAGGGGCTCATGAGAATCTATGTCTCTTGCTGTCATGGACATTTTAAATCTACGTTATCGCTGACAAGCATCAACATTAATTTTCAACCGCTCCTCAAAAATCATATTAATGTTTTCCGCAAATCCTTGTCTTTCAAATTTCAGCTGTTCTTTGATTCGTTTTTTTGTTGTTGAGGGTCCTGCTCGATGCTGGCGTGGACTTAACCCTTTGACTCCCAGAACTAAATGACTTCCATTCTGTAGAATGGGAAGTCACTTAGTTTTAGGAGTCAAAGGGTTAGACTGCATTGTTCGTCTATATTTCTCCACTGAAGGAGTGGAGCCATTTTCAGTCTACGAGCGAGAAGGACATTACTGTGAGCTGGATGACTTTGGGTGTAATCTGGTAGAAAAAAAAAAAACGCCAGGAAACGCCTGTTGCGTCAAGTCAGTATTGATCGCGAGGTCTAATCGAAAAACGTCAACTAATGGCTTCCTATAATGCAGCATCCGAGATGGAGAGGTGAGAGGAAGGCATAGATTAAAATAGTGTCATTTGCGATGGAATTGTGCCATTCCGTGACTCTGTGATTCGTAACAATGGGTTTTAACACATTCGAGACGTGTGGCATCCGGTTACGCGGCTTCATGCCGCGGAGCCGGATGCGAAACGTCTCGACTGAGTTAAAACAGCGGCTAGTTACAGAGCATCGCTATTAAATGCATGTTAAATGTCCGTGTTTTGTTAAAATGCTATTGGAAGTATCGTGATGGGCGTCTTCCTTGGACAATAAAATCTTGTACGTCCCCTCCCCCTCCCCCTCAAACCTAGAATCACATCAGTGGTGCGGTCTATGGACTTAATATTAACCTTTAACCTTCCAGGGGAAAATGAGCACAATACAACCGCAAGAGACATAGATCTTCATGAGCCCCGCAGTTGCGGGGCTCATGAGGATCTATGCCTCTTGCCGATGACAACGCTTCGTGTCTATGTTCATTGAGTGGCTGATCGAGGCTGTTGGGCGTTGTGAATTATCAAAGATTACAGAAACACAACCTGCTATGAGGATTTCAAACTCACTTTTTCGAACCCATTGTGGGAAGACCGTGATTGCTCAAGCGTCGCGCCCAATTAACCCTTCATCTGCTAGTGTCCACAGACTGTGTTCATAAACGCATTGTAAACGTGACGTCAAATGAACCCCATCTGTCCAAGGAAAACGGTTGCAAATGTTGAGTCAGCAAGAGGCATAGATCCTCAAGAGTCCCCGCTGGTGCGGGGGCTCTAGAGGATCAATGTCTCTTGCTGGCTCAAGTGTATAGCCATGTTGTTTAGACAGACGAGGTTGTCCTCGCGTTAAGCATAAGGATCTAGACTAGTTGCAACTGTGGTCTTCACGTTTTCTCGGCGTTTGAAAGGGTTACGAATAGATTAGAATATTGATCAGCTATGTGCTGTAACAACTGTAAGCTGATGGATTCTTGAATGAAGCGTCGAAGATAAGTGGGCGTTTGCGTGATTAGCAAGACTGATAATAATACTAAATCTTAACGCGACGCCCGTTTCTGCCAATATGCACCGGCAGCTAAATGCTACACCAAGTAAAAGCGGATGATCTCTGGCGACCAGAAAGTCTCATAAATGACACACAGTAGAGCATGTTGAACATGACAAAAAAATCCTTTTATCAGCAAGAAGAAAAAAGTGGTCTTAATAGACAGGTGCTCTTTCAAAAGAAGTCTTGAAGGGCAAAAAGTGTCACCAGCAAAAAGTGTCACCAGCAAAAAGTGTCACCAGTCAATACAGCCACCTAAATGATGGTCTTTAATGACAAGTGATCTCTAATAAGGATGGTCGCTCAAAACATGTTCTTTTACACCACGAACTTCAAATGTTCATATGCTGACGAGCAATGATGACGCATTTCTTTTGTTCATCAAATAATGGGCTTTACAAGATTTCAAAGCTTTGTTTCCCCTTTTTTTTAAAGCGGGGGAGGGGGGGGGAGGGAGGTATAGAGGCGGGGAAGTGGGGGGGGGGGGAGGGTCTGTCATTTTGGATCTGACGGCCTGGAAGACTTAATAATATAGTACGGTTTTGCTTTGCAACGAACGACTGTCAACAACAAACGAGAGCGGCGAAACCAGCGTGTACCCCTAAGCATGAACAAACATCTCAAGGAGCTATTGATCCTCATAAGCCCGGATGCATCATGGGGATCAATGCCTGTTGGAGATGTTTGAGGTGTTGTCTATGCTTAGGGTTCGATCTGGTAATCCGCCGTGATTTCACCGTGCACACTCCAAACATCTTCAACATCTCTTGGAGATGTTTGGATGCGTTGTCTATGCTTATGGTAGAGTCTGGATATCCGCCGAGACTTCGCTCTCGTTCGTTGTTGATGGTCGTTTGTTTTCACCCCTACGTCACACGACCAATCACTTTAGCGCAAACCGTACCATGTGACCTCGAAACATAAAAAACTTGTAGCGACTAATGGCGGACTTTTTGTTGTCCTCTTTCTGACGCGTCTTGGATGCCAGTTTTGTTTTACAAAAGATCACCAAAAGGTTCTAAGGTACGAAGTTACATAGTGTTTGAAACAATAGACACACTACTGGAGATGGCAACGTCACGAAAGATTTTTAAATTACATCATAAGTCTTTTATGTATAAGCATATATTTCTTTGACGTCAGTCATGTCTGGCGTGATCCAGGTCGAAAGATTTTTTAAAATTTCTTTTTACGAAAATAGTGGTTTAATGAAAACAAACACGTAATTGGTAGCAGGGATTTGCTATACAGACCCTTGTAGGCCTAAGGGAGGTCAAAGGAACCATTGTACCCCGTGGGCCTTACCTTCGGTGTACAATAGTTCCTTTGACCTCCCGGGCCCTCAGGCCTACAAGGGTCCGTGTAGCAAACCCCTGCTACCGATAACTTATATGGTCGCAAAACGAAACCCCACGCATGTGAACGCACAAGACTCACATTGTTCGACCCAGTGATAACCCGCTCCACGTTGCCGTTCCTCCACACGTACTGCACGTGCTGGCCGGAGCTGATGGACAGCTCTGGCGTGCTGGGGCGGCTGCCGGGGTGGTGCACCTGCACCCGCCCCTCCTTCCATACGTAGGTGACCCCCTCCTCCTCCAGGGATCCGCGTCTGGAGCGAGACGGGGAGGTCGGCCCGTCGCGATCCTTGTGAGCCTTCACCCCGAGGCGGGCCACGGACGACTGCGAGTGGGCGCGACGCTGGCTGCTGTTGTGCACTAGCAGGGCGTCGCTGAAAGAAATAATGTAGGGCTAGGGCTTAACCCCTTTGACTGCTGCTGACGATACCGCTTGGCGGAAAAGACGCGTAGTTACGCGTCTTTTCCGCCGAGCTGTATCGTCGGTATAGCAGTGAAGGGGTTACGCGTTTTTTTTTTTTTTTTTTTTTTTTTTTTTTTTTTTTTTTTTCGCCGAGTGGTATCGTCAGTAGTGGTAACATGGGATAAAATAAAGCCTGTTATGTTCATCCTGTTATACAGCGGAAGCCCCATCAGTAGAGGACTGTCCCACGGGTACGAATGCGCAGTTAAGGGGAAAAGGAGAGAGAGGACAGAAATCCGGTGGCGTTGGAGGGGTGGGGGTGGGGGTGGGGGGGGGGGGAGAGTGTAGAAATACACGTGCTGATCTTCGATACGTATGTGTTTGCGTTGAACTTGCAGAATCGGGGAGCTTGGAAGGAGCTGAGCATACAGAACTGGTCATGGACCCAGTAAGCAAAACTTATTCGGGTCCATGACGGCCACAGTGGGCCCGCGCACAGCTGTGCGCTGGCCCAATGCGGCAGTTGTGGGCCCGAAGATGTTTTGCTACTGGGGGAGGGTCCAGAGGGTTTCAGCTACAAGCCACACTCAGCGGTCTGAAAATGTTGATCACTGAAACGTTACAAGCCAAACAGAACAAATAAATAAATAAATAAATAAAAATAATAATAATAAGAAGAAGAAGAAAAAAGCGTCATTATTTGGTTTAACCCCTTGACTGCTACTGACGATACAGCTCGACGGGAAAGATGCGTCATTACTCTTCTCCGCGGAGAGGTATCGTCAGTAGCATACAAGTGGTTAAACAAGACTCCATTGCTGAAGTCCATAGTAAGCAATGCCATACAGGCCGTAAGCTATGCTTACGTAAGCGTCATTATTTGACTTTCCGCGCAGTGAAGAGATGTATCGAAGCGGCCTGTGTCCGAGACAGTGTCAGTTAATACAAGGATGTGAGGGGCTAATGACGTCTGAAATTGAAGAGAATATCAAGTCTCCCCCGACCCTGTTAATTGATGCCTTGTGAATGTAGAAAACAGTGGGAACATTTATTGTGAAAATCAAGATTTTCAGTGTATTACAATAAACATCTCGTTTTACACAAAAATTGACCTGCTGACCTTAGACATCGCAGGGCAGATTGCAGGCCTATCCCACACTGGTTGTCTCCCTCGATTCGCTTTGCAGCGAATCGAGGGAGACGACCAGTGTGGGCCTACCCTTACCTGAAGCCGCCTCCTCCGGGATCATCGTGCTCGGGGATGTGAGTGTGGCTCCTGTGATGTCTATGAGGCTGCCCGTGGCTACAGGTATGGTTTTGGTTGTGGTTATGGTGCTGATGCTGATGCTGATGGGGGTGGGGGTGTTGGTGCAGGTGGTGTTGGTACGCCAAAGACCCAGCGGCCGAAGGTCTTTTGGCTGACGCGGAATCCACGGCCCGACTTCTCGACATGGCGTGCAGGACCGCATCGCTGCTGCTCCGCTGCTCTCGTGGTCCGCCATGGAAAGGCCCCGGATTTCCTGTGCCAGCTTGCAGCATCATGTGAGCTGGGTGAGACCCTACCCCTCCTGTACACCCTCTCCTGGCAATCTCGTGCGCGTCGGCTGTGAAGCGTCGTCTGGACGGGCTGGTCCTGCCTCTGTCCGTGAAGTCAGACCTCCTGCGGGCATAGCTGGGGTGGCCGTTGTGGCCGCTCAGCCGATTTCCATTAGCACCGCTGTGAAAAGTCAGGCCGGCCTCACGACTGTGGTAAGGGCAGTAATAGTGCTGATGAGATTCCTCCGGTTGATGTCTCTGTTGACTTTGAGCGAGTCCTCGTGCAGAATTAGAATCTCCGATGTAGAATTCCGCAGCTGCAGCACCTGATGGTCCACAACTCACAGCAGACTCAGTCACTCCCTCAACATTGATCACCACATCACTCACACTGACCGTAATCGTCGGCTCAAAATCTAGGTCGCTAGCACGTGCACGATCAGTCCTTGAAACATTTTCACCTGAACACTCCAAAGATGAAGCGACCACAGAGGCTGCCTGAGGTTCCGAAATCGCCGCTTGTAACCCGTGGGAACTGCTGTCGTCTCTCAGTACGTGCGAATTATGTGATCTCTGTGTGTCAATGTGTGTTGGACACTTCACCTCAGTCGATTCTTTCGACGGAGAGGATGTGAGATGATAGAGATCGGCGCCGGAGCATGCTGTGTCGTATGAGGGGAGAGAATCTTGCTTGACGTGCTTGGAGAAGTCAGGTGACGGAGGGTCTTTGGAAGAGGCAGAGAGGTCGCTTGTGGAAGAGGTCAGTGGGTACAATAGTGCTTCCTCGTACTTCGGCGGTGGTAGTGCTGCAACGAGAGGAGCAAACGTGCATTAACCCATTCGCTGCCCGTAATCACAAAATGCGTTTCTGCCTGAAACTGCACACTGACCGACATTCGCGGGAAGAACAGAGAATAAAATGGGAGCCAAAACAGGTATAAAGAACATAAAAAAGACACACAAATCCTCATGAGCCCCCGCGGCTACACACACACACACACACACACACACACACACACACACACACACACACACACACACACACACACACACACACACACACACACACACACACACACACACACACACACACACACACACACACACACACACACACACACACACACACACACACACGAACATGACAATCAACAAACCAAATTGAGGCATGTTTCACTCAATAGAATGCCCTGTCATTCGAAAGGAAAAAGAAGAAAAAAAAACCCTGACAAACACGCAACCGACCAACCTACCAACAAAGACGATATCCTGGTCACATCTCACTGTATGCAAACTGAAAGCCGAATTAAAAAAAAAAAAAAAAAAAAAAAAAAAAAAAAAAAAAAACCCACTCAGATACTCCGAACACTGAAAAATAAACCCAACAGAAACTACCGACGTGTACCGCTGAATGCCATACCGCACTATGAAGGTAGAAGACAGTAACCCAATGCGCAAAAAGGCCATCTGGCCGACGTTGGCCGCCGTAAACGGCGGCCAACGTCGGCCAGATGGCCTTTTTGCGCATTGGAAAGTTCATTTCATTGTCTGAAAAGCGAAGTTTACATTGTAATTCAATGAAAATGCCGCTTTTCAAGGAGTTGCCCTTTCTGCCTGTTGCCATCACTGTGCGGTCTGATTATGTGGCGTGCTGGATGTCATTATTTACAATTACCAGAGTGTGATCACGCCCGTTGGTTTGTTTCATCCCTCACATAACGTTGCGTAATCATCCATCAAAAGATGGAGTCAGAACCGTAATTTGTCATTTTTTTAATAACACAGTTATAGCACGCAATATCACATTTTATCAGAGAATTTTAGTTATAACACGCAATATCACTTTTATCACACAATTTTAGATATATAACACAATGTCACTATTTTATCACATAATTCTAGTAATAACACGCAATATCACTTTTTTATCACACAATTTTAGTTATAACACGTAATGTCACTCAGTTTTATAACAGATTCACTTGTAACAAGCTATATCACTTTTATCACACAATTTTAGTTATAACACGCAATATCAGCTTTTCTCACACACAGCTAATTGTAACATGCAATATTTTTTCTAATAACAATTTTGTTAAAATACGCAGTATCACTTTTGTTTATCACATTATTTTATATATTTTATTATGTTTGAAGTATAAGACGTAATATCACTTTTTATAACACAATGTTAGTGGTAACACGCAATATCACTTTTCATCACACAATTTTAGTTATAACCCGTAAAATACCTGTTTATCACACAGTTTGAACACAGAATGGCATATCATCAGCCACACGTAAACCAAAGCCGGCTCATGTCACCAATCTACGAATGGTCTGACCAGAAGAACGACGGCAAAAAGTTGATGGCTAGTGCAGCCACCTAAGCAGGAGGTCTATCAAACTGGCATCGCAGTGAGCGAGAAGTCATCGGGCCGGCGTGGGGCCTTAGTTGGCCCGCGCACGGCCGTGCGCGGGCCAACTAAGGCCCACGCCGGCACGAGGACTTCTCGCTTACTGGGCTCAGGATCGTACACGCAACCACTGACTCATCCTGACCTGCACTAACAGCTTGCAAATATCACACACACTGTTTACGTTTTTTTGTTGTTGTTTTTCTGGTTTGCAGTTTCTCTTGTTATACATTATGTAACAGCACACGTATATTATTTCACTGTCACGATTTTCAACCCATGGCTGACACAGCAAAACACGAGTAGTATACTGACGAGCAAAAGTATTGCGACATCATTCGAGTCATCGGAAACGCTGAAGTGTTTCCGATGACTCGAATGATGTCGCATTTTCTTTTGCTCGTCAGTATATTATGTATGCTTTTGTTGATGTATATCAAAAATGTCACAATGGCATGTTCGTGTCGATAAAGCATTTGTTAAAAAAAATCGTGATGTCATGTTTTTAATGCAGGGTGACCTTTACACACAAAAAGGAAAATCAACACAACAAGCCACCACGTGATACATATGTTCTATAAATGGTGTAATCAAAGTTCAGAATGTCAACATTCAGTTCTCGCGCTGAAGTCAGGTCAGCTCTGGATACGCAGACTGCTGATCAGATTTTGAGCTACCATCGAGCTAGCAATTTTGAGCTATCGACGTTGATCCGTCTCTCACGGCTTGTCCTTAATTAACTCATTCTACCCCATCACCGAAATCCCCCAAATTTTGCCGTTGCCCCTCTGAAGACTGCATTGCAGTGCAGGACACAGATCGACCATGATAGTTCAAGGGTGATGCCAGAACAGCTTGGCGCCCATAGGCGCCAAGCATTCTGGCATCACCCTTGAACTATCATGGTCGATCAATATCTTGCTGTGGTGAGTCTGGGGTAGAATGAGTTAAGAAGACGATTCTGAATTCTGAATTATTATTTTGAGGTAGAAACGATTGTTTAACACCTTCTCCGCCAGCGCACGCAGGTCGCGTCAGTTTTTGAAATTATTTTAAATTCAACGTCAAAGATCCTCAGCCGCCATGGGAACAAGATACAAAGCGATTTCAGCAAGAGGCATAGATCCTCATGAGCTCCCGCAGCTGCGGGTCTCATGAGGATCTATGTCCCTGGCAGTTGGGTGGCGTTCGGTTTTCTCGGCAGTCAAGGGGTTAACATTGTATTGTCGGAGAAAAAAAAAGACAAAAACAACAAGATACCGTCTTCGTAACCATTCACACTAACCCTCATGTTGAGCCACTAAGGGAACTGAACTGCTTATGGAAGCTCAGGGGTAGTGCCAGATTCGCTTGGCGCCTGGAAAGAGGTCAACTAGTCTGGCAACACTTTTGAACTGACATGGCCGACGCGTCTCCCACAGCCGATATATATATATATAGGCCACAGCCTTTATAAATGCCACTAAAAGTTGGAAAAATTATTTCAGAACGCTGCATTATTGACTCATTCGAGACGTGCCGCAATCGGATACTCGGCTTTATGCCGCGTGTCCGCAGCACGTCTCGGATGTGTTAAGGGTGGCCGCAGCGGTAATTCTTGATTCTTGACGTCACCTTTTTTTTTGACGTAAGAGGATAGCTCAAAAACGCCAGTAACGAGACATCTCGTGCTGAATGAGATGTCGTGTGATATGATTCGGGATTGCCCTAGTGGCACTAGACTGTTCGCCGCCCCGTCAGAAATTCATTTGATCACCGTGTCAACAGCTCGTGCGAAGTGTAAAGCTCTCGATATTATAGAGCCCGATTGGGAAGCCAAATCAGATTGCGTGTCAAAGGTTCGTGATGTCACACATATTCTGCGAGCTAATGTCATTTACAGCGAGAAATATTGAACACCACCCAACTGCAAGAGGCACAGATCCTCATGAGCCCCCGCAATCGCGGGGGCTCATGAGGATCTATGCCTCTTGCAGAAACCATTTTTGTATCCACGTTCCTTTGACGGCAAGGTATCAGTCTTAGGAGTTCATGTTACAATGATTCGAAAAAACATAAACTGCATCCACGACCTAGTGTTTTTTAACCCTTATCAATCGGAATACACCTGTGTGTGAAATAAGTTTGACTAAAATAGTTCAAGAGTAGTGCCTGAATAGCTTGGCGCCTCTAGCCGCCAAGCTATTATGGCACTATCCTTGAACTAAAGCCATGGGTCTATATCTTTATCTGTAAGTACTATAATGTAGCTTGCATGGCAGTGTACAAATTTGCAGCTTTTAGCCTCAGTATGATATGGGTTAAAGCTGCACTTTACAGGCAGTAAACGTGAATAGTTCATAGTATCTCTTGACGTATGTTTAAAGGTCCACTACCGCAGCAACTGTTCAAAGATACACTTCTGTAACAGATGGTTAGGGAACGCTACATACAGGTTTAGCTATGATTCATTTAGACTCAGGTCAATCCAGTTCAGCACACATCGTCTTTATATCAAGTAACCTGACAATGACTAAACTCCGTTCTAAAAAATACAACTTTTCTCAGTACGAGAAACAGCTAAAAATAGATTGGCACGGTAACGGCAGCGCAGAATAAATAAGTGCGATTACGCGCGTGCTTTTGCTGCGTGTTCAAACTGCTGTTAAAGTTTATTAGTTGTGTCGACAAGGCATAATAAATACAACTGGTGCTTAATGTGTCTTCGGATTTATGCATAATGGTACTTTAATTATAAACTTAGAATGTCGTATAAGTACAGTGTTGTCAACTCTTATTCCCAATAGCTAAGTGCACGCGCTATAAGACACCTCAGTTACGTTGTTCTTGCGAGAGAAGAAAAAAAAAAGTATAAAAATCTTGCCGAGAAAAGTGAACACAGTCCCAACTGCAAGAGACATAGATCCTCATGAGCCCCCGCAATTGCGGGGGCTCATGTGGATATATGTCTCTCGCTGACACCACGCACTTTTCATCCACGTTCGCTGGACGGCTGGAGCTCTTTAGCATTGAATTAACAAAGATTTCAGAAACACAATTAATCTGCGCCCACTGGCAGTCAATGGATACAAATGAAGTGCGGGTCTGCCGTTCTTTGGATATATTTCTTTGCATTTTGTCTGCAGTGTAACAACGCATTGAAGACAATGAAAAATCGGGCACAAGTTAAAAAAAAAATGAAATGGAAATGTTAGCGGTTCACGGACGTCATTATTTAAGACAGTGACGAGAGAAAGGTTTTCGTGACTGGAAATACACCAGAGCTCGAAAAGTGCGGCGATCTGTGACTTTGTACCGTACGGTTGTGTGCTGGTCTGTGATTTTGGACGCCGTAAGGTCCAAAATCACAAACCAGCATACAACATATGCAAGATAACCAACCAAATCACGCAAGAGTGAGTGTACTGATGTGCATGTTCTCAGCTGTACTGACGTCACCGAACCACATGAGGCACAGATCAGCATGAGCCCCCGCAGCAGGCTGCAAGGGCTCATGAGGATCTGTGCCTCATCATGGGACTATTTATTGATATGTTCTTCATCAAGAGGGGATCCGTTTGTTCCAGAGAGGTACAGCGTTCCGCTAATGGTGTCTGAAAGGTTCTGGACGCACGGCAGTTAACCTAGCAAGTAGGAGACCCTCGGGCCTGACGTCGGCGGCGGGAGTTGGCTCGCGCAAACTGCGGCCGACGTACGCCCAATGAGACTATGCCCACTGGGAAGGCAGGCGTGACTGCAGTGTACAGCAATGGAAGGCAGACATTGGTAGACAGCACAATTATGCCTCGCAAATCTAATGCCGTGGACAAAAGCGGGACAGAGTCACTCACAGGCCATGCCAGTGTCACATACAATCTGCTCGGTCCCCCTCGACTCCTCCATCTGCCCTCCCCCCACCCCACCCCTCACCCCCGCCAACTCCTTCTGGATGTTTTTGTAGCGGTAGTGAGAAGCATAAGACAAACGGCAGCCTCCTTCATAGTCAGTGGCCACAAATTGTGTTCCCATCTCGAAATCGCTGTCATCAATCAGAAAGAAACTCGACTTTGAGAAGTAATACTGATTCTAAGCAGAGTCCATCAACAGGCTTAGAACTTCATGAGCCCCACATCTGCGGGAATCATGAGGATCTATGCATCTTGCAGTTAGGAAGTGTTCCTTTTTCTCGGCATTGCGAGGGGGGATAAGCCAGCTGCGAGCAGCAACAACAGTGAATCACCCTCTCACTTTTGTGGCATAATTAAATGAAGCCAGCAGAAGGCATTGCTCCCCGTCAACAACGACGGTGCAACCGCGGGGACTTATGATAACCTCCACAACCGCCATCACGTCAAGCTTATGCACCAGCTGAGCCATCTCATCATCTGTCGCCGCCAAGACAAAACAATTATTGAGATTACATTTGCAACAAACGACTGACTCCCAACAAAGAACGACAGCGAAGTCACGGCGGATAATCAGCTTGCATCATAAACATAGACAACACTCCAAACATCTCCAAGAGGCATAGATCCTCATGAGCCCGCAGGGCTCATGAGGATCTATGCCTCTTGGAGATGTTCGGAGTGTTGTCTATACTTATGTTATCCGCCATAACTTCAATCTCGTTCGTTGTTGGGAGTCGTCCGGCGTAAACGCAGCCTCATTAATAAAGAACGAAGAAAACGCGTGTGCAAACAACACTGATTACAGTCATATCGTCTAAACCATCACTGAAGTTCTATAATGGTGAGCTGGATTGTGACTTTGGACCTGAAGGTTGTATGTCTATTTTGAAAAAAACAAAAACAAATATTAATTGTGTTGTAACTGTCATTTCTAATCGGAAACAAGAGACAGATCGACCAAGGGGAAAAAATAAAGAACGAAAATAAAAATCGCATTCATTCTTCATGATCTGAAAACACTCGATCTCGGTCATGTCGTCCAACACTGATCGTAAGTTCTCTAATGGTGATCTGGACTGTGTCTTTGGACCTTCAGGTCCAAAGTCACAGTTCAGCTCACCATTATAGAACTTCAATGGTGACCTTTAACCGTTTGGCCCTTAATCACAGACCAGGACACACATCATAGTCTGCGCACTTTATCAGATACTCAAATCGTCAGTTTCGTGAAATGAGAGAGAGAGAGAGAGAGAGAGAGAGAGAGAGAGAGAGAGAGAGAGAGAGAGAGAGAGAGAGAGAGAGAGAGAGAGAGAGAGAGAGAGAGAGAGAGAGAGAGAGAGAGAGAGAGAGAGAGAGAGAGAGAACGAACGAACGAACGAAACTTTATTTTCCAAGGATTGAGATATTAGGCGCGCAGGCCTTTCTTACAATCTGTCCTAGCTAAGATACTTTTAAAAAAAAGGAACACCAACCAAAACAACAAAAACTAACTAATAATAAAGGACACACACACACGCATACACACACGCACACATACATACACATACATGTATGTACTCGTGCACATGCGCACTTTTGTACATCCACATACACAAGTACGTGCGCACATAATTATCTAACATATAAGTAGGTATGATATTTTGTGTACTATCAGAAACAAGTTAGAAAACAGAACAAACAATTTGGAGGCTAGATGGAAAAAAAAAAAATAGCAAAAATTTAAAAACATGAAGCGTATTATGTCGAGAAAAAAAAGAAGAAGAAAGGATCAGCATAACGTTGCCTTAGAAAGGTAATCATGTACTCTACTTTTAAACAGAGAGAGGGACGTGGTTTGTTGAATATTGGGAGGAAGTGAATTCCATAAAAGAGCACCTGAATAAGACAGGCTAGATTTGAACAGGTCTATACGGGGCCTCTTTATAGAGAGACTGTTTCTGGAGGTGCTGTATTTTTTTTTTCAGTTGGCAAAAAGAGCCTAGATAAGTAAGGTGGAGCTTTCTCGTTAAGAATTTTGTGCATCAGTACACATTTGTTTAGTGCGAGGTGCTTAACCAGAGGGAGAAGTCCGATGGCCTGCAGCTTGGCATCAGTGGATAAAGACAGATCAGGGAGGATAAGCTTAGCAGCGCGCTTGTATAATGAGTTTATCTTCTTGAAGTGATTTTCACTGCAGCCATCCCATATTGTTGAGGCATAATCAATGTGTGGTTTAATGTAGGCATTAAAAAATAGTTTGCGCGTCTTAAGGTCAATGATCGTTTTAAGTTTGGAAAGTAAAAACAACTGTTTGGACAACTGTTTTCTCATATAGTATAGGTGGTTATGCCAGCTTAGATCGTCATCTATTATTACTCCAAGCAGGCGGTGTTGACTGACCTGCTCAATTGGGATGGAGTCCAAAGAAAGGTTGAGTGATGGAGGTTTGAGCTGATGTTTCTGGCGGGTTGTGATAAGCATGCTTTTTGTTTTTGTGGGATTTACAAGCATGCGATTTTCATTACACCACCGAGAGACTTTATGAAGACTCTCTTGAAGATTATTTGCAATTTCAGGCACAGTTTTACCAGCGGAATGTAATGTTGAGTCGTCGGCAAACATGTCACACTCAGCCGCAGTACACGTTACATGTAACGGTAGATCGTTAACGAAGATACAGAACAGTAGTGGGCCTAAAATAGACCCCTGGGGCACTCCACACTCCACAAATTGTTCAGAAGAACATTTTCCATTGACGTAGACTGTTTGTGTTCTTTTTGTAAGATAGGAGTTCAGAAACGAAAGAGCCGAGGGGTTCTTTTTGTTTAAGAAGGTGGCAAGCTTTTTCAATAAGATGGTATGATCGATAAGATCAAACGCTTTTCTTAGATCCAAGAAGACAGCACCAGCCATTTTATTATCATTTATGCTGTTGACCCACGAATTCACAATTCGTGCGAGTGCAGTGTGGCATGAATGCTTGGGACGAAAACCTGACTGGTAATGATATAATAGGGACCTTTTTTCAAGAAATTCCAGAAGATGTTTGTGAACATGCTTTTCCAGAGGCTTCGAGAGAACTGATAGAAGGGAAATTGGGCGAAAGTTATTAATTTCAGAAGAATCGTTTGCTTTAGGAACAGGCACTATTTTTGATTTTTTGAAAGCTATTGGGAAGACATTTTTTGTATACATAGGTTATAGATATATGTTAGAGGTTCCACTATGTATGGTTGCGACAGGTCAAGGATATATCCATTGATACCATCACTGCCCGAAGATGTTTTCTTTTTTAGGATGGAAATGTATTTGCCTACCTCGTGTGCAGCAATATCAGGGATGGCGAAAATATCATCTGAGAACAATCATTGCTTACATAACTTTGTTAGCTTCTCTGGTGTTGAATATATCGACTGATTGCGATTGTGAGAACTGAGTAAGTCTTTGGGGGCTGATACAAAGTGGTTATTAAACTCCTCAGCGGAGAGATTTTCTGGAATGGTATTGCACTGTTTACGCTTGTTGTTGGTAAGTGTATTAAGTGTTGTCCAGATAGAGGAAGGGTTTCTGTCTTCTTCAACTGTTTTGGTTATAAAAGATATCTGCGCCTCTCTAATTAAGTACTTAACTTTATTTCGCAATCTTTTAAATTCATGAAAGTTCTTTTCTTTCTTAGCCTTATTTCTATCATCCATTGCTTGTTTGATTTCGTCGGTTATCCATGAGGGAGGCTGGCGGGATCGGACACGCTTTCTTCTTACTGGCGCATGTTTGTTTAGCACCCCTAGGAACAGATTAAGTAAGACAGAGACAGCCTTATCTGGGTTGGTACAATTGTACACATCATGAAACGGTGTAAGGCTAAGATCGTGTAGAAAAGCATCTTTGTTTAGTTTTTTAAAAGACCTATAGGTAATGTACAGAGAGAGAGAGAGAGAGAGAGAGAGAGAGAGAGAGAGAGAGAGAGAGAGAGAGAGAGAGAGAGAGAGAGAGAGAGAGAGAGAGAGAGAGAGAGAGAGAGAGAGAGACAGACAGACAGACAGACAGACAGACAGACAGACAGACAGAGACAGACAGACAGAGCGAGAGTGAAAGAGAGACAGAGACAGAGGGAGAGAGAGACTGAGTTGTTGTTGGCAACCGAGACGAACGCTGTACCCGGCTGCAAAAGACACAAACCCTCATGAGCCTCCGCAGTTGCGGGGGCTCATGAGAATTTAATCTCTTGTTAGTCCTGTGTTCTCTATACCTATTCTAGTCATAGCTACACTAGTGCTCTTCACCGCGCAAACTCTTTTTTTTTTTTTTGCAGTCGTTTCGGACGCACAATTCGTGATCACTAACAGCGAAGCGGTCTAACACGCACCCTCCAAGCCCTTAATCCCCCCCCCCCACCCCGCCTCCCCCTCACCCCCCCACCACCGAAACTACTCCACCCCACCCCACCCCAAAAACATAAATAAAAGCACCAGAATACCAAACTGACCTGACCTGGATGTGATGTTCTTCACATATATCGAGTCTCAAACACACTCAGAATAACTTGACAAAAATG
This sequence comes from Semisulcospira habei, assembly GCA_036245525.1. Lineage (NCBI taxonomy): Eukaryota > Metazoa > Mollusca > Gastropoda > Semisulcospiridae > Semisulcospira > Semisulcospira habei. The sequence goes on from BTPG01000006.1 coordinate 75,498,475, forward strand.
CATGCACCGACATAAGTAGCCTTTCAGACGAATTGTCACAGAATGAATGCTCGGCACTAGTGCGTGTTTCTCTAACACAAAACAAATTATAATACGTTACCAAATTCCCATGAGCTCCTACGCCCGGGGAGCAGAGATGAAGGTAATCAGTGTACGTGCAGGAGGCATAGATTCTCATGGGCCCCTGCAATGCAGGGGCTGATGAGAATCTATGCCTCCAGAAGACGTCAAGGGTTGTTTCGTTTCAATGAATTTGAAAGTGCAAGTCTGAAGGGAGTCTGGCTTGTTTGTGCATCGTAAATTCGAAATGTTAGTTTGTCTGCATTATAGAAACTTGACAAAGACACGCTTAAACAAACAAAGAACAAACAAAATAAACAGACAAACTAACGAGCAAACAAACAAACAAACAAGTGAGCGGACAAACGAACGAATAAACGAACAAACTAACCATCCGATTAACCAACACATAAATAAACAAATAAATAAATAAATAAATAAAATAGCACATTGAAGTGACGTGTGCCAGTAAAATCTAAATACGCACACACATACATACACACACACACACACACACACACACACACACACACACACACACACACACACACACACCAACACACACACACACACACACACACACACACACACGGCACACACACAGAGGCGCGCGCACATTCACATACACGCAAGCGCGCACATACACACATACATGCACGCGAGTGCACTTCTACCTCATCAATCAAGAACACAGCGTAATTCTAGAGCCCCGATCAAGACCGAAAATACACAGGGGACAAGTCACTTAGAAGCACTTTCGTTTCCTCTGACACAGCTTTTTGTCAATGTGGAAAGACAACAGTATTGAGTTTCTAAAACTCTCTCCTGCTCGCATAAGTAATTGGGGAAAGATTTGACAGGTGGGTAAATCAGAATTACGGCAGCGTACTAAATCAGAGGTACCAGTACACACACACACACACACACACACACACACACACACACACACACACACACACACACGTGACACTGAAAGTGCTCAGACTTGAACACGTTGTAAATGACACATTGTCAAGACCATCTCAAGAAAAAGCCCAAACAAACAAACGGTCTTTTAACCCTACGTCTTTTAGCTGTAGGGTCCTAATTCCAAAATTCTGCAGTTGTCCTCTGAAGACTGCATTACAATACAAGAGACAGATCGACCATGATAGTTCAAGGGGGGGTGGGGGGTGGTGGGGGGGGGGGTGCCAGAATAACTTGAAGCCTAGATAGCTTGGCGCCCGTAGGCGCCAAGCTATTCTGGTACCAGCCTAGAACTATCATGGGGAGTTGCATGGGTGGCTAAGTAGTAGAGCGTTCGACTCTCGTGCGAAAGGTCGCAGGCTCGAACCCAGCTGGGGGTGAAAATGTGTGTCCCGTCTTTGAAATCACCTTCATGATGAACAAAAGACGTTAAACCTTAAATGCTTAAATTTTATTTTTTAAATATCGTGGTCGATCCATATCTTTTTATGGTGTGTGGATTTTAAATGCGTTAACTCATTTGAGAAGTGCCGCATCCGGATACGCGGCTTTACGCCGCGTACCCGGATGCAGCAGGTCTCGAATGTGTTTGCTTCGTCACTTCCTCATTCGTCCCATCGGATGCAGCTGGTCTCGAATGTGTTACTTTCGTCACTTCCTCATCCGTCCTAAAAGACAGCTAAGGCTGAGGTGCATACCCAAGAGACAACAGTAAGGCGTCCGCTGTCAATCCATTATCCGCTGTAAAAGCAGCAAGAAAACGGCAGAGAGGAGCCTCCGGACAGGATTCCATGGGATTAACGCTGTCACACGGCGTTATGGGAGTGAAAAGATTTTTTAAAAGATCGGCTTTGGGGTGAAACACCAAATAAAACATGGGCATGGACTCGAGAGAGAGAGAGGGGGAGAGAGAGAGAGAGAGAGAGAGAGAGAGAGAGAGAGAGAGAGAGAGAGAGAGAGAGAGAGAGAGAGAGAGAGAGAGAGAGAGAGAGAGACGGGGGGGGGGGGTGGAGGCGCAAGGGAGAATGAATTCATGAATAACTTGACAGGGTGATTTTTACACATGGGGGGGGGGGGGGGGGGGGGGGGGGGGGAGAGGGGAGGGGGGAGGGGAAGGGGGGGGGGAGGGGAGAGAGAGAGAGAGGGACTCAAATCTCAAGACGCAATCATTTTATTGTTTAGGCCATCGGCCCATCACATGAAAACTCAGAGAGAGAGAGAGAGAGAGGAGAGAGATGAGAGAGAGAGAGAGAGAGAGAGAGAGAGAGAGAGAGAGAGAGAGAGAGAGAGAAAGAGAGAACTGAACTGGACTGAAACTTATTTTGCATACACGCGCACGCGCGCATGTACGCACGCACGCACACACACACACACACACACACACACACACACACACGCGCGCGCGCGCGCACACACATACACACACACACACAGAGCAAGTGTTCGCCGGGCTAATCAGGCGCTATCCTTAACCCCTTGACTGCCACTGACGACTAATTTCGGCGGAAAAGACGCGTAGAACTTACGTACCCCTTCCGCAGAGCAGTATCGTCAGCAGCTGTCAAGGGGTTAAAAATCGAGTCATCAAACGAAACTGACAAATGTTCCTAACCCCTTCGGTGCCATGCAGGTATCACGCAATGCTCGTCTGAAACCACTGCACACTGACCGAAGTGATATTCGCGTGAACAACACAGTGTACCTGGGACCAAGAATAGACTTAAACAACCTAGGACTATCAAGAGACATAAATCCTCATGAGCCCCCGCGACTGCGGGGGCTCATGAGGGTTTATGTCTCTTGCAGATGGGTATCGACCGACTTTCCCGAGCCGTAAAGGGGTCAAAGAAGGCCTCACAAATCTCGAGAATAGGGTGAAAGCGTTAAAAACATGACGGGTAAAATATTCAACCATTTCCTAAAGGTCCACTTTGTGGCAGCCTGCAGGACCAGAACCTAGACATGACCATCAAACATGTAACGCAGAGGAAGAAAAACCCATCTACTTACAAAATGTCCGTCTGAAGTCTGCAGAAAAGATCGATGTAAAACGCAGCGCGCAATCTTTCTCAAGTCCTCTGAATACGAAAAAGCGAAAGAAAAGAAAATGTAAGAAGAGGTTACGTCGAAGGGTACAAATTTGATTACGACAAACATCTCTCTCTCTCTCTCTTTTGACAACCTCCTTTCTCTTTCAGGCTGACGGTTAATTTAATAAGATGGCACACGTTATCTTATAAGGGCGCGTTCATTAAGTATGTATGAGAGACCTTAAAAAAAAGTCGGATTCCCCCTCCCGCCCTCCCCCCCCCCCTTTCTCTGTCTCTTTCTCTTCTCCAAACCTCCTTTCTCTCTCTCAGGCTGACATCTAATTTAATAAGACGGCACACCTTATACTATAACGGCACGTTCTTTAAGAATATATTCGAGACAAAAAAGTATCAAAGGAGTCACATCCCACGCCCCCCTACATTATTTTATAAAAGACATTCGAATTAGAAGCAGATGAAAATAACATGTGATACCACATGTTTTAACTCATTCTACCCCAGACACACCACAGGAAGATAAAGATCAACCTTGATAGTTCAAGGGTGATGCCAGAATAGCTTGGCGCCTATGGGCGTCAAGCTATTCTGGCATCACCCTTGAACTATCATGGTCGATCTGTGTCCTGCACTGCAATGCAGTCTTTAGAGGACAACGGCAAAATTTGAGGATTTCGGTGATGGGGTAGAATGAGTTAATCCAATGTGTGCGTCAGAAGACTTGCCTGTACCACATGTTTTAATCTAATGTGTGCGTCACAAGACTTGCCTGTACCACATGTTTTAATCCAATGTGTGCGTCAGAAGACTTGCCTGTACCACATGTTTTAATCCAATGTGTGCGTCAGAAAACTTGCCTGTACCACATGTTTTAATTCAATGTGTGCGTCAGAAGACTTGCCTGTACCACATGTTTTAATCGAATGTGTGCGTCAGAAGACTTGCCTGTACCACATGTTTTAATCCAATGTGTGCGTCAGAAGACTTGCCTGTACCACATGTTTTAATCCAATGTGTGCGTCAGTAGACTTGCCTGTACCACATGTTTTAATCCACTGTGTGCGTCAGAAGACTTGCCTGTCCCACCCCAAAAAAGTAACTCATCCAGCCCGGCGCACGTATTTCCCAAATTTAGGAGGCGTCATCTAACGACTATCCACCTGTTGCAGGAGATGTATCGACCATGACAATTCAAGGGCAGTGCCAGATTAGCTTGGCGCCGACAGGTGTGATCAAAAAGTATCAGGACTGGTGCCATTGTAAAGGAGCTAAAATACGCAGAGTGAAGCCACTTGGCACAGACTGACATTGACACCAACCGTGCATGTGCACTAAGTTTTAACGTCCCAGCTCACTTCACTTCACGTTCGCAGGGACTCATGAAAATCTACGCCTCTTGCAGATGGTAGTGGTTTCCAGAGGGCCTTCCCCAAATGAAAGCCCTGCAGCACCTGGCATGATCTGAATAACAAAAAGTGGCGACCTCTACAGGCCTGTTAATGAACGAAACAGGGTTGGACGGGAGATAATTGGGATTGTGTCCCCTTGCCCCACAGAACTGGGTCAAGAGTTTTCAGATAATGCGACGGAATCTGTCTCTCTCTCTCTCTTGGCTGGTGACATATATTTTCAATATTATGTTGTTTTGTTGATGTTTTTTTTACAAGCAGCGCAGACATGTCTTGAGGATGTCTTGTTGTCGGGACTTTAAACAACTGTACAACTAACCAACCTCTCTCTCTCTCTCTCTCTAATATATATATATATATATATATATATATATATATATATATATATATATATATATATATATATATATATATATATATATATATATTATATATATATATATATATATATATATATATATATATATATATATATATATATATATATATATATATATATATATATATATTAGAGAGAGAGAGAGAGGTTGGTTAGTTGTACAGTTAGAGATACCACTCTGATGACGACCACGACCGGACTCAACGTAGCATGCTGGAACATCCGAACCATGCTCGACAAAGCAGACAGCGGACGCCCCGAACGTCGCTCCGCCCTCATTGCCCATGAATTGCGGAGGTTAAACATTGACATCGCCGCGCTCAGCGAAGTACGCCTTCCGGACGAAGGCAGCCTCCAAGAACTTGGCGCTGGGTACACCCTCTACTGGTCAGGCAGGCCTGCATCAGAAAGACGGCTCTCAGGCGTGGGTTTCATGGTCAAGACCTCCATTGCGACTAAGCTGGAAAACCTACCAACGGGTCATTCAGACCGCATCATGTCCATGCGCCTCCCACTGAGACACCAGCAACACGTCACCCTTCTCAGTGTGTACTCCCCAACCCTCTTGGCAGAGCCTGCTGAAAAGGACAAGTTTTACACTGACCTGCGCAGCCTCATACAGAGCACCCCTGCAGACGACAAAGTCATCATCCTTGGCGACTTCAACGCCAGAGTGGGCCAGGACTCTGAAGCCTGGAAAGGAGTCCTCGGCAAGCATGGCGTGGGGAACTGCAATGACAATGGCCGCCTACTGTTGGAGTTCTGTGCAGAGCAGCAACTGGTCATCACCAACACTACTTTTCAGCAAAAGGACAGTCGAAAGACCACCTGGATGCATCCTCGCTCCAAGCACTGGCACCTTATCGACTATGTCCTAGTGCGTCAGAGGGACCGCAGTGACGTCCTCCTCACCAGAGTGATGCCCAGCGCAGAGTGCCACACTGACCACCGCCTTGTCCGCTGCAAACTCAGGCTCCACTTCAAGCCAAAACCCAAGAAATGGGGGCCCCCCAAGAAAAAGCTTGATGTTGTGAGCCTTCAGCGTGACGACGTGAAAGCTGCCTTTCAGACAGATTTACAGCGCAGGCTCAAAGACACAGCGGACCCAGCAGACTCCTCCCCTGAAACACTTTGGGAAGAACTGAAAACTGCTATTGCAAAATCCTCTGCAGAAGTCTTGGGTTTCGCTAGAAAGAAGAATAAAGACTGGTTTGACGAAAACGATGTAGAGATCCAGGAACACCTAGCAAAAAAAAGAGCCGCCCATCAGGCCCACCTAGCCCAGCCTTCCTGCCCTGTGAAGAAGTCTGCCTTCCGCCTCGTCTGCAGCAGTCTCCAGCGCAAGCTCAGAGATCTCCAGAATGAGTGGTGGACCAGACTTGCACAGAGGACCCAGCTTTGCGCAGACAATGGTGACTACAGGGGCTTCTACGAAGCATTGAAAGCAGTGTATGGCCCCAGGCACCTGGTACAAAGTCCCCTGCGAAGCGCGAATGGCCAGGCACTCCTCACAGATAATACCTCCATCTTGAACCGCTGGTCGGAATACTTTCAGAGCCTCTTCAGCGCTGAGCGCACTGTTCAAGAAGCAGTCGTCCTACAAATCCCACAGCTCCCAGTAAAAGTTGAATTGGACGAACCGCCCACCGCTGAAGAGACCCTCACAGCCATCCACCAGCTCAAGAGTGGCAAAGCAGCAGGCATTGATGGAATACCGCCAGAGATCTGGAAACATGGAGGCACAGCACTGCACAACAAGCTCCATGACCTCTTTCTCTGCTGCTGGGAGGAAGGAACACTACCAAAGGATCTCCGTGATGCAGTCGTTATCACCCTGTACAAGAACAAAGGTGAGAAGTCTGACTGTTCCAACTATCGGGGAATTACACTGCTGTCCATTGCTGGAAAAATCCTTGCAAGGCTGCTCCTGAATCGGCTGGTACCTGCCATCGCTGAAGACCAACTCCCAGAGGGCCAATGTGGCTTCAGAGCAAACAGGAGCACCACCGATATGGTCTTTGTGCTGAGACAGCTACAGGAGAAGTGCCGCGAGCAGAACAAAGGGCTGTACGTAACGTTTGTCGACCTAACAAAAGCGTTCGACACTGTGAGCAGGCAAGGCATGTGGCAGATCCTGGAGCGACTTGGCTGTCCCCCAAAGTTCCTCAACATGATTGTCCAGCTACACGAGGACCAGCAAGGTCAGGTCAGACTCAACAATGACCTCTCAGAACCATTCCCCATTCTCAACGGCGTAAAGCAGGGCTGCGTGCTGGCACCGACCCTCTTCACCATCTTTTTTAGCATGATGTTGAAGCAGGCCACAGTGGACCTCGATGATGACGATGCAGTGTACATCAGGTATCGTCTCGATGGCAGCCTGTTCAACCTCAGACGACTGCAGGCCCACACGAAAACCCTAGACCAACTGATCCGTGAGCTGCTTTTTGCTGATGATGCTGCCCTCGTTGCACACACAGAGAGAGCCCTGCAGCGCATCACGTCCTGCTTCGCAGACGCTGCCCAGCTCTTTGGACTCGAGGTCAGTCTGAAAAAGACAGAGGTCCTCCATCAGCCGGCACCCAAGACAGTGTATCGCCCTCCTCACATCACCATCGGCGAGTCTGAACTAAAGTCAGTGCACCAGTTTACTTACCTTGGCTGCATTATCACGTCGGACGCCAAGCTGGACAAGGAGCTTGACAGCAGGCTGGCAAAAGCGAACAGCGCTTTCGGGCGACTTTTCAAGCGGGTGTGGCACAATCAACAGCTGAAAACAGGCACCAAGATCAGCGTGTACAGAGCTGTGGTCCTCACCACCCTGCTGTATGGTTCCGAGTCCTGGGCCCTCTACCGCAGCCAACTACGACTCCTCGAACGCTTCCACCAGCGCTGCCTGCGTACCATCCTGGGCATTCACTGGAGTGACTATGTCACCAATGTCGAGGTCCTTGAACAGGCTGAAACCGTGAGCATCGAGGCTTTGCTGCTGCGGACACAGCTCCGCTGGGCGGGGCATGTCTCCAGGATGGAGGATCATCGCCTACCAAAGATCACCCTGTTCGGCGAGCTTGCTACTGGACACCGTGACAGAGGGGCACCAAAGAAGAGATACAAAGACTGTCTCAAGAAGTCACTTAGTGCCTGCCAAATCGACCACCACCAGTGGTCTTCGCTTGCTGTGGACCGTGACACCTGGCGCTCCACTATTTACAAGGCAGCTGTCTCCTTTGAGGACTCTCGCAGAGCTAGCCTTAAGGACAAGCGGCTCAGGAGAAAGAACAGAGATGCCGCAACTCAGAACTCTGGCCATACCTTCCCCTGCAGCCACTGCGGTCGAACCTGCCTGTCCCGGATTGGCCTCCGCAGCCACGAACAAGCCTGCAGACGTCGTGGGCAACTCCTATAAAATCTTCGTTCGCGAAGTCCAGCCAAGAGATATATATATATATATATATATATATATATATATATATATATATATATATATATATATATATATATATATATATATGTATATATATATATATATATATATATATATATATATATATATTATATATATATATATATATATATATATATATATATATATATATAGATAGATAGATATAGATATGGAGCTTTTCCACAGGGGGAGAAAACCGAGGTTGTGGGTATTGGCTATACTGTTTCCCTGACTGGGAGCGTCAATATAACACAATTGAGTCCTGAAGCTTCGAGTCAAGGGCGCAACTCTTGTCACGACTTCGGTTTTCTCCCACTGTGGCTTTTCAGACAGTTCCTTGCGCGCCAAGACGGAAGTACGTAAAGGAAAGCAGAAGAAGGAAAGATAAGAGTACGCATCAACAAAACCGTCACGTTCAGCTGCTGTCTTCGCTAAAGAAAATCCTGCTTGCTGCTCTCATTCTTAATTTTTGGGAGGAAACACTCAGAATCACGCCTGTCTCCCAGATTAGCTCGCTTACTTAAAAGTAATTCAGTTTAATTCAGCGAGAGAGCTCAGGCAGATGCTGCCGCCCAGTAATGGATTCCCCAAACGAATTCTAATGTCGTCAATAGACAAGGGCACGTTTTGTGTGTTCTCTGAGGCAGGTGGGACAATTTTTACGCCTAGCAAAGAACCGATTTTATGCTATCCAAATCTTAAGCCTTTAACAGCCGGAGCAAAGGCAAGCACAAACCGGCTGCAAGAGACATAAACCCTCATGAGCCCCCGCGGTAGCGGGGGCTCATGAGGATTTATGTCTCTTGTTAGTCCTGTTTCCTCGTGCCTATTTTTGGGTCCTATTAACAGCTATTTCTTCAAGTGAATGTAGGTCAACGTGCAGCGATTTCAAACGCGAAGTTCGTGATCATTGGCAGCGAAGAGGTTAGTTAACCCCTTCCATGCCACTGTACGTACATCTTTGTTTCTGAAATGTTTGTTCATTCAACGACCAAAAGAGCCAGAACCGCGGTCAAAGTTGAAGAAGCGTCGATGCAAATTGGTCCCAGCAAGAACCTTAGGATCCACACTCCCTTGCAGTTGGATCGTGTTCATTTTTTCTCGGCGGTAAAGGGGTTAAGGTGCAACACCCTGAGATCTCAGTTCTCAACGGTGTTAGATGTCATCTAAGGACCACATTACGGCTAAGGAGAGCGATCGACCATGATAGTTCAAGGGTGGTGCAGGAAGAACTTGGCGCCTGTAGGCGCCAAGCTCTTTCTGCACCCCTTGAACTATCATGGTTGATCCAAAAGTAGGCGCCAAACTCTTCCTGTGCCACCCTTGAGCTATCACGGTCGATTCAAATACTGTGGTAGTACCGTCAAACCTTTGTAATTCAACCACACAAGGGACCATCGCCTGTGACAGATGGTCTCATTACACAGTGACATATAAGTAGGAAAATGACCATTGGGTCAAAAATGGGTGGCCTACTTAAACAGATGATTTGTCTTGTACAGGTTTTCACATTGACAGGTTTGACTGTATGGCAGGGATAAATGTGCTGCCAGACTACAGACTCACCTTTTTTTTACGTATATGACAGTTACGTAATTCCATACATAATGAAAAATATTACAGGTCAAAGGTTGTTCTTGCATAAATGGTCTTATTTCACATCCAAAACTCGAATGAAAACTGCTGTGGTTTGGCAAAAGCCAGTATATCTGTTGTTTTTTTGTGAAAAGCAAGATTGTCAGTGCATTACAGTTGAAAATCTCACTTTTCTAAAAAAAATGGACATCCCGGTTATTGCCCAATAATAGCAGGACTGATCTGATTCGGCAAAAACCGGTATGTTCAAGTATCTCTTTGAAAATCTCGATCCTTTCACGAAATCGACAAACTGTAAAATTTGCAGCACCAGGGCTCAGCTACATTAGTGAACTTAGTCCTGCGCCAGCAACTAAGCAAGGTGCTCCGCTGTCGCGGAGCACCTTGCATAGTCTCTGGCGCAGGACTATGCTCACACATGCAGCTGACGTCAGGGATTAGGAATTAGGGCAGAACGAGTGTGGCGTAAAATTAAGAGTTTGAAGAAAACTTGAGAGAAGCAAAATGATGCGATCTTTTTACGTCAATCAAATTTCCTCCTGTTTGCGTCGGTAAAAGAACCCTGCTTACGTCAGCAAGATGACGCTTTTTTTACGTTTACCCTGGAACTAACCGGACTTCCACAGTCAAAGGCGCTGTCACACCCTGTTTGCGGACATTTTCCACAAGAGGTGGTTCCCTTTTCTCGCAAAGCCATGCTAGACTGATCGATACGGCCCTCGTTACGGGGAATCTTGTGTTTTCTCGTGTCACATCATTTCAAACAGTCTTCCGCAGAGACCCTGAAAACCCCCTCCCAATCAAGGGCACGGATCTAAATTGTAGTCGAGCATTAGGCACACGATGCATATTTCATTATCAGACCCTGCAACCTGCACGTCATGAGGATCACATTTATGCAGGTGTTCAAGGAGCGTGTGTCTCTCCCCGGTTATTCTTAGGAAGTTTCGTCTGAACCCCTATAAACCTCAAGAATCCATGCATAGAAATAAAATGGACATTACATTATGTGCAAGTGGCATAGCTCCTTATGAGCCCCTGCAATGCAGGGACTCATGAGGATCTATGCCGCTTGCAGATGTTGGCAGTTCGTGGTTTGTGTGTCTGCTTCAGTGGCATAGTTCTAAAGCGGAGAGCGATAGTTTTTTGTAGAGAACCAGTTGATATTTCAACACCGACAATATGCCTGAGGCGCAGATTCTCATGAGCCCAAGCATGTGATTCACGGTAATCCGTACCTCTTTGATGGTAGAGACATGGCCCATTCATACCCTCAGACTGAGGGAGTCATTCGTGTTTCAAGTGTAGTGGAGACGCGGTTTCGTTAGCAGAGCTTTCACCCCCGTGGCTAATAGCTTGCTAACTAGTTGGTACAAGATTGAAGAAAATCTCCCATCTTTCAGCCCTCCGGCCTCTGCCGCCAGCCCCTCTCTTCCCACCTACCCCACCTACTCCCCCTCCCCCTCCCCGCCTTCCCTCCCGACCCCCTCCTCTCCCTTCCCCAGAAAAAAAATCTAGATGTTAGACCCTGTCATCAAAAATCTTCTTTACATAAGCCGATAGTTTGAACGCGTGCTTCTCTGTTTCAGTTCCTTCAAACACCTGGAACGCGTTAAATCCTTTCATTGCCGGAGGAAAGATGAAAGCAGTCCAACTGCAAGATACATATGCAGGTGTTCAAGGAGCGTGTGTCTCTCCCTGGTTATTCTTAGGAAGTTTCGTCTGAACCCCTATAAACCTCAAGAATCCATGCATAGAAATAAAATGGACATTACATTATGTGCAAGTGGCATAGCTCCTTATGAGCCCCTGCAGGAATCATCGCGACTAAAACCGCTACCGACACCCAAAGGGTTAACAGGTTCTCGCAACAACAACAACCAAAAACAAAAAAAGGGGGGGTGGGGGGGGGGGGGGGGGGGGGGGAGCGGGGTCGACATGCCGGGCCGGCAACGCGTCAAAATTTGTCACCGACACCAAGACTGAAGTGCCAGCAGACAGCGGCAGACGAGAAAATCAACTTTAATTTTATTTTCTCTTTTGTTACGACCAAACGGAATATCTCCAGGGTGCCCGTCAACTTTTCACCCTTTTCACAGAACGGAAAACACGCATAATTGAGCTGCCTTCTTTTCTTTCCTTTTCTTTTCACTACACTTCACAAAACAACAGAATGTTCGATTTTCTTCCCTTTGCGGTCGCAAGACAATAAACCAGATCGATTTTCAAAGTAAATGAAAAGAAAAGGGCCCCCTCTCTTTCCTATCTTTTTTTTTTTGTGCTTTGGCCACAGTAGATCTATGATCACTGGTCGATCATGCACACTTCTCTTTCCTGACAGTGCTATTATCTACTTTACTTTGTAACCTTCAGATCGATTTTCGTTTTTGCTTTTGCATTTGAATTGGCGACAACGCGAGCTTACAAATGGCTGTTCTAAATAGACTTTGTCCGGAAATTAGAAAATCAAAAGTAGGTCAAAGTTGCACGAGTATCGACGAAAAAGGTGGATTAAAAAGTTTTAAAAGAAGAAGAAAAAAAAAAAAGCCCGAAGAAATAGCGTGTTCATCTGGGTTTTTTTAATCACCCTATTTGCACCAAAAGACGACGGAGCAATGTTTTAACCTACTTATGATTTCCAAACACCTTAAGTTTACTGTGCGACGTAGAATAACCCATTTAGGCCCGAGGCACTATAGCAGAAGATGGTTCGACCATGATAATTCAAGGGCAGTGCCAGATGAGCTTGGCGTCGTCAGGCGCCAAGCTCATCCGGCACTACCCTTGAATTATCATGGTCGAGCCATCTCCTGCAACTGGTTGGTACATACTCGTTGGGTGACACCTCCAAAGTTTGGCCTTTGATTTTAAATGGGTTAAGTGAGAAAACGTAACCACATACAAAGAAGTACCCAACGGAGAAAGAAACACGCTTAGAAAAGACGGGTACAACACAATTGTGTTGTACCCGTCTTTTCTAAGCGTGTTTCTTTCTCCGTTGGGTACTTCTTTGCATATTACACGCTTGGCAGTCACCTTTTTGGTCTGGTTTGTAACCACATACATTGCGTTTGTTTTCCATCAACATGCGACAATAAGCAATGAGCCACACGCCAAACTGTCGCGATGCAAGGACACGAATATAGCCCACGATGAATAGACAAGTACTGACTTTGCAATTTCTGCGTGCTTTTCTTCATCACAAAATTAGTCAGACATTAAAAAATCAAGGAACACCTACCGTTTTCAGTACAGTTTTCCGTGGAGTGTAATTTCCAAATACGTCCACTTTTAATTAAAAGGTCCACTACCGCCGTAACTGTTCAAAGACACACTTCTCTAACAGACGGTTACGAATAGCTACACACAGGTTTAGCTATGATTCGTTTAGACACCGGGACAATCCAGTTCAGCACACGTCGTCTTTATATCAAGTAACCTGACAACGACTCCACTCCGTTCTAGAAATACAACGTTATCAGTGCGAGAAACGGCTAAAAATAGACTGACACGCTAACGACAGCGCAGAATAAATAAGCGCGGTTACGCGTGTGCTTTCGCTGTGTGTGCAAACTGCTTTAAAAGTTCATTAGGTGTGTGTGAGACTTGGACACTTCTTGCAGACTCAGAAAAGAAAATCCAGGCCTTTGAGAACAAGTGCCTGAGGAAGTTGCTCCGCATCTCGTACCGCGAGCACAAGACCAACGAATATGTACGGAGCATCGTCACTTCCCTGGTGGGCCCACATGAACCCCTTCTGGCAACCGTGAAACGGCGCAAGCTTGCTTGGTTTGGCCACGTGACCCGACACAACACCTTGTCCAAGACTATCCTCCAAGGCACTCTCGAAGGAAGTCGTCGGCGAGGTCGTCAGAGAAAGAGTTGGGTCGCAAACATAAAAGAATGGACGGAACTCGAGATGCCAGACTTGCTTGCCACCGCCCAAAATAGAACTCAGTGGAGAGCACTGTCTGTTGCTGCTGCCTTTCAGTCCCCCCAACGCCCAGTTCGGGCAAGGGACTGATGATGATGATAGGTGTGTCGACAAGGCATAACAAACACAGTTGGTGCTGAAATGTGTCTTCAGATTTATGCACTAGGGTACTTAACCAAACTTTGCAATCAGCTCGTAAGATCTTCAAAAAGCAGAAATTATGCATGTCAGCAATGACACGGGTCAGCATGAAAGTATAGGCAGAAATTAACCCGTTCAGTGCCGACATCTTTTTAACAACACCCAACTGCAAGAGGAATAGATCCTCATGAGCCCCCGCAGTTGCGGGGGCTCATGAGGATCTATACCTATTGCCGACACCATTTTCAGTCCGTCGTCCTGGGACGGCTAGGGCTCTTTGGAGCCGAATCAACGAAGATTGCAGCAACACAGTCTGCGTCAGCTGGCGCTGAAGGGGTTAATACGAGACATTAGGCGCCGCTCGAGAACAATCACCAAAACATACAGGAGGACAGACAGGCTTTCGAGTCAGAAATGTCATTTATATTAAATCACCAAAACATGTTTTTAACAAAATGGCAACGTGCATGTGTAAGATAAAGACTTCAGCTATGAGGAATGCCCACAATTTCCATCCGTTATCAGCAATCATGCCTTCACAGAACAAATCTTGAATAAACAATAATGCACATTTCCCAAAAGGGTTCTTTGACATTTTGGAATGCGCATATATCTATATCTATATCTATATATCTATATATATATATATATATATATCTATATATCTATATCTATATAATCTATATCTATATATCTATATATCTATATATCTATATATCTATATCTATATATATATATATATATATATATATATATATATATATATATATATATATATATATATATATATATATATAATGGGTAGACCATCGTAACCGATGATGTCGTCATTGTGCATGCCTTCTATTTGTGGGTGCGGGTGTGGCTGGCCAAGCCAATCCTGGAGCCACACCTGCGAGGGCAATGGGGTAACTGGAACGTAGCTGTGGGGAGAGTCGACGCTGTCTTTCTGCGAGCTCTGGCACTGGTGATCCGTTCGCGCCGATTGTGTTCAAAGAGCGTGCAGGCTTTCCTGGTGGCGGCACGCCAGCCGGATCTGTCTTGTGCTTCAAGTTCCTTTCCCGGGAAGACGCAGTGCTTGAGGCTGTCTCTTACCCAGTCTTTGAAGCGTTTCTTTGGCCGTCCTTGCTTCCTGTGGCCTTTTGAGAGTGCACCATACAGGAGTTGGCGTGGCATGCGAGAATCATCCATGCGTATGACATGACCTGTCCAGCGGAGTTGTCTTTAAGATCAAGGCTTCAACACTCACTAAGCCAGCATTGTCCAGGACTTCCAGGTTTGTCACCTTGTCTTGCCATTTGATGCCCATGAGTGAGCGCAGGGATCTCATGTGGAAATCAGTGTTCAAGCTGCTTGATGTGCTTTCTGCACAGCGTCCATGACTCACAGCCGTAGAGGAGGCTGGGGAGAACTACTGCCTTGTAGACTTTGATCTTGGTGGAAAGCTTGACGTTGTTGTTATTCAACACACGAGTGCACAGGCGACCCAGGGCTTTGCTGGCTTTGCTGATGCGAGCTGCGATTTTCTTGTCGATAGTACCGTCAGAAGAGATGATGCTTCCAAGGTACCTGAACTGGTCGACAGTCTTCAGCTCGGTGCCTTCGATGTACACTTTGGGTGGGTGGGGGGGCCCCGGAGGGGGGGGGGGGGGCTCTTGTGCCTGGGGCCGGTTGGTGCAGGACCTCGGTCTTGCTGAGACTGATGGTGTAACGCCGGTGTTTTTAGTGTACTACCGAACTAAACTGTTACATATATAAACGTTTATTCTAATGGAATGAGTGTGTGCGTGGGTTTGTTCTGCTAATCAGTATAAAGGTGGGTGTTCTATCTCTGTTCACTAGACTCTTTCATCCACCACACACGCGCTTACAAACAAGGACAAAGGCCACACAGTTATGATCTCTTTGCCCTCTGTTTAATTCTCATACACTCATAACATACATTAAACCACACAATTCATATCATATAAACCAATCTACACCAATAACAATTCACATCATATAAATCAATCTGCACAAATAACTAACAAGTGGCATATAAGTTATTCACAACTTCAGCGCTCACACATTCACTCGCTACCGTAGAGGTCGTTGTCTCTCTCGAGAGACGTCACTCGACTCCTCTTTATACTAGTGTCGACACAGTCAATATCACATTGACGACTTGACAGATTTCCGAACTGAATATTACTATTCAATGACTACTCACAGATTTAGAACATTCCTAGGCGTGAAATTAACGGCTCTAGGCGACAATAGCTACACTGACGGAACACTGCATGTGGTCCTGTAGCACGAATCTGTGGCTTACTTCGCTACCGTTGCTGCTCGTAGCACCAGTGATGGTAGGACGAAGGAGAGATGAAGGCTTGATGATGTCCGCGTCCAGTCACGTACGTGATGCTCTCAGGACAGCTTCATCGGCCCTACACCAGGGGTGTCCGCTCCGTACCGGCCCCGCTGTACACAACATTTATACACTCATAAATGTTCGCTCTTATACCCAAAAGTCTAAATGTGTCTTCGACACATTATTATTCTTCAGAGCGCTCTAGATCATTTCCTCTAAAAATGTCTTCTTTATGCCACCATACTACAGTCACTATTGTCATAATTTTTATGACAATTCCTATAGCCACTTTAACACTGTACATACATTTTGCGAGCCAAATACTACAATCACAGCTCACCTTCAATTCGTAACATATTACTGCACATTTCATCATTAGGTATACCTAAATATATACTTAATTCTATTCCTATTTCAGTCCCACATCTTCACATATGAATGAATACAACATAACATCCTAGTTATAAACCATCACATAATTACATGACTAAACAAGTATTGACACGAGCCATCGCATTTCCTTCAAACATGGCTCTTCTGCACTCTAATAATAATTCATAAACAATACTTTCTTTTTCATCTGAATAGCGTTATAGGTCATTATAAATACCGGTAATAAAAGAATAAATACCTGTATTCAATATACAGCTACCGAATTCTCTAGCCAGAATTCTTCCTCAGAGCCCTAGCGAAAACGACTGCTCGGCTCGACTGGTGTAGCATCTCTAACTAGCAATTATTCCCAATACCACACTGTGACACGTGAACATCGCTCACCTACATTACCGCACGTGAACATGGCTTATCTGTACATTACCGCTCGTGAACAATGCTTATCTCTACATTATTCGCATGTGTACATTCGGTCCAACTGCTAATGACGTCACACCACCGTCCGACCGAAACCTGCCCCAAAGGCGTTCGTTACAGATGGTGAGGCCAAACAGTCGAGAGACTTCCGAAAACCTGTTGACAATGGTCTGGAGGTCAGACTCCGTGTGCGCCATCAGCGCACAGTCAAATCGGCAAACAGCGCCTCAAGGATCAGTCTCTCGATGGTCTTGGTCCTGGCGTTCAGTCGACGGAGGTCGAAGAGAGAGCCGTCTAGTCTGTACTTCAGGTACACTCCCTTCTCAAGGTCGCGTACTGCATGGGCCAGGACACATGTGAAGAACAGGTTGAACATCAGGGGGCAAGAACACAACCTTGTTTCACACCGTTGGAAATGTCGAAGGGTGCGGATGTGTCGCCGTTTGACTGGACAACTCCTAACATTCCATCATGGAAGAAGCGGATGATGTTGTGAACTTCCTGGGGCAGCCGAGCTTTGCGAGGATGACCCAAAGCGCTTCTCTGTTTACGGTGTCGAATGCTTTGGTCAGATCTATGAAGACAGGGTAGAGGTCCATTTGCTGCTCAATGCATTTCTCCTGGACCTGTCTCACAGAGAAGACCATGTCGACTGTGCTGCGGCCTTGTCTGAATCCACACTGAGCCTCTGGGAGTGCTTCCTCAGATACAGAGCTGATCTGGCGGTTGAGGATGACTCTCGCAAGGATCTGGCAAGATATATATATATATATATATATATATATATATATATATATATATATATATATATATATATATATATATATATATATATATATATATATATATATATATATATATATATATATATATATATATATATATATATATAAACATCAAGAATCGCTGTGCAACTTGACACGGGCACACAGTCAATATTATCCCATTCTAATCAAGCACTATTTCCCAGCTGGCATGGCGGCGGAATCATCCTCCGCTTAACAAAGCAGTTTTTACACTTGTGCACGAACAGACGATCTCCGGAATTCAGATGTAGGTCCAAACTGCACTCGGACGAAAACAGTAGATTAAAAGCCCGGACAAACATGCGACAGCATGTTTGTCCAGGCTTTTAATCCACTTTCGTCGGAACACGTGCAAGTTGGATCTACTGCTGTTTTCCGAAAACCGTCTTCTGTCTGTGTAAACACACGGTAGTTCACTTCTTACGCTGGTAAAGTCGTCCCTTCATCGCGCACATGTCTCCGTTTACAGTCTCAACAAAATCAATGCGTCTGCTAAAACTAGGTCATATGTTTCCCTTTTGATCTCAGGATTGCAGAACTTTAAGAACTCTTCAAAGCAGAAGTCGTAAAAGACAAGCGTCACGCATGCGTCATTGGCTATTACACTTCCGTCGCCAGACATTTCCGTCTGCAAGAGGCACAGATTCTCATAATTCCCTGCAGCCGCAGTGGCTCGTGAGAATCTATGCCTCTCGCTGTCAGATACTCTACAGGACTTCGGATCAATATTATCTGGGGGGCGGAGGGGGTCGGAGGGGGGGGGGGTCGGTTCTGTCTCCCTCAGCAGTACTTGTCTCTCCAGTAGCCATAGAGACAAAGAGCTTATAGTGATTAGTGAAGTCAAACGAAAGGCTTGCTGTAAATAAAAGTCGGCTACTGAATTTATTATGAAATTAACCCTTTCACTGCCACGGGACGCAGACTGTTTTGAAATCATCATAAATTCAACGTAAATTCAACGGAAAAGATTCACAGCCAAAAAGTAAAAGGAAGTAAAAGATTCACAGCAAGTCAAAGGAACATAGGATACAAAGTGGTTCCAGCAAGAGGCATAGATCCTCGTGCGCCCCCGCAACTGCGGGGGTCATGAGGATCTATATCTCTTTCATACAGGGTTGTGATCAATTTCTCTCGGCATGCAGTCAAAGGGTTAAAATTCGCTCGGGTGCCTGCTATTGAAAAGATGTCACGATCTTATTCTTTTTGTCTCACATCAGCGATAGTTGCGGACAGTGGGCCTACGGAACAAAGTGGCTGAACGGTTAGTGCTTGAATGATCTGCTATGCGCCGAGTAAGTCAGGCACTACCTTTCACATGTGTGTTGATCTGTGATTTAGGACCTCGCGGCCTAGAGGCGTAAGGACCAAATTCACAAACCAGCCCACATAAATCATGGTCGATGGACATGTAATGATCCAAAGTTCGATGCCCAACTTAGTACTTAGGGCCAATGAATAGACACAATGGTGGTTTTGCACAATTCATAGACATATATACAGAAAATGACTGCCTTATCTTTCAGCACTGAACAGCACGGCAATGCCTGCGCTGTAGTGATAGATCACTTTAGTGACAAGTAAAAGAAAAGCGATATCATGGGAATTATCAGTAACACTTTAATGTTTACAATTCAACCATTTCGAAGTTATTTTGCTCATTGCTATACTGAGGAGCAAAGGAAATACGACACTTTTGGAATGATCGGAAACACTTTGTCCTCCCCCCCCCCCCAAAAAAAAAAAAAAAAAAAAAAAAAAAAGAAAAGAAAAGAAAAAAGAACTCTCACCTTATAGCACTGAAGGGAGACAGTGCAATATCCTGCAGGCCATTGTGGTGTTGAAGTAAGAGTATGCAACCAAAGTCACAACGTATTGAACAAATCCGTCACAAACTATTTTGAGTCAGCTTGCCTGCAAGGCAACTGCCTAAATTAACTGGCAACACAGCAACCAGATCAGTGCAAGAGGCATAGATCCTCATGAGCTCCCGCATAAAACGGAGGCTCATGAGGATCTATGCCTCTTGCTGGCGTTATTTATTTCTCCATGTATGCCTTTAAGGCATGCGGACAAAATGCCACACGCTGGCTTCATTTCCGAATATATCCGTATGCATCATACTGACGAGATTGTCTGACAGCGAATCTGCAATGAGTTTTCAGAGGCACACTTTTTTTCTGCTCTAGCACTGAATGGGTTAAAAGACAAAGCACACCACAGCTTTCTTCGGGTCTCTACGGTTACACGCACTTAACCCCTGCACTGCCAAGAAAACATGAACATCGCCCAACTGCAAGAGGTATAGATCCTCATGAGCCCCCGCAGTCGCGGGGGCTCAAGAGGATCTATACCTCTTGCTGAAACCATTTTGTGATCCACGTCGATCTCTGACTTCGAATTAATTTTACAATGATTTCTAAAACACAGCCTGCGTCCACTGGCAGTGAAGGGGTTAGATTAACCCTCTCAGTGCTCAAAACCATCGGTACTGTTTTCTACGGCACACGATTAATAAAGTTATGTCTGTTGCCGACCAGCGTCGCGTCTTTTGAGTCTCCCGTTGTATTTTGAATAGTTATTCAGTCACACGTACCTGCTTGCACGGCCGTACGTAAGCAGTAAACGATTTTCTGAATAGGCTTCTCCGATTGCTGAGGCTTTCGTTGAAAGAGACTGGATGATTATTGCAAGCTGTCGGCGACAGGGGATTTTTTTTAAGATGCAAGAAATAACATGCGCAGAAAGTTATTTAGAGCGCGCACAGTCACAAAACTACGTAGCAAAAAGGTGTGCACGTGCGTTACAAACTTTCTTATACGCACGCCTGCACGCGCACAAACACACATACACGCGCGCAAGCACGCACGCACACACACACATACACACACACACACACATACATACACGCGCACACACAAACACAAAGATACACAAACACAAACACCCAGCTTACATACAGGCCTTAGATCATAAAAGTGCGTTTCGACTAATGTTACATTAACCCCTTAGTTGACGAGGAAAAGCGCACGCGACCCAGCACAAGCTCCAGCTGCGAGAGGCACAGATCCTCACGAGCCCCCGCAGTTGCGGGGGCTCGTGAGGATCTGTGCCTCTTGCTAACACCACTTTTAGAATCCATTTTTCTGGGACGGCTGGGGCTCTTAGGCGTTGAATGTAACAAAGATCTCAGAAACTCAGAAGATCTCAAATAGCAGAACGTTTACGGCACAGCACACACACACACCCTACCCTCACCCCCCCCCCCCCTCCCACTCGCCCCCAAAATCAAACCCAAGAACAGACCTACTCCGTTGCATCTATACTGAGGAGCAAAACAAATGCGACATTTTTGGATTTTTGAAAAAAAATGCAACAGTTTTTGAATCATCGGAAACACTTTAGTGTTTCCGATGATTCAAAAACTGTTGCATTTCTTTTTTGCTCTTCAGAATACTTCGCTTCTTGTTATAGGCGCTTGGTTGTTGGCTTTCTTGCTTGCTGCTTGCTTGGTCTGTTCGTTCTTT
This sequence comes from Semisulcospira habei, assembly GCA_036245525.1. Taxonomy (NCBI): domain Eukaryota; kingdom Metazoa; phylum Mollusca; class Gastropoda; family Semisulcospiridae; genus Semisulcospira; species Semisulcospira habei. The sequence continues at coordinate 75,519,946 of BTPG01000006.1, forward strand.
CGTTTGCCGGCTCCCTAGCTCGTTGGTTAGTTCGCTGGCTAGTTGTAATAATTTATATCTCACTAAACATACCACACAAACTCCAATAAAGAAAACTGTTTTCGTACTGTTGCTCAATCCTTTGCAAGTAAAACATGAATAATGCAAATATAGACGTCCATTCGAGACAGCCTAGATGCTGTGCGGTGCGCCCATATTGACACCCACCCTCCCCATATTGATCACCCCTTTGTCGAGTTCACTCCCGTCTCTGAACAGGCTGTTTTTGACATTCTTAAGAAATTCCCGCCTAAAACGTGTGAGCTTGACCCCATGCCAACTTCACTGGTTTTTGAAAACATCGGAATTCTTCTGCCCACCATCACCAAAATCATAAATCAGTCCCTTGAGTCAGGCGTCTTTCCGTCAGAATTCAAATCAGCCGTTGTCAAACTTCTCCTGAAAAAGTCGAATCTTGACCCCAACCAGCTTCGCCCCGTTTCAAACCTACCCTTTCTGTCCAAAGTTCTTGAGAGAGTCGTTCTGACACAGCTCACGAAATACCTACAGTCAAACAATCTCGTTCATCCGCTTCAGTCTGCTAACCGGGCACAGTACTGAAACTGCTCTCCTCTGTGTCGTTAATAGCCTCCTAAGTGCCTATGATGAAAACCTGATCTCAGTTCTTGCCCTGTTAGACCTATCAGCTGCGTTTGACACCATTGACCACTCCATCTTGCTCCAACGTCTAGAAAACTACTTTGGTATTTCTGATAAAGCTCTCACCTGGTTTTACTCTTATCTGTCTTCCCGTCAGATCAACGTCTCTGTCAAGAACGTTCAATCTGAAGCTGCTGCGCTAGAGTTTGGTGTCCCCCAGGGCTCTGTCCTGGGCCCCATTCTATTTACGCTGTACACTCAGCCTCTGTCTCAGGTTATCGCATCGCATTCAACCGATCATCACATGTAAGCGGATGATACACAACTTTGGAAATCTGCACCTCCAAACAGCTCCAGTCAGGCTATTTCAGATGTTCAGAACTGTATCTCAGATGTTAAGTCCTGGATGTGTGAAAATAAACTTCAGTTAAACGAGGGCAAGACGGAAGCTCTTCTTGTCGGTGCCTCTCGACTGCTGCCCAATTCTCCTGACTCTATGCGCATTTGTGACGCACCTATTCCATTTTCTGATTCAGTTCGCAATCTTGGCGTTTTTCTTGATAAAGATCTTCAAATGAAGGAGCATGTAAATCATGTCTGCAAACTTGCTTTTCTGGAATTAAGACGCATCAGTTCTATCCGTCATTACCTCACTACTGAAACTACCACCAAACTGGTCATCTCCTTAGTCTTGTCCCGCATTGATTACTGCAATGCCCTCTTAGCTGGCCTCCCTCAGTTTCTCATTCAGAAATTGCAGCGAGTTCAGAATTGTGCTGCACGTCTCATCGTCCGCGCCTCACAGCATCAGCCCATCACTTCTATACTTCATTGGCTGCCAGTCAAACAACGAGTCTCGTACAAAATCGCCTGTCTGTGCTAAAAAGCTATTAACTACTCTACCCCTGCCTATCTCGCTGATCTTCTTCAACTATACACTCCCTCCTGCTCCCTCCGTTCAAGTAGTGACACGCGCGCCTTCTCAGAGTCCCGCTCTTAAAATACAAAACCAGAGGTGACCGTCGTTTTGCGCACGTTGGACCTGTTGTCTGGAACTCTCTACCTATAGACATCAGACATTCTTCCTCATTCACTGCCTTTAAATCTGCCCTTAAGACCCACCTGTTCGATACCCCAATGTAGCTCAGTTCTTTGTCATTATGCACCTCTCTCTCTCTCTCTCTCTCTCTCTCTCTCTCTCTCTCTCTCTCTCTCTCTCTCTCTCTCTCTCTCTCTCTCTCTCTCTCTCTCTGTGTGTGTGTGTGTGTGTGTGTGTGTGTGTGTGTGTGTGTGTGTGTGTGTGTGTGTGTGTGTGCGTGCGCGCGAGTGTGAATTGTAGAATCCGTTGTTTCTTTGGTTTTATGACCCCCTCCACTCCCACTCTTTATTTGTAAAGCGCTTCAGTAGAGCTTATTTAAGGATAAGCGCTATATAAGTTGCCATTATTATTATTATTACTTATAGTTTCAGGCATCACAAAGAAACTGCACGCTGCACACAACCCTTGCATTAACTCATTCGCGGCCAGCCGCATCCCAGCCGCGATTGAGTTAATCAACTACGTATATGAAGTCTGTATAGAAATGTCATACAGTTCCCAATATCGACAGTGTATACGTGCAACCCCGTAAGGGACATTTTGTGAAGAAAATATGTTTTGATGCGGTTGCCTCCATTCATTTTTTTCCAATTTTCTGACCAAAAAATCTGAAGCCAGTAAAACTATACTTTCATCTCGCGGTGCGACAGCGACACGAAAGCAGTGCCGGGCGACAGCGACAAAAATCGAGAACACAGAAATAATAGAGTGATTTCATAAGCGCGCCGCGGAAGCGGTACGACAAGAGACAACAACGCGAAAAATGTTATCGCCCAGTCGAGCGATTCAAAGACGATTTTGCTGCGATTTCACAGTGAAGGGGGCGTGGTTTACGCGCCAAATTGGAGCCATTTTTACAATTTCAAAGGCGCGAAATCGCTTTGTCGGTAACACACAAAGCGATTTTCCGCCTGCCGTTAACCTGCTTTAAACACAGCTTTAAGTCACTCAGCCCCGACACACCACAGCAAGACATGGATCGAGCATGATAGTTCAAGGGTAGTGCCAGAATAGCTTGGCGCCCATAGGCGCCAAGCTATTCTGGCACCACCCTTGAACTATCATGCTCGATCTGTCTCTAGAATAGTAATACAGTCCTTCAGAGGGCAATTTCAAAATTTGGGGACTTCGGTCCTGGGGTAGAATGTGTTAACTCCGCAACAGGAAATGCTCATTATCGTCTTTGGAGGAAAGCATCGGATGATATATTCTGACTAAAATGTACACTCCAGACCAAAAAGGTGACTGCCAAGCGTGTAAAATGCAGAGAATAACCCAGCGGAGAAAGAAACACGCTTAGAAAAGTCAGTTACAACATAAAGTATAAGAACAATGTACTGTAATAAAAAGCAGTTAGTCTAGACGAATGCTGATCAAGATTCAATGTTCCCTGGAGCTTCTCGATTGCGTCAGTTGTAACTGTCTTTTCTAAGCGTGTTTTTTTCTTTTTTTTTTTTTTTCTCCCTTGGGTTTTTCTCTGACCGAAATGTAGTTTTAGGTGTGTTTCTGTTTTTCTGTTTCTATTTCTTCCCTCCACATTTTCTCGGAACCACAAATTCGTTAGTTACGAGGTTTCACGCCAGCACCGTCGCAATAAATGTTGGAAATCTATATGTTTAATTGTTTGTGCTGTCACACCTGTCTGCGGTATCACTGGCATGTATGTAAATACCATCTGCCGCAGCCATTTGGCTGTTGAGTCAGTTCCACCGTCCGAAATTCGTCCATCTGCAAGAAGCGTAGATCATCGTGAGCCCCGCAATTGCGGGGGGCTTATGAGGATCTATGCCTCTTGCTGGGTTCCGTCACTTGCTCCTTTTCCGACGGTCGCCGGAGCTGACAGTGAGTTCTGCCTATGCTGTGCTGATTTTGAAAGACTCTACAAAATGTATGTAGTTGTACCGATAAGATGGTCAACGTATACAGTTAGTCGCCATCTGGACAATATATTATATTAAAATGAGGCTATATATTAAAACAAAGTAACGCAAGCTTCCGTTCGACATGAACGTGCGCTGGCCTGTGATTTTGGACCTTACGGCCTGTAGGCCGTAAGTCCAAAATCACAGACCAGCACCGGGCGGTAAGCATTCAATATGACAGACCATTTCAACGCGTCAATAAACATAGTCGCCATCAGGACATAATATTAAAATAAAGTAACGCTAGGGCCTCCGGACACCTGGTTCGACATGAACGTGTGCTGGCCTGTGATTTTGAACCTTACGGCCTGGTGGCCGTAAGGTCCAGAATCAGACCAGCACCGGGCGGAAAGCATTCAATATGACAGACCAATCCAACGCGTCTATAAACAGGTTTTTATTACACCGAACATCAACTCAGCACATCTGACACGGGCGTAGATGTTCATGCGCCTAAATAAGCTGCTGCGGAGGTCTAGGATTGTCAGGCGTCTCTAGGTCTCCGCTTGTTCACATATGAACAGGAGGAGATCTAGAGCAGACACGTAACGGCACATGTACACACACCTATACAATTAATTTCTTGCTTCTGAGGTGAACGGGATTGCCGGTCATGACTGTGATGCCATGTTGGTCATTGTCACAACGCCCTTTGACACTTTTCAGACGCGGACAAAATCAGATCGGTACTGATTATGAATTAAATGTATATGACAGGAAAACGGTGGCGATTAGTTCAGACATGGAGTATGTCTAAAGTTAGCACCTCGACTGCCAGTGCAGATTTCGCGTCTGAAACCACACTGCACACTGACAGACATTCGCGTGAAGAACACAAATGAAGGAATGGGACCAAACGTGGACACAAAGAACACTGACTAACAAGAGACACAAATCCTCATGAGCCCCCGCAACTGCGGGGGCTCATGAGGATTTATGTCTCTTGCAGACGGGTAGCGTACGCGTTGCTCCGGGAGTTAACGGGTTAAGTAAATTAAATACAGTGAACTTTGGACACAACGAATCGCTGATGGGTCCATTCAGTCTTTTTCTTTTTCCCCCCAAATCTGTAATATGCAGAGTAATTCACATGGAACAAAATGTCTGCAAGACCTTTGGAAAAAGGTTGCCATAACCGAATGTTGTTTTATCCCAACTTGTTATGAGAGAAATGTACTGCAATAATAGTAATAAATAAATAATAATAATAATAATAATAATAATAATAATAATAATAATAATAATAATAATAATAATAATAATAATAATAATAATAATAATAATAATAATAATAAAAAGCAGTTAGGCTAGACGAATGGTGATCAAGATTCAATGTTCCCTGGCAATACTCGACAACTATCACGTACTCGTTGCCTGTATTCATTTTTAGAAAGGAGGTGGGGGTGTTGGGGGGTAGGGGGAGGATGTCCTGAAAACGTTTCACTCTAATCGATTCTTTACATGATGGAATCAATCTAATTGCAACATTTCTGTTACCTTAACTCATTCGAGACGTGCATAGGCCGCGTATCCGGAGGCGGCACGTCTCGAATGAGTCAAGTGATTCGCTCACGAAAGCCGCTCATACCTGATGTCCAGTCACGAAGCTGTCTGCACAGACGCAAGGTGTTCCGTATTTTCCCAGATCGACGTGTTCATTATGTTTTCAACAGTTATCTACTTTCTAATACAGGCCAGCCTCAAAATAGTACGGTATCTGGAAGCCAGAAAGTCAAACCGCGATGATCGCGTTCGCGTTAACCCCTCAAGTTGACTGCTAATGACGATATAGCTCGACGGAAAAGACGCGTGACACGTCACTATCTAACTACTGACGTGACAACGCGTCTTTTCCGCCGAGCGGTATCGTCTATAGCAGTCAAGTTAATGCTGTGCGAAATTTACAGAGGCTTGTAAAGTAAACTCCAAAAATAAATTAACACATAAATTTAAATTAAAAATAAAAGATAAAAGATTTTTAAAAAATAAAAAATTCTAACTAACTATGAAATAAATAAAATAAAAACCAATAAATAAATAAAACTACGTCAGAACAAAAAAAGTGCTCGGGCCAACCTGAGCAGCCTTGCATGGCCCGCCCCGCGCATCTGCCTGGGAACAAAGACGAGCTCCAGTCCAACTCCAAGCTACACATGCATCTCTGTTTACGCGACGTAGAACTACTGGTGCACATAAGACTGTTCAAAGCTGATCGTCACTGCTCACTCAAGCGCCAACGGACAATAACATGGAAACAGTAAATAAGCAAGGGCACATACCACTGAAGGTGAACTGTTCGTATCCATTCCAAACACGTAATAATATTGATAGCACTATCCTCCTTACATTCCAATTGCGCAGTGTCCTATAATAATAATTCCCCCGGCTGTTGCCGTGTTCACACGCACGCTGCTCAATTATCCATTATTGGCCTGATTAATTCGGCGCCATTCACCCCATCAATCACACACCACCCGCAGAGGATAAAGGCAAGTCACTCCCTAAAGTCATCTCCCTACATCTGCAAGAGACATAGATTCACATGTGCCACTGCAGCAGCGTGGGCTCATGAGATATTATGTTACTTGTAGACTAAGGCGAGTGACTGAAAAACATTTCCTGAAATTGTGTGTCTCATCTGCAAGAGGTATAGATTCACATTGAGCCCCTGCAATGCAGGGGCTCTTGTGAATCTATGTCTCTTGTAGACAATAAATGTCTCCAGCTGCCTCCCCAAAGGAGAGTGTTATGGGGGGCTTAGTGTACTGTCAGCGTTAAACGGACTTTAAGGTCATACGAACAATGCGAGGTAACCTTTTGCTGCAATAAAATGCCATTTGTTGCTCTTCAGTCTAGTTCAGAAGTCAGAACCGGCCTTCTCCCCAATCTGAGTCTGACGTAAATGGAGATCAGTCTGTGCATGCAAGAGGCATATATTATATTATATTGAGCAGCATTTTGCTTGATATAGTGCCGATAACAGGCAGATGTCATTACGAGACCCAAATCAAAATGTCCGAGTCGTAAGACGAGGACATTTGATTCGGGTCAAGTAATCACATCTGTCTGTTTATCGGCACTACATCAAGCAAAATCCATCTAGGCGTACATCTACCCAATGCAAATGTGTTTCTCTGATTTTCCATTTATTTTTATAACTAAATAAACTCAGCGTGAATCTTCACAGCATTATTCCACCCAGCATAAATCGACAAAGGCTTGCATTTACTCAAATAAAAATATCTCAATGGAATAGCGACAGCACACATTTACACTGGGTAGATTTACGCCCAGGTTCACTCAAACTGTGTAGATTTTCGCAGTATATTTTCACGTTTTTTTTTTTAAAGACTTCAGCTGAAACATAGCGAATTTTACCCCTTCAGCGCCACTGATAGTGGCACTGTGCATACTATACGTATTAAACTAAATCACGTCACCACAAAACTCTTTAGCGTCAAAATCTAGGGCCCGCATAGTCTGGAGTTCACGTCATACTTTTCTGAAATGTTTGAAAGAGGTGTCGTGACGTAAAGTTTACATACACATAGGCTGAAGGGAACTTTACCGCCCAATACCAAATGTATGCTTCAAACATACAGAACCCAGCAAATCTGACACTGCTGAACATGTTTCATCACGCAAATTCCCTCCGATGTTGGAGAAAACAGGCGGGTAAGCTGCCTTATATGCGACCACAGACATTAATAACTATGTGTATTTATGAACCTGGGTTTGTCTCAGTCCTGTGTTTGTTTAAGTATGCTAACATACCATACAAGACATCAAGGAACAAACTGTCAGTACCTAGGCCACGACTTGATATATTCAAAACTAGTCTTTCTTACTCGGGGGCCAAACTTTGGAACTCGTTAACGGCCAATATTACCGAGGCATCTTCATTGTCCACCTTCAAGGCAAGACTATTCCGGCACATAATGGAGCCGCCGAACAAAGCGCACGCGACTCGGTACTGCCTTCTGAATAATGACTGTTATCAAATATGTAAGTGTATGGGCGCGTGTGTATGTGTGTGCGTGCATGTGTGCGGAACAGTGTGTTGTGTGCATGTTTGTCTATGCTGGTGTGTGCGTGCGTGTGTGTATGTGTGTGTGTGTGTGTGTGTGTGTGTGTGTGTGTGTGTGTGTGTGTGTGTGTGAGCGAGTTCTTGCGTGCATGTATGTGTGTGTTTGGTTAGTCAGGAGGAAGTAAAAAGTCTAAATAATCTTGACGTTTATGCTGCCAGTTTTGCGTTCAATGTACCAGATGTAGTCTTAACAGTGTGCAATGTATATGTATGTGTCTATTATGTAGTTGTATTTCATGTACCGTGTGTAATGCATATTAGCCAGACGTGGGTCGGGACTGTGCTTCGTCTGACGCGGGCGTTGGTTAAAGGCCCCGGACATACATCACGAAACCACGTTTGTCCGGGCCTTTAGTTGAATTCAATGTTGGAGCCGTAGCGGGTCTGACCTACCTCTGATTTACGTACTTCCGTGTGTGTGTGTCTGTGCGTGCGTGCGCGTGTGCATGTGTGTCCGAGCGCGTGTGCGTGCCGGCGTGCGTGTGTGTGTGTGTGTGTGTGTGTGTGTGTGTGAGTGTGTTAGTGTGTGTGTGTGTGTGTGTGTGTGTGTGTGTGTGTGTGTGTGTGTGTGTGTGTGTGCGTGTGTGTTTTCATGTAGTTTGTAGCAAGGAAAGGATGAAAAAAGGTCTACTCACATATTCTTTTATCCTTGGAAAATAAAGTTTAATTTCATTTCATTTCATTTCTGTCCAAATGCTGACCTGTTGTGTGCCCCGTATTGGACTGTCAACTGACTCAGCGCGGAGATTTCCTTTGACTGTGACTGTGTAGACATCAGTGCTTTCTATAATCGTGCGTGTTGTTGAGTACAGTCTGCTTGTAGTTAGAACACGGATAATGACGGAAAATTCCAGCAGGTTTGTTTATTTAGTCTTTTTCTACGTTTGTCACTATCAATAGCGCACATTATTGTCGTCTATCTCAATAATACGGCGATTTGATTCGTGTGTTTGCTGCTGTCTATTCTCCGTTTATGTGTGTGTATGGGAAAGCAATTTCAAGCGTACGTACACACTAATAAGTATTTAATTACTAGTGAGCTCGAGGAGCTTGCTAATGTGACAGTATGAGCATATTGAGCGTTTTTGCATTGCGGACAGAGGCAAGCATCAAGATTGAATCTTTTTGGTCTGCAAAGGATCATATGGGAAGGAAAGCATATGGCGCAAGCTCATGAATATTAATTTGCTTATTATACAATATCAGTACATGCGTCAAAGAAGGGAAATTTTTATGGAGTGGGTACATAGGCCTATAAGACGTTCTCATGAGCCCCTGCGGCGATCGAGCGATCTGCACGAACCATACCTCTATCTATATATAGATAACAGATTCAAGCACGAACTGATATAAAGTCTGCGACGGGTTTTAGAGATACTTCAAGGGTCTGCATGATTAGTTTGGCACCTGAATAGGCACCAGGCTAATAAGGCACTACATTCGAGCTCAAACGTTCACGGTTGATCCATTACCAATGACACAGATTGAGAAGGTTGACCGAGAGATCACCGACTACACGATTCGACTACCTGAGTCATTTCAGTGGCTAGGGCACTGAACTGCTATCAAAATCAATAACACTGATGGTATCACTAGACTGTAGATTCGCGTGTGCTGGTGTATTATATTGATAAATCTCGTTTCTAATATATGCACGTGTGGGCCTATTACTATGGGGATAAGAAAAGGATGGGGGAGGGGGGGGGGGGAATTGGGGAGGGGTTGACACGAGTAAGTGTACAGACTGAACTCGGTGTAACACGCCAAGATGACTCTCACGCCAGGTCGACTTGAGGTCACTTTGGCGTACGCCAAAGTGACCTCAAGTCGACCTGGTGTGAGAATCATTTTGGCGTAACTCTCACTCACACACAATTGCCACACCAAGGTGGCCTCGGGTCGATATGGCGTGAGTCATTTTGGCGTTACTCTTACTCATGCACAATTACCATGCCAAGGTGGCCTCGGCTCGATATGGCGTGTGAGTCATTTTGGCGTTACTCTTGCTCACGCATAGTTGCCACACCAACGTGGCCTCGGGTCGATATGGCGTGAGAGTCATATTAGCGTTGCTCTTGCTCACGCACGCTTGCCATGCCAAGGTGGCCTCTGGTCGATATGGCGTGAGTCACTTTTGGCGTTACTCTTGCTCACGCATAATTGCCACGCCAACGTGATCTTAGATCGACCTGGCGTGAGAGTCTTTCTTGGCGTTACTCTTACTCATGCACAATCGCCACTCCAAGATGGCCTCGGGTCGATATGGCGTAAGAGTCACTTTGGCGTTTCTCTTGCTCACGCACAATTGCCATGTCAAGGTGTCCTCGAGTTGATATGACGTGAGAGTCATTTTGACGTAACTCCTACTCAGGCATAATTGCCACATCAACGTGGCCTCGAGTCGCTATGGCGTGAGAGTCACTTTGGCGTTACTCTTACTCATGCACAGTTACCACACCTAAGTGACCTCGGGTCGGTATAGCGTGAGAGTCATTTTGGCGTTACTCTTGCTCAGGCACAATTGCCACGCCAACATGGCCTTGGGTCGATATGGCGTAAGAGTCGTTTTGGCTTAACTTCTTCTCATGCACAATTGCCACGCCAACGTGGCCTCGGGTCGATGTGGCGTTACTCTTGCTCACGCACAATTGGCGTACGCCAAAGTGACCTCAGATCGACCTGGCGTGAGAGTCATTTTGGTGTTACGCGTACTCACGCACAGTTGTCACACCAAAGTATAGCCGAGTCGACCTGGCGTGAGAATCTATTTGGTATTAGGGGCCTAGTCTCCCCACGCAGAAGGGCTGCGCGAAATTGACCCCGGGTCGATATGACGTACGACAAAGTGACCTCGGGTTCAGTTTGGCGTGAGAGTCATTTGGCGCGTTACTCTCCTCACGCAAAATTGCCGTGCAAAATTTACCCCGGGTGATATCGCGTACTCCAAAATGAGCCTGGATTGATACAGCTTACGCCAAAACGAGCCCAGGTCCATCTGCTGTATGGCAAAGTGAGCCCGGGTCGATCTGGCATATGGGTTCGACGTGTCACACCGATGTCAGAAGGTAGGGCCGATCGTGTGTGTAAAACTTTAATAAACTGCCAAATGCGTATAATCACACTTTGTTCAAGTCTGGCCGATTGTCCCTGAAAAGACAAGTGCTATGCTCCCCAATCTTTCATATCATCTTTGCGGTAGCATGAACTGTATGTAACGGTTAACCCTTTGACTGCTACTAACGATATCTTTTGGAAGACTGGGAAAAGAGAGCGATATCGTCAGTAGCAACCAAGGGGTTAAAAGTGACCAACAAATCAAACAAATGATCTTATCCTGCATATTGGAGTCTATGTGACACAACACGAGACAAATACAACTCAAATACACGTAAAATACAATTTCAACGCGGTCAAGATTTGGAGAGAAAAAAATAACATTGCAGCATTAACCCTTTTCATCCGGATACACTATGGCTGGAAATAAATTTGACTATGATAGTTCGAGGGTGGTGCCAGAATAGCTTGGCGCCTCAGGCGCCAAGCTATTCTGGCACCACCCTCGTACTAAAATGGTTGATCTATCTCCAAATCTGTAATGTAACCTTCATAAGACGATAAGCAATTTATTTTTTTAAAAATCACCCTTAGGATGTAATGGGTTGACGGAATACTTAAATTATTACTTACCCATAATAACAGAAATATCTCACATCTGTTTCGGATTCCGGACGGCAAAAAAGTCCAACGATCACAGACTCTGACCTCGGCTCAGCGCCTTTCGTCTACAAACTGTCACTTGTCAGTGTAGTCCTTTGGTGGCCATACTCGCACAGCAGAAAATGCTCTAACGAAGTCAATATTGCGAGTCCGAAATTTGCGGCGTCCACTCAGTGATAGTGTATGATGATCTTCCCGCTAACAGAAATCTCCTGGACTCGCCAGAAACTGCTCTTCGACACGGCAACGCTGTCCAACGGAGGCAAACAGACTGCAAATCCATATTGTCCATTCTTTTGTGAAAAGCAAGATTTGTGATTGTATCACAAAGAAAATCTTGATTTTCACAAAAAATGGACTCACTGTCGTGTGCATTGACACAGTCAGCTAACCACAGAATATCACGGTTGGGAGAAAATCCAATACTGAATCAATGTTGCCAGTATTAACTTGGCATTCACATTATATCAGTGATCGACACGGTTCTCTACAGTCGAAACAGAGCAGTCCCTGATGCAGTAGGGGCTCCGATTGTCACAATTAACCCATTCATCGCCAGGTGACGCAGACAGTTTCTGAAATCTGTGTTAATTCGACGCCAAAATGCTCCAGCCGTCCATAGAAAATGGACACAAACTGGCGACAGCAAGAGGTACAGATCCTCGAATGCGGGGGCTCATGAGGATCTATGCCTCTTGCGCATGTGCGTTGTTTTCTCGGTTCCGGCAGCGAAAGGGTTAGTAATACGGCCACCGACGGCCATGATTGTTAAAAGAAATACCGCATATTGCAAGTCCCGAATTGGTCTTGGTCAGCTTCGTGGAGAACTCCGCGATTGGCGATAAACAGATTGGCTTTATCCCACCAGACGTCAGAACTTAGCCACTTGGAAAACAATAAATCTGACCTTGTCACAAGTTACAACTCCGTCCGTATTTGCACTGGGAAAAAAGCCCGCCAGTCATCAGGACAAAGCTACATTTAAAAAACACCCACAATATTTCATTGTCACAACTCCGCCTGAGGTTGAACAGAGCAAACAAAAATAATCAAAAACTCCATCTGACATACTCAATACAGCAAGTCGTAAATTGGCCTTCTTCAGTGATGGAGTATCTCGGCTCTAGGCCATAGTATGCCATTACCCATCAAAACAGAACCGCACGAAATCTCCGGAACAGTAAAAATAGAATTTCTACCAGTCGCAGTACGAACACAAAATCTGCTAGTGACCGTAAGAAGACAGTATCTGCCAGTCATCGCAGAAACCCTTTGCGATAACCGAAGAGGCTTAACGTTACTGCAGTATCGTAAGCCAATCAAATCAGCCCAGTTTCAATGAGTTACAAGCAGCGCGGGTTGCATTCACAAATCGGAGGATCCGCTGTCAAACTCAATAATGCAAGTCCTGAATGAGTCTTCAGTCCTGAGATCGAAGAGGCAAGGCGTCACACTGTGGTACGCGTAAAACCCAGATGAAATCTTCCTTCGAGAAACAGATGTCAAACAAGAGGCACAGGTTCTCATGAGCCCCTGCAGCCAAAGGCTGCAGGGACTCATGAGAATCTGTGCCTCTTGCAATTGGGAGGGTCTGGCTGATATATTTTACAGCGTCGTTCGTCGCCGAAGAGCCAGTCACGCCCGTCCACTGACGGAGAAAAGTTCCGGACTGCAGTTTTAGCCGGCGGTGCCAGCATTCAGCTAAACCCTTCCACTTGCAAAAGCCATAGACTGTCGTGTGTCCCGTCCAAGTGCGAGGCACACCTATTTTCACAAGCCCGGTCTTACAAGTCAGTCTCTCCTTCTGTCTGGACTGCAAGACAGCTTCTTCCGTGTGAAATACGCAAATGTACTACTCGCTCCACGCGCCACGTGCCCAATGATTAACTAGCTCCTAGCAGCCTGCCTTTTATCTAGCAGACATAGATTCTCAGGAGGCTCTTCCACGTAAAAAAAGCTAATATTTAACACGCTACACGCATACTGCCGTTCTCCCAAACTTCACTCCTGAGGTCTCTCTTCCGTTTGAGGCAGGCACAAAATATTCATGAGCCGCTTCCACGTAAAAGACGCTAATATTCTCATAAACCCCTTCCACGCGTCACACGCATAATACTCTAAACAAGCTCCTGCAGTCTCTTTTCCGTTTGAGAGCTCTAGGCACACATATCAAAGGACCCTCTTCCACGTAAAAGACACTAATATTATCATAAACCCCTTCCACCTTACAACTGAGTTGCTGCAATCTCTGAGCCGAGAGTCACAGATTTTCATGAGCCTTTTCCACGTGGAAGACACACATATTGTCACGAGCCATTGTCATTAAGTCTCTCCGCCATGCTGCAAGAGGCATCGAGTCTCAGAATCTTTGCCTCAGGCTGGTAGGCATTAAGAGACAGTCGTGTGGGCGAGCTAAGTCCTTGTTCATTGGCTTGCGCAGGACTAAGCTCACTCACGCAACTGACCCCAGTTCCTTTGTATCTAAGAGCCAAAATTCAGCCACGTGCCATGGATGCTCATAACGCCTTGTATCTTGCAAAAGGCGGCTTTTAAGACAAATTCTTATCAGCTCTTATCGACCCTTGTATCCTAACCCATTTAACCCCAGGGCCGCACTTCTAAACGTTGGAGGTTTCACCTAACGACTAGTACCAGTTGCAGGAGATGGATCGAACGTGATAATTCAAGGGTAATGCCAGATGAGCTTGGCGCCGTAGTGCCAGATGAGCTTGACGCCGTCAGCGCCAAGCTCATCTGGCACTACCCTTGAATTATCACATTCGATCCATCTGTTGTCGTGCGTCCGGGCTTTAATGGGTTAAGGTGCGGTGTGGTTTTCACGACCACACGCAAGAGACACAGATTCTCATGAGCCTCTGGAATCGCAGTCGCTCATGAGGATCCGTGTCTCTCGCTGAATGACTGAAACAGGGCCTATCAGCTTCATTGCAGCATTGTTTCGCAGGCATCGGCGGACCTTCATAAAAACACCAAGACAGCCTGCAACCGCAGTAAGCGCTCAGCATTAAATCTGTGTTTGTTTGCTAAAGGAGAATTAGTTTTACGTAGCTATTATATCCGTCCACCTCAAACCGACCTGGTGATCTAGGTCTCATCCCTTCACTGCTATTAAGCATACTGACTTTAAACATCACTGCTTAGTATGGCAACCCCAGTATGAAAAACAGGGGCAGACTGTCACGTATCGTCAGAACAGCTGGGAAGATCATTGGCCTATGACAGTACCCATTAGATGATCTGTACCATAGGGCTGTCCGAAGGAAAGCTGCTAGCGTTGTCAGCGATCCTCGTCGCCCACTATTTGATCAGTTTCAAATGCTACCATCAGGCAGACGATTCAACACGCCACTTGCCAAAAAGAATGTTTTAAGAAGTCTTTTATTCCAACTGCTGTCTCGACTTTTGAAGTCTTGTTTATAACAACGTGATATATAATATGTGATCTACTTAACATTACCTCCCATCTTGTGATAGATTGCTTGTGATAGATTACCTGTGATAGATTGCAGCAATGATAATTTTAATGGAAATTTCTTATAGTGTTTATTAGTGTCTTGTCTTGTTGTTTTATGACGAGCCAAAAGGCAAATTTCTGTCGTGCTTTGACTCGAACAGACAATAAAGTTGTATTGTATTGTATTGTATTGTGTCATATTGTATTGTATTGTATTGTATTGTATTGTATTGTACTATGCCCAGCAAAGTTTGTATTTCGGAAATAATTACATCCAGACCCCCAGACGGCCAAGGAACACGGATACAGAACAGCATCAGCAATAGGCATTAAAACCTGCGGGGGGTCATGTGGTTCTATGCCTCTTGCATTTGGTGACGGCAGGTTCACATTCTCTCGGTACTGAGGGAGCTAAGGCTGCGACTACGACAACGGCGATGGTGGTTTGTGGCTGTGGTGGTGGTGGTGGTGGTGGTGGTGCTGGTGGTGGTGCTTGTGGCATGTCGGTTTTTCTCCCCATCCTGTTCGTGCCCTCAAGCTACTGAAATAATCGATAACTGAACGACAGAACAAGTCGATAAGAAGACAAGCAGCCAGCCACTTGTGTCACACGCTTGAAGGTAAAGAAAGAATTAGCTTGGAGTTGGGTCGACCATGATAACTCTTGAGTAGTAGTGGCTGTAGTACAAAGGTTGCTTGTTTGTTTGTTGTTTGTTTGTTTGTATGCGGTTTGTTTTGTTGTTGTTGTTTTTTGTTTTTGATTTTTGGTTGTTTTATGGTGTTTGTTTGTTGTTGTTGTGGGTTTTTGGTTTTTATTTTGTTTTGTTTTTTGTTGTTGTTGTTGGTGTTTTTTTTTTTTTTTTTTTTTTGTTTTTTTTTTTTTTTGTTTTTTTTTTTTTTTTTTTGGGGGGGGCCTTACTGTGACGAAAATGATTGGTTGTTAAAGAGCTCATGGATTATCCACGAGCTTTTTTGTGACAATTTGTCACAGCGTTCGCATTAACTGGTAATTCTTGTACGAAAGTGCCAGCCAGCAGACGCCGTCAGTTAGAAAACAGAAATACCAGAGGTAGGTATACCCGTAAAGATGTTTAGAATTTAAAATGACGTTAATTGCGCTCGCCCACATACACTTCCCCCCCCCTCCCCCACCCTTATCCTCTTCCCTCCCCTCTCTCTTATCCCCCCCAACCCCAAACACACACACACCCGCACGCACGCGCGCGCACGCACGCACGCACGCACGCACGCACGCACGCACGCACACACACACACACACACACACACACACACACACACACACACACACACACACACACACACACACACTCACATACACACCCGTCGTTTGATTTTCCGAGGCCTAAACAGGAACCGATTTTGTTTCGGCAAGACGCTCGGCGCTATTTTGGCCCCGTGCTAATGAAAGAAAATACCGATCCAATAAACAAAACACACACACAAAATACTGTGTCACAAGGCTTGTGGATCTCCCAAATACACCTTCAATGAACTTTGCAGAAATTTGGAACAAAGTTCTCAGCGTTTCCGCTAGCTTGGTAAGAGCTGTCACGAAGGTCCAGGAACCACGGCAAGCTTTGTGACGACAAAAAGATTTGTGAACAAGACAGCGGCGACTCCAAGGATTTTTCATGAGGTTTGTGACAATTGTTACAGTGTCACCAACCTCGTTATAACAAGCCATTAACCCTCTTAATCCCACGGCTGCATTTTCAAACTTTTGGAGGCGCTATCTAACGACTATGTACCAATTGCAGGAGATGGATTCATCATGATAATTCAATGGTAGTGCCAGATGAGCTTGGCGCCTGAAGGCGCTAAGCTCATCTGGCACTACCCTTGAATTATCATGATCAATCTATCTCCTGCTGCAGGGTCCCGGGGCTAAATGGGTTAATGTCCTGTGGCAAAGAAAACTTACACACATTTTTCTTGGCCACTTCCGGCTGCAGATCAGAAACGTCAAGGAACTAGATTCCTGGAAAGCCTACAGAGACTAAATAAATCGACAGACCTCCCAGGGTTGAGGATCATGGATACAAGTGAAGTTCACACAATTCCTGCCGGTAAAAGGCACTGAGCACTGAAAGTTCCTGTAGTCATCAAAGACATACATTATACGGCACGCCCGTCAGAGACGAAAGGGACTCTATAATAGTCTATGCTAGGATCTATTGATTGACTTGACTTAAAACCCTTGTAAGCACTCTCCTGGTGCAGCTAGGATCTGTGGAAGCATGCATTTTGGACATTACGGCTGGAAGCCGTATGGTCCAAACTCACAGACCAGCACACATGTAAATAAGGCCTTGTCTTGCCAGGCAGACGCAGAGATATAGCCGCCATGTCTAATTGCTCACTGTCTGGTTATTTTCTGCAGACACGGATGTCGTTCCTAGAGGCACTGAAGCCAACATGGTTGTAGGCAATAAACTTTTGATCCCTTCGTTCGCTGCCGAGAAAAGATATGAACAACCACCCAAACTGCAAGAGGTATAGATCTTCACGAGCCCCCGCAGTAGCGGGGGCTCGTGAGGATCTATACCTCTTGCTGATTCCACTTTTACTTTACTTGTCCATGTCGCCTGTGGATTTTTGACCTATACTTTACGATGCTTTCAAAAATACAAATTTTGCCTCCACTGGCAGTAAAGGGGTTAAAATAATTATTGCACCTGTCTTTTCTAGATGGTTATCACCTGAGTACAATTTGTGTCGCCTATGTGTCAGATGACGTCAAATGTTCTATATCGTGTTCCGCGACCATGCCCTACATTCGGGGATTTTGCGACTGTGTAGCATATATAGAACCCTACACTCAGACCAGGGCCACATTGGAAGTAAATTCAGGCACAGCACTACGCTAAACGCAGTAGACCATTGTTGACGTCACTCGATGAAGAAATTTTGACGGCATGGCTGCAGCACTTCGCATTAAGGAGGCCCTTTCATGTTTATTGTAAGAAAAACCGGAGTGAGCAATAGGCGTGTGTTGGCTGCATCGAGTGAATCCAACCGTCAAACCGCTTAGACATGAAGTATGGATCATGCGACAGTGGGATAAATACGTACAACCCTGGCTTCTGATGATTTGCTTGCCTCAACTTGCTTTTGACAGACAGTTCTGGCTCCTGGGCAGAGCCTCGGAGCCAGAACTTGTGTGCCCAAAGCAAGTTTCGGCTCGTGAAACCATCACCACTCACGGCTAAACCCCTTCCTGCCACACAGACGTACATCTTGTTTCTGAAATCTGTGTTCACTGAAAGACCAAAAGCCTCAACTGTCCAAAGAACGTGGACACAAAGTGGTCCCAGCAAGAGGTATAGATCCTCATGAGCCCCCGCAGTCGCGGGGGCTCATGAGGATCTATGCCTCTTGCATTCAGATCGCGTTCATTGTTTTCTCAGCGGTGACAAGGTTAACATATATAGACACCTAATAATACTGTCCAAAGACCATGGAGACAAAGTGATCTCAGCAAGAGGCACAGATCCTCATAAGCCCCACACAACAGCGGGAGGCTCATGAGGATCTGCCTCTTGCAGTTAGATCGCGTTCACGTTTTCTCAGCAGTGAAGGGGTTAACGTACACATACATCTATAATGGTCGACCCATTTTCCCTCAAAATCCTCAACTGTTTTGCAGAGAACAGTCGCTGTCAAGGATTTGGGGATCTTGCGATCTGATCGTTCACGGCACTTGTGACTTGAGTGTGCTGTACGCTCGTCATGTCTTCACTCTCCAGCCAGATAAGTACAGAGGACACGGAATTTTGTCTGGTGATTAGAGTAATGACCGCTGTCTGCCGGGCCTTCGACCCTTCTTCTATAATTTGACACTAATAGATGTTCTGCCGTCTGTCTTTTTGTTTGACTTTAAGTTCTTTCATATAAAACGGGCATGGATTCTCGTGAACCTCTTGCAAGTCGCAGAACGCACGGAGTTTCTCAGAGCCTCCTCGTGTGTCCTCGAGAAAACGTTCTTCGTTTTGAAGATAGTGGTCGACCCTATATTTACTAACTCCGTTCGAGTTTGGCCTCAGTGATATGACGCTGACCCCTGAAAAAACGAACACTACCCAAACTGCAAGAGGTGTGGATCCTCATGAGCCCCAGCAAGCTGCGGGGGCTCATGAGGATTTATGCCTCTTGCTGAAACCGCTTTTGCGTCAATGCTCCTTGGAGGCTGCGGGGGTCTTTAACTGTCAAATTTGCAATCATGAAAAAAAAATCTGCGTCACTAGCAGCGAAGGGGTGCAAGAGGCATAGACTCTCATGAGCCCGTGCATTCGCACGGGCTCATGAGAATCTATGCCTCTTGCCGGAGGATACATACATTACCAGTTAACACTGAGGGAGGCATCCGATGTTGTTAGCCGTTTCTAGAGGACTGCAGTGCGCTGCTCTTTGAAAGGATTCTCCTCAGCAACTGCTAACTACATGACATATTCGACAGATTCGTTGTGATGTAAACTGTGGGGCTTCTCGTCTGAAACATTAGTTGGCTTCTGCTTTTTCAGTATTCCTTCACCAGTTGCACATTAAATGTACGACATTTTGCGCTATCTGCTGTTTTGCCCTGTTTTTTAACCAAAAAATTATTATTATTATTATTATTATTATTATTATTATTATTATTATTATTATTATTATTATACACTATTTTTAGAAAAGCGAGATTTTCATTGTATAAAATGACAATCTCGCTTTCCTAAACAAATGCCAACGCAGGGTAATCTAGACCCAAAAAGTGACACCCAAGCATGGAAAATGCAGAGGAGAACCCACCGGATGAGAACCCAACGGAGAAAAGAAACACGCTTAGAAAAGACAGTTACAACACAATTGTAACTGTCTTTTCTAAGCGTGTTTCTTTCTCCTCCGTTGGGTTCTTCTCAACTCAGAGAAGAACCCAACGGAGTACTTTCTGGACGGTCATAACTGCTACACACACTTCAATTTACTTCTAGTCAGAAATGGATTCAAACTTTAAGCCGACTTTATGATCTATTTTTCTTGCAAACGCACAGTACTTTCTGTATACTTTATATGGCTGCCCGAAAATTCATGACTGTTGAAGTGCTTCGAAAACGTGTTAGGTCTTACACAATCTGTCTTGTGTTTCACTCTTTCGATGCCGAGAAAAATTTAACACTAATCCAAATGCAATCACTTTGTATCAAAGTCCCGTTGACGACTGAGGATCTTTGACGTTGACGCTACAATGATTTAAAAACCGAAATCTGCATCCAATGGATTTGGAGGGTTGACTAGTACACGTGCACGTCAGTTTCCTGAAAGAACACTACGTATTCTGCGAGTGTAAAGCGGGACAGGCTCTGCCGCAGCAAACTATTGAAGTAATGATCTCTCGAAGCCCTTCAAGTACCATTACGCGTAAATTTGAAGACACATTTCAGCACCAGTTGTGTTTGTTATGCCTTGTCGATACACCTAATGAACTTTAACAGCAGTTGGGACACGCAGCAAAAACGCACTCGTAGTCGCACTTATTTATTCTGCCCAGCCGTTACACATACCAAGGGGAATTACTCAGCGTTGGACAAACAGTTAGATCCCCTGCCCCCGCCTATCAGGCACCCAATCGCAAGCCCACCGAGAAAAATACGCAGGTCATCATACAAAAAAAAATACAAGGCCATCATCTACATCCCAGGAGATCTAACTGTTTGTCTGTCCAGCGCTGAGTAATTCCTCTTGGTATGTGTACAGTTTTACCAGCGCTAGCCTCACCTGTCTGGTTTGTGAGTGCCCAGTCGTTAGCATGCCAATCTATTTTTAGCGGTTTCCCGTAATAAAAAAAAAGCGTTGTATTTATAGAACGGAGTGGATTCATTGTCAAATTACTTGATATTAAGACAGCATGTGCAGAACTGGATTGTGCTATGTCTAAATGAACCATACTAGACCCGTGTGTAGAGTTTCGTAACTGACCATCTGTTACTCGTGACAGAAGTGAATATTTGAACAGTCACGGCGGTAGGAAACCTTTAACAAAATCGTGTCTGGTCTCTTAACTACAATCTGTCGCTGTGTTCAAACGATGCAGACCTCCACGCATTCCCTCCACCTCAGTGAAAAAACTCGATGAATTCTGCTTGTGCGAAGGACTTGCTCTGTTGCAAGCAAACCTCGCCGAGTCAGATTCACTTAACCAGTTCAGTGCCGAGAAAATGTGAACACCACACAACTGCAAGAGGCATAGATCCTCATGAGCCCGCGCATTTGCGGGGGCTCATGGGGATCTATGCCTCTCACTGACTCCATTTTGAATCCATGTTACTGGGACAGCTAAGGCTTTTTGGTGTTGAATTATCGAAGATTGCAGAAACACACGGTCTGCTTCAACTGGTACTGAACGAGTTAAGAATTTCGAGTCGTGTCGCATCCGGATTCGCGGCTTTAAGCCGCGAATCCGGTTGCGGCACGTCTCGAAAGAGTTAATACAGCGAACAGGACTCACCAACTGGTACACAATGTTGCACTTCAGCAGAACGCACAGCGAATGGAAAATGTCCATTGAGCATTTACAACGCTGCACTTACAACGTACAGTAATTGGAAATTGTCCGACGAACAAAATGCAGCACTTATAATGTACAGCAACTGGGCACTATCCGTTGGAAAAAGAAAAGAAAAAGGTTGCAACCTGAAAATACAGCGACTGGAGATTGTCTGCAAAACAAATAGTATTGCACTTAGAACTGCAGCGACTAGAAATTGTCCACTAACTGTCCATTAAGCAAAATGCTGCACTTAGAACTTACAGCGGCTGGAAATTACTCTCTAAACGTACAGCGACTGGAAAATGTCCGATGAACAAAATACTGCGCTTTGAACGTACCGCGACTGAAATTTGTCCACTGAACAAAACGCTGCACTTAGAACGTAGGCGACGGCTGGAAATTAAAAGCTGAAGAAAATGTTGTACTTAGAACGTACTGTGAATGGAAATTGTCTACTGAACAAAGTGTTTCGCTTAAAACTTGCAGCAGCTGGAAACTGTCTACTTCAGTTGACAATTTCCGGCCGCGATATACATTGTAACTGCACAATTCTGATAAAATAACACACCAATGGACGGCAGCTGTGTTTCTACAATCTTCGTCAGTTCAACATCAAGAACCGCATGGATTCAAAGTGGTGTCAGCAAGAGGCATAGATCCTCATGAGCCCCCGCAACTGCGGGGGCTCATGAGGACCTATACCTCTTGCAGTTGGGTGTGTTCTAATTTTCCCGGCACTGAACGGGTTAAGTTTCTAACGCTCCCGCAATGAAACTCGTTGCTATAGTGTCCGCAGTCAATGCAAAATAGTGGAAGCAACGCAGCTGTTTATAACTGACCGGACGGGTCTGTGGCTCTTTGGCGACGCCTCATGGCTTGCCAGACAAGGAATTAATGGAACTACAGATCAGGACAAAGTGTCGCATCTCATGCTACCTTATTTCTTATGGGGGCGGGGGGGGGGGGGGGGGCGGAGTACAAAATAATGCCAATGTTACGATTGTGGTTGTGTTGTCCTGTGAGAGTATACATGTGTTAATCGTAGGAAACGATCTGATATTTATTTGAGCTATCATGGTTACGATTCACGTACCTTTTCGGTGGGATTTTTTTTTTTGTTCGCGCGTAAAGCGGAATTTGTTTTGTTATTGTGCTAAGTTTGTTCCGGAAGTTTCTAGCGAAGTCACACGGAGAAAAGCGGTCGATTTTTGTACTGTCTAGTTACGATGAGAATAGACTAGAATGTTACAGCAAAATCGCGCTCTGTCTAGTGACCTCGTGTGTGTAACATCAAAGCGTCGGCATCCTTTTGAAACTCGGTATCAGAGTGAGCCGCTCTTTTGGTCACAAGTTGTTTACTGTGAGCGTGAAGTGTTCAGCCTTTTTCTTGTGTGTATTGAAATTTTGTGAAGGTTCTCGAAGTTTCCGTACTGCCCACCATACTTTTGTGAGATGTCATTTTACCAAGGGTTTGGGGCTGAAGTGAGCAGCCAAATTTTTTGTAGCCTATTGTGGTTTTCTATAGGGTTCATGTTTTATCGATGTTTGTGAGTTTCAGTTGCGTAGATTATTTTTATTGGTTGAGTTGTTTGATTTTTCCTAGATTATTCTAGAAATTAGTGTACTATAAAAGATTGGTGCTGGGGAAGCACGTATATACATTGTCTTGCATTTGTCAGTTGTAGAGACACACAGTTATCGTAGGTATGTGGCCCATATAGGGTGTACATTGTAAAAGAAACAGCGTAACAGTGTGGTGTACGTTGTGTGAGGAACTTTGTGTCGGCAGTGTGGACATTGCAGAAGAGACTTTGTATCAGTGTTGATGCATTTGGAAATGCATTGTGTGGTGATCGCATCGCTGAATTAAAATATTGTTGGAACTGTTACTCCAGTGTAGCCTACATCCTTAAGCCACGTGTGACGGATTGCAGCTGAACGAGGTTTATTTAAAAGAACCTTACGTGCGTGCGTCTGGTGTGTTTATCATACTACGACTACAACTCCACCACGTAACAGCCAAAATGTTTTGTCTAACAGACGTTTTTCGGAAAGCAGAAGCAGGTTAAAATTGTACGTGTTTTGGCGAAAACAGAGGATTAAAAGCACGGACAAACATGCGATTTCGCATGTTTGTCTGGGCTTTTAATCCACTGTTTTCGTCACACACGTGCAGTTTAAATCGCATGTTTGTCCGGGTTTCTCCAATGTTTACGTCATCACCAACAAGAACAAAGACAAAAAGTGCAATCTCCACCTACTTCTGATTTTCAGAAATAGCCCATTTGTCAGAAATAGCCCATTTGTCAGAAATAGCCCATTTGTCCATTTGTCAGAAATAGCCCATTTGTCAGAAATAGCCCATTTGTCAATCATAAACTTTTTTTTAATATCGTACTTTTCCTTAACCCTTTCGCTGCCAGTGATCATGAATTTCGCGCCTGGAACCACTGCACACTGACACGCGAAATTTACATGGAGAACACAGTGTACCTGGGACCAGAAATAGGAACGAAGAACAGACACAGGACTAACAAGAGACACAAATCCTCATGAGCCCCCGCGACCGCGGGGGCTCATGAGGGTTCATGTCTCTTGCAGGTGTCTAGCGTTCGCCTCGCCCCCGCGGTTAAGGGGTTAACCTTCTTTGTCGAAGCGTAATTACACCTCTGCAGATAACGATCTGGCCATCGGATTCCACATCAGTGGGCACATTGTCGCGTCTGATATGTGAAATTAACTTACTTATCCAGAAAAAAAGATACTTTTCTTATCCCTCTTAACCCTTTCCATCCTGATACACTATTACTTGAAATATATTTGACTATGATAGTTCAAT
Organism: Semisulcospira habei; assembly: GCA_036245525.1. Lineage (NCBI taxonomy): Eukaryota > Metazoa > Mollusca > Gastropoda > Semisulcospiridae > Semisulcospira > Semisulcospira habei. The sequence goes on from BTPG01000006.1 coordinate 75,544,271, forward strand.
GGAGGTGCCAGAATAAAGCTATTCTGGCACCGCCTTTGAACTAAAATGGCTGATCTGTCTTGTGATCTGTAATACGACAACGAGCAAACTTAAAAACGAAATCAGCCTCAGAATGTAATGGGTTAAGGTAAAAGCCTATCTCCTTTGTCATAAACCACATTTGCTCACAAAAAGAGCAATGGCCCATTTGACCAGTGATGTAACTCAGTATCGTGTAGTCTTGTCTCTTGGCTTGACTTCGCGAACGAAGATTTTATAGGAGTTGCCCACGACGTCTGCAGGCTTGTTCGTGGCTGCGGAGGCTAATCCGGGACAGGCAGGTTCGACCGCAGTGGCTGCAGGGGGAGGTATGGCCAGGGTTCTGAGTTGCGGCATCTCTGTTTTTTTCTCCTGAGCCGCTTGTCCTTAAGGCTAGCTCTGCGAGAGTCCTCAAAGGAGACAGCTGCCTTGTAAATGGTGGAGCGCCAAGTGTCACGGTCCGCAGCAAGCGAAGACCACTGGTGGTGGTCGATTTGGCAGGCACTAAGTGACTTTTTGAGACAGTCTTTGTATCTCTTCTTTGGTGCCCCTCTGTCACGGTGTCCAGTAGCAAGCTCGCCGAACAGGGTCATCTTTGGTAGGCGATGATCCTCCATCCTGGAGACATGCCCCGCCCAGCGGAGCTGTGTCCGCAGCAGCAAAGCCTCGATGCTCACAGTTTCAGCCTGTTCAAGGACCTCGACATTGGTGACATAGTCACTCCAGTGAATGCCCAGGATGGTGCGCAGGCAGCGCTGGTGGAAGCGTTCAAGGAGTCGTAGTTGGCTGCGGTAGAGGGCCCAGGACTCGGAACCATACAGCAGGGTGGTGAGGACCACAGCTCTGTACACGCTGATCTTGGTGCCTGTTTTCAGCTGTTGATTGTGCCACACCCGCTTGAAAAGTCGCCCGAAAGCGCTGTTCGCTTTTGCCAGCCTGCTGTCAAGCTCCTTGTCCAGCTTGGCGTCCGACGTGATAATGCAGCCAAGGTAAGTAAACTGGTGCACTGACTTTAGTTCAGACTCGCCAATGGTGATGTGAGGAGGGCGATACACTGTCTTGGGTGCCGGCTGATGGAGGACCTCTGTCTTTTTCAGACTGACCTCGAGTCCAAAGAGCTGGGCAGCGTCTGCGAAGCAGGACGTGATGCGCTGCTGGGCTCTCTGTGTGTGCAACGAGGGCAGCGTCATCAGCAAAAAGCAGCTCACGAATCAGTTGGTCTAGGGTTTTCGTGTGGGCCTGCAGTCGTCTGAGGTTGAACAGGCTGCCATCGAGACGATACCTGATGTACACTGCATCGTCATCATCGAGGTCCACTGTGGCCTGCTTCAACATCATGCTAAAAAATATGATGAAGAGGGTCGGTGCCAGCACGCAGCCCTGCTTTACGCCGTTGAGAATAGGGAATGGTTCTGAGAGGTCATTGTTGAGTCTGACCTGGCCTTGCTGGTCCTCGTGTAGCTGGACAATCATGCTGAGGAACTTTGGGGACAACCAAGTCGCTCCAGGATCTGCCACATGCCTTGCCTGCTCACAGTGTCGAACACTTTTGTTAGGTCGACAAACGTTAAGTACAGCCCTTTGTTCTGCTCGCGGCACTTCTCCTGAAGCTGTCTCAGCACAAAGACCATATCGGTGGTGCTCCTGTTTGCTCTGAAGCCACACTGGCCCTCTGGGAGGTGGTCTTCAGCGATGGCAGGTACCAGCCGATTCAGGAGCAGCCTTGCAAGAATTTTCCCAGCAATGGACAGCAGGGTAATTCCCCGATAGTTGGAACAGTCAGACTTCTCGCCTTTGTTCTTGTACAGGGTGATAACGACAGCATCACGGAGATCCTTTGGTAGTGTTCCTTCCTCCCAGTTAGCAGAGAAAGAGGTCATGGAGCTTGTTGTGCAGTGCTGTGCCTCCATGTTTCCAGATCTCTGGCGGTATTCCATCAATGCCTGCTGCTTTGCCACTCTTGAGCTGGTGGATGGCTGTGAGGGTCTCTTCGTGTAGTAGCTGATGAGAAAATGTACCAGACATCAGCTAATGGAGGGACGGATAAAGTGCTGTATCTGACTTTACATTAACCGTGATGTGCTCTATCAAAAAGGCGACAAAGAGTGTTTTTGGACATTATGAGTTTTTGGTACCCTCTACTAGTGCAAGAAACAAACTTTTCATTGATATTTGAATTATTTCAATAATGGGCTCTGTCAGATAGGTGACAAAGTGTGTTTTGGACATTATGAGTTATTCGTATCCTCTTAGTGCAAGAAAAATCTGTTCATTGATATTTGAACTATTTAAATGATGGGCTCTGTCAAAAAGGCGACAAAGAGTGTTTTTGGACATAATGAGTTATTGGTATTCTCTAATAGTGCAAGAAACAAGCTTTTCGTTGGTATTTCAGTACCTTGTTCCAAATCAGAGTTATGCCTTGCCAAAGACTGGCAATGCAGAGGCCGCCATTTTCAGAAAATGAGCTTTGAATGCGCTTCAGCTGCACAGTGAAAGACTAAGACTGCTAGCCTTATTTCATTTTTTTAGGATAAGATAAGATAAGAAAACTGTATTGATCTCGCGAGTGGAAACTTCAGGTCTGATATAATACAAACCGAATATAATACACACGTATCACATACAAGATCATAAACAATTATGACAAAGTTCATTAACTCATTTAGCCCGACGGCCGCATTTCCCAAAAATTGGAGGCGTCATCTAACGACTATGGACCAGTTGCAGGAGATGGATCGACCATGATAATTCAAGGATAGTGCCAGATTTTCTTGGCGCCGACAGGCGCCAAGCTAATCTGGCACTACCCTTAAATTATCATGGTCGACCCATCTCCTGCTGTAGGGCTTCGGGGCTGAATGGGTTAAACAGTAAACATACACACATCCAAATACTGTCATAATTATCTGTAGCTGACAAAATCGATATCGCCAATCATGTAAAGAATCTCGCACCTCAGTAATCACGGCTGTGGCTGTCGCTGGCTTCACTTGCAATCCGCCTGTTTTTATCATTCATCAGGCGGACTGCACGCGGAACGAACGAATTGCCGTAGCGCTGTGTTCGCTGGTCGCAGACCCTGAACTTTTCACTTTCAAACTGCCGGTTGAGGAACTCATCACTCAGATGATGGGTAGGGTCATTGGCAACGCAAGACGCCTTTACCACGTGCCTGTCACATTCACAGCATTAAGACTGTTACACGAAGTAGACAATGCCGTATCAAGCAGTACAGCTGTGTGAATGATTAGCTTGACCTTTGGATTTTGCTCTTTTCTGCCATTTCAGCTGAGCGACTTTTCCACCTTGGTGTCAGAGTCTATCACTTAAAATTCTTACTTATCTGAAGTACAAATGTTCCCGCAAGGGTTTCATGTGAAAGGAAAACAGAAAATAGAGGTTGAAAACCCTTTAAGTATGAAACATGAAACACGAGGTTTCGGACCAGAGACCCTTCTTCACGGTGATATGGAAACAACGTAGAACAGAAAAGAACACGTGTGTTCTTTTCTGTTCTACATTGTTCCATATCACCGTGAAGAAGGATCTCCGATCTGAAACGTCGTGTTTCATGTTCAATATTTAAAGGGTTTTCAACCTCTCTTTTCTGTTTTTCTTATTATCATATCTTTTTATGGAGTAAAACAGCAGAAAATTAAGGAATTAAAAACTAGCGCGAAACTGGCGATTACATAATAACGGAATTAATAAATGCCTGTAATTTTGCAAGACGATCAATATGTATTGCAGCTCCGCGGTAGGCAGCCTTCCAACAACAACGCACTGTAATCATCAGTGTGTGCACACTGGTTGTTTTCCTCGATTTGCTACCGCTGATAAGCGGTAGATAGAGGGAGACTGACACCCAGTGTGTCAGTGTACGCTGGTCTGTGGTTTTAGACAGGCACATATATAACTGCTGTTGTTATCGTTGTCGTCGCTCTTGTTGTTTTTATTGTATTGCTTTTATCATCGTCTTTGTTGTTGCTGTCGTCGACGTTGCTGTTGTCGCCGTTGTTGTCATCGTCGTTTGTTGTTATTGTTGTTGTCGTCGTCGGTGTTCTTGTTGTTATTGCCGTTGCTGTTGTTGGTTGTCGTCATCGTCGCAGTCATCGTTGTTGTTTCAGCTAGTGTGCATGGGTGCGTCTGTGTGTGTGTCTCTGTCCGTCTATCGAAGGGCGCACACATTCGCCGGTCAAGCCATAATTGCTCGAATGCTTTTTACAATCGCTCTAGTTAATGCGCTGATGTACCACGCGCGCGCGGGCGATAAAAGGTGAATGTCAAACGGCGTCTGTGTGATATATCACGTTGCCCCATTACGTGCAGTTTCCAGGTTACTAAAAGCAAGATGCAGTCGCGCACAATTTTCCTCCAGTCCCCAACGTACACTCAGCACCCAATAACCTACTCCGTGTAAGGAATACAGACGTAGAGTGGTCCAGCAAGAGTGTGATGAAGCTCTATGCTTGTGCATAGTGCTCGCACAATAGGATTAGTACGGTACGGTTTTTTTTAACGGTTTGTTTGTGCCGAAAGTCCGTGGCCTGCTGCCCACGTGGAATATGTAAGACATGGTTAGCACGGGATTTTTTAGTGAGTTCTGTTTAGTGAGTTTTAGGCGGAAGCTGTGACTGTTAGAGGTCTAGATCGGGAGTGCGGGCTGTTTTGTCGTATGGAACGGTTGTTGAGTTACCTAGCCCGCATTCCAAGACTCTGAAGCCTAGATGTCAGGTATGTTTCTATAAACGTAGTATTGATAGTTGTTTAGTTAAAGACAGTATGCGTGGTAAGATTAATGTGGTTGTATAGCGGTGTTCCGGTTTGGTTTAGTTATAGTATGTTTAGAATTCGGTGAAGTAACCGGTGTTTCTGTATACATTTGTTTACCGAGTTAGATGACTAAAGGAATATGAAGTGTGTATGTCTAAGCCGCTAGGAAGATAGTACGTGGTTGGTTAAGCATAGTCTTTTCCAGGGTATAGAGTAATGTATAGCAAGAGTGTTAGGCTATAGTCTGTTTCAAGATAGTGACAGAGATATGGGGGTGATACGAAGATAGTTTATGAAGCACGTGTGTGTGTGTGTGTGAATGAACGTGTGAGTTATTTGTATCAGCCAGGTTACGTGACGTTTCTCATTGATCCAATATGTTGTGTGTTTAGCAAGTGTTACGTTGGGACTTTTGTCTATTCAGAGTTCTTGTAACGAGAGTGGAAGACGGACGCCGAGACGTCGAGTCGCAGGTGGGACCTACGTGAGGTCATCCCTCCAGCTCTTCTGAGAGTGAGTCTGACTGGGGACCAAGACACCCAAGTCCAAGTGAGAACTGAGTACCGTACGAGAACGAGGACGTCCGTGCCCAAAGAGAGACAGGACGGCAACAAGCGTACGACGAAGGACTTTCACGCCTAGACCTAGACGTGAGAAGGACCAACGTAACCAGACAACAACATCAAACAGGTTGGAGGCAATGTGAGACTAAGACCTAACCTGGCAAAGATACTGTGATACGTGTGTGGTGTGATAGTAGAATATTGTATATAGTTGATAGTCATTTAAGTCATTCTTTTTCATTTATACTGTATAAAGGTTACTTTAGAAAGGGAGCCCGTGTAGTTTGTTTTACCGCATGAATGCGCCCGTCTGAGTCAGTGGCGGTGTATGCGTCTGTTGCGTGAGAGTCTGTGCGTACGACTGTGGGCAAGTCTGCGTGCGTTACAAAGAGTGAGGGGGCTTATGAGGATCTATGCATCTTGCGTTTGGTCGATATGGTCTGGGTCTGTGTCACCGTCTGACGCTCAACGAATACTTCCATCTTCCATCTTGTGCGAATTTGTTTATTAATTTTGTATATATATTTTTTCCATAACAAAGAGTGGTAGACGTCATCGTAATACAACTGTTATTCTCTGCAATTATGGACACTTGCTCAGTGTTTTCAGATTCAAGTAGCAGGCATAAAGCATAAAGCATTTCTGTTTGATAGATATTAACCTCGTCACTCAGCCAGCGGACGCAGATTGCGCGTCTGGAATCTTTGTTGATCAACGCTATTTTGAAGAACCCTAGCTGTCCATCTAGCGTGGCTGCAAAGACAGTGTTGTCAGCAAGAGGCATAGATCCTCATGAGCCCCCGCAATTGCGGGGGCTCATGAGTATCTATACCTCTTGCAGTCGGGTGGCGTTGTAAGTTTCTCGGCACTGAACGGGTTAAACACATCAGGACCAATACACGCACTGCCTTAAAAAAATTTCAAACGACGAGAAGGGACAGGGTTTGATGAGCATGGAATAAGAGTATTGTCTTGGAGACGGGGAGAGGAGGTTGGGGAGGGGGCGGGGGGGGGGGGGTTGGGGGTTGGGGTGTTGGGGGGGTGTGTTGGGGGGGTGGTCTGACAGTAAAAGAATAGATGCCTGTTAGAAGCCTGTTTGTACTAAAAGCATTTGTCTGCCCGTACAAAAGAGAAGAGAAGATAAGAGCAGAGAAGGGAAGGGAAGGGAAGAGAAGATGAGATAAGATGAGATGAGATGAGATCAGATCAGATCAGATAAGATAAGGAAAGATAGATCCGATGAACTTTATTGTCATATGCATAAACATTAGGAAATTGCTGTAGCAAATAAACGAGCATCCAAAGGAGGTAAGGCCCAAGCGTACTCGGGCACTCCGAAGCCAGAACGAAGTAGAGCCCTGCCCTACCAGTCCGTACTGTTCCCTATCCCCACTAAAATCCTCTGTTTCGTGTTGAAAAGTACACCACTGCCTTTCAGCCGACTCGTACTGATTCAGACACAATGATCTTCCGCTGTTGAGTGCTGGTCTGTACGCAAGCCGTAGGGTCCAAAATCACAGACCAGCACGTATTTTTAGTCCCTGAGTGGGCGCCCTCCGATAGATTGCGAAAATCATAGATCCTCGTCAGCCGCCCCCACCCCCACCCCCTCGATCCCTCCCCGCCCCCCCCCAACCCACCGCCCCCAACCCCACACGAACACACACCTCCCTCTCCCCGCATACCTGATGACCTTTTGCTGGCCTCATTTATTCATGTATGTGTTTTAACCCTTTCGCTGCCATTGATCACGAATACCGCCTCTGAAACCACTGCACAATGACTGATACAGGTGTACCATAAATAGGACCAAAACAAACCCAACAAGACTAACACATAAATCCTCATGAGCACCCCGCGACCGCGGGGGCTCATGAGGATTTATGTCTCTTGTTAGTCTTGTTGGTATATGTCTCTTGCAGCTGGTTAGCGTTCGCCTTGCCCCGGCAGTTAAGGACTTAAATAGCAGGATGCTGCCGACCTTCCGGCCTACACTCCGAATACGTTATGGCCTGATCGAACTTGTACACGTAAACATTATCATTATTGAATACTCACAAACCAGATAGGTGTGGCTAGCGCTGGAAGAACTGTACACATACCAAGGGGAATTACTCAGCGCTGGAATCTTGGTATGTGTACTCTCATTATTGACATGCGCGCGGTATATGGACGCCCATTATTGGTCAGGCGTGGTGTTGTTACCAGAATAATGATACATGCGCACAGTCACATAGACGTCAGTAAAAGAAATGTAAGCACAAAAAGGCAATGTATAATTACTGATTTCCTATTCCTAAAAAAGAAAGAAGATATTTAAGTACAAACACGTATGTACAAGTGTGCGCGCGCACACACACACACACACACACACACACACACACACACACACACACACACACACACACACGCACACACACACGCACGCACACGCACGCACGCACGCACGCACACACACACACACGCAAACACACCTACACACACATGCACAAACACACACACACACGCACGTACTCACACACACGCACGCACGCGCGCGCACACACACACTCACACACAAACACACACACACACTCACTCACACACGCACGCACACACACAAACACACACACACACTCACTCACACACGCACACACACATACACACACACACACACACATACACACTTTGTTTTCGTTTTGCTCTGGTCTAAATACACAAAGAAGATTGCATACCTATTATTTACATTAATGGCAGGTGTGAACCGACACAGGTCAATATCCGAGCCCATAAAAACACCCAGATGGACACAGTATATCCAGCCGAAATAAGCTTAGATTCGCAGGGGCTCATGAGAATCTATGCTTCTTGTGGGTAAGGTTCGGCCCCATCTACATCCTCAGACGGAGGTATCACCCGGGGGTAGCAAACTGCACAATTACATATTGTACATATTTACCATGCTAGCGATTTCATGGTTAGTTGTGCTGGCACAGATGCAAGCTGATTCACATCGTATTGTGTAAAACCATCCTTGCTGGAAAAGGTTCCGACGAAAGAATGCTTAGCTCATTCAACCCGACGGCCGTATTTCCCAAATTGTGGAGGTGTCATCTAACGACTATGCGCGAGTTGCAGGAGATGGATCGAGCATGATAATTCAAGGGCAGTGCCAGATTAGCTTGGCGCCTGTCCTTGAATTATCATGGTCGACCCCATCTCCTGCTGTAGTGCGTCAGGGCTGAATGGGTTAAAAATTATGTAAGCACCGTATTTCTGTTTGATGAGATTGACAGTTAACCCATTTAGCCCCAACGCCTTGCAGCAGGAGATGAATCGACAATGATAATTCAAGGGTAGTGCCAGATTAGCTTGGCGCCTGCAAGCCCCAAGCTAATCTGGCACTATCCTTGAATTATCATGGTCAGTCCATCTCCGGCAACTAGCACGTAGTCAGTTAGTTATTGGTGTTTAACGCCGAGCAGGCGACTAAGGCCATCTGACGGCGGAGGCACGCAGTCGTTAGGTAAACAATTCCAAAATTTGGGACATGCGGTTGTGGGATTAAATGGGCAAAGAAATGTACCCAATGTTTGTCACAGCATGTGTACAAGGTGCGAGCTGACAAAATGTGTACCGGACTATTCAGTTCATTATTTTTTCTTTTAATTGAGGAATGAAAATACCTGTCAAATAAAAACGCGCATGTAATTACAGGTGGATTTCTTTTTACCGAAATAATACAGAAGACAAAGAAACAAAAAGAAAAAAAGCAGCTGATAACAAACGTAAAGGACTGCTTAAACAAATAAAAGAGAGATTAAAATATGCAAAAGAAATGATAAATTAGGACTACAACGTCCAAAAGCACGGTCCAGCATACACATAAATTATACTGACGAGCAAAAGAAATGCGACTTCAGTGTTTCCGATTATACCAGTGGTGTCGCACATCTTTAGCTCCTCAGAGTATACATGATTCTATTCATAACTGTCAACGAAAAGCATGCCTTACCTGAAGAAGCATAGAGGCTCGTTACAGCATAAAATTAGACCGGTCAACCACGGTGCCGGTCTTGACGAACTTCGTTCCACAGCGCGCAACGTACATCAATGTACACACTCACACAGAGCTAAACACAACCACTGTCTAGCGGAACAGATAGTCACCAGTAAGCAATGCATTTACCACAAGCATGGGTTGAGAAACGCGCGGGGAGCAAAAACCAAACAACAACAACAACAAATTGGAAAACAACACTGCACAATCACTATCTGTACAGTATCAACAATAACGGAGCAGCAGAATTTTTACAACACGGACAGAGACGCGTTTTTATGATAACTCAACGTGCAATATGTACGTCTTCTGTAAATACTGTGCATTAACCCATCTAGCACAGGCGCGGGAGATGGATCGACCATGATAATTCAAGGGCAGTGCCAGATTAGCTTGGCGCCGTCAGGGTCGATCCATCTCCTGCTAATGGTACATAGTCGTTAGGGGACACCTCCAAAATTCGGGAAAAGCGGCCGCGGGGTCGAATGAGTTATTGAACACACATTTTCAAAACGCGTTTCGTAGTTTATGTTTACGATATGTTCACTGCTACAATGACGTAACGTATGCGGTTCGGCGTTGTAGTGTTTTTTTTTTTTTGTTTTTCCCTCTCTTCTCCCTCTCGGGGGGGGGGGGTATCCCTTCTTCTTCTTCTTCATAATAAGTGACAGCTGTACTTTGTTACACATCGTGCAAATAAAACATGCAAAACATGTTTCTCGCCCCCATGCCTGTGGACAGATATGAAGAGCTACGTACCCATTTGCCAGTGAGCTGCCTGCAAAAATCTGCCGCCTGATCTATCTGTATAACGAGTTCCAGACGCGTCCAGGTGTATCAGACAGATACTGCGAAGCGAGAGTATTGTACACGCACACTTTAAGGCTTTCAGTGGCTGCGGTCACGACTAGAAGTAGCGTGATCTTCCATTGTTTTCGCGGTAGGCACTCCGCGCGAAAGAACACTGAGTATGGTTGGCAGGAACTTGCAGGAACTGGCAGACACTGGTACTTTAACGTGCGTTTGTGCTGGTATGTGATTTTGGACCTTGCGGTTGGAAGCAGCAAGATCCAAAATCACGGACCAGCACACATGTAGAATTATAGAATAATTGGATGGAAATGATTGTCTTATTCTACACCTGCGTATTTCTCTGTGGGCTGGCGATTGGGTGCCTGATAGGCGGGGACAGGGGATCTAACTGTTGTCTGTCCAGCGCTGTGATTCCCCTTGGTTTGAGTACTGACAATTCTGCCAGCGCTAGCCTCACCTATCTGGTTTGTGAGTATCATGCTTAACGAGTAGTCACGAGTTAGCTGTCGTCCAAGAAGGTTCAATGGTAATCTGGCCGGCCTAATCAGGAGCTACCTGGTCGCAATGGATGAATCACCAGGTACCTTCAGGATTCCGTTTTAACTCATTCGAGACGAACGGCACCGGATACGCCGCTGAAGCCTAGGAATCCGGCTGCCGTTCGTTTCGAATGAGTTAATGTGTGATGTGCGTGACATGGGAAAGATTAAGGGGGAGGGAAGAAGCGGTGGGGGGGGGGTGTTGGCGGGGAGGATGTTACGACTACAGGGTTTTGAGACTTAATCATACGAGAGTGGTTACATTATGCCTTGAAACTCGTTCCCTCTGCCATCTCTTGACCCCTTCACTGTTGAGAAAACATTAACACGCTCCAACTGCACGAGACATAGATCCTCAGGACACCTTATCGTATCCATATTCCATGTACGACCGTGGGGCTATTTGCCGTTAAATTAACAAATATTTTTCAGTAAAACACAATCTGACATAAATGGCAGCGAAGGGGTTAAGATTGGCAGGTAGAAGGAGCTTCGGCGAGACTTTTCATTGGTCTTACACATTTCCGTTTGCCAGTACAGTGATACCAGTACAATAATCTTCTTTTCTGCTGAATTAACACTAAACACTTTAATTACCTATGCCACCTTATAATGACATTTTTACCAACAAACGACCTTGAATGTGCCTTCATCAGTCGCATAATTTCTTTCTTATCCGTACAGTGATTGCCTGGCACAATTATCTTTTTTTCTGCTGAATTAACTCTATATGCTGTAATTATCAAAGTACCCCGTTTCTCGCAGAATGACATTTCTGCCAACCATACATCGCTCACCCAATTTCCTGCTAACGAATTACGACATCCGTTAATGGGAAAAAAACGGTGGCAGCAAAGCGGGAAGAGGAATGCTGGGAAGATTCAGTAATGGCTCTCATTCATTGTGACATGTACACGGATCGAAGACATTCCGTAGACGTAGATATGGACAGTGGCTTTTGTAAGCGAACAAAGTCAAAGATTGTCAAGGATATTATCGGTGACGCAAATACGAAAGCCGTGCTTTATCGTTCTATTTATGGAGTAAAATTTTACAAAGAGTCTGAATGGCTTCGTCTACGTGTGCGGTTCCAGATGGCCTGTAGGTGAACCCTGTCTTGACTTATGCTTTACAGTATGACTGATATGGCTCGAAAATGATAGTTCAAGTGTGGTGCCGGAACAGTTCCAAACTGTTCCGGTACCACCCTCGAACTACTACGGAATGATCAGTCATGGCTGAATTGCTGTATAGACTTCAGAGTACTACGCTGAAATATTGGAACTTCGACCAAAGGCTCACTGCCAACCCTCAATGGCATACAATAAGTTTGTTGTTGTTGTGCATGTACACAAAAGTGCTATTGTGATTGTGTAGGCCTACAGAGGTAAAGTGTGACTTAATAACGTTCCCCTCCCCTCCGCCACTCCTCCTCCTCCTCCCCCTCCTCCTACCTACCCATCCCCAATCTCCATGCACCACCAACCCCCCCCCCCCCCCTCCACCTATCATCTCCCCTTCCCCAACCACCTCCATTGTTGCGATAGCCTGTGATCGATAAGGTGAAATTCTGTTGCCTAGAGAAATTATATCCTTCCACACGCGGCATAGATCCTCATGATGCCATGCAGTTGAAGAGATCAGGAGGCTCTATACATGTTGCTAGAGCAATGAGCATAGAGCTGCATCAGTCCATCAGACCTCAAGCTGGTTGAGCCTAAGATCGGATGGGAATTGGTGAGTGGGGAGAGGGCAGGGAGCTGGGGGGGGGGGGGGGGGGGAGAGGGAGAGGGGGGAGGGGCGGGGGGTTTACATCGTCTTCACCGAAAACGCGGGTAATTTGTTTGCCTCGGTGGGTGTGATAGTGTACGTGCGTGTGGAATGTGTCCCAAGTGAGCAAACGGACCTCGGCCCGACCTTTGTGCCTGAGGATTTTCTACTTTCTGCATCGGGTATGGAAGCGAACCAGTTAACCCTCTTAACCCCAAGGCCCCGTTTCCCAAATTTTGCAGTCGTCATATGACAACTATGTACCAGTTGCAGGAGAAGGATGGACCGTGATAATTCAAGGGTAGTGCCAGATTAGTTTGATGCCTGAAGGCGCCAAGCTAATCTGGCACTGCCCTTGAATTATCACGGTCCATCCGTCTCGTGCGGTAGGGTCTTGGGGCTAAATGGCTTAACCCTGTCACTGTCAATGAACTCAGACAGTGTTTCTAAAATCACGATTGTAAATTCAACGACGAAGATCCCAAGCCGTCAAAAGAACGTGGACACGCAGTGGTTTCAGCAAGTGGTATAGATCCTCATGAGCCCCCGCAATTTGCGGGGGCTCATGAGGATCTATACCTCTTGCAGATGGTGACGAGACGCGACCTGTTCATTGGTGACGCCGCAGTAAAACAGTTGAAAAAAGTAATGAATACAAAAATAAACTATTTTGCGAGAGTGTTCCCGATCGAATATTACGAGTCGACGATATCCTTTGGGAAAGAACATGACAGTATCTGCCAATGAGCAAATGGTCTTTGTACACCGGCCCGAAAACTTTTCATCTTCCGTCAGAAAATAAATTTCTGAGTGTTCAGAACACGCGGGAAAGAACAAAAATGCCCTAGGAAGGCTAAAACACGGTAAGTCTGTTTTTGCGAAAAGCGAGATTTTCATTGTATTACAATAAAAATATCGCTTTTCACAAAAGAAGACATGCTGTCTTTGGCCTCTATCGGACACGAATCCAACTCATAAGCTACCTTCATTGAGCGAGATTGTTCCTGTTTCGAAAAAAAGCTATAAAAAAACAAACCAATGGCTTCCATACGCCTTAGTGCCTAAACCACACTGTAGCAATGTGTGACAGTAGTAACAGTTCTTGTTTAAAGCAATCTATTCCATGGCAGGCTTTGCTAAAGTTCGCCGATACAACAGGTTATCAATGTTGTCTTGACACAACTAAGACTTTTCTATCCTATCCACAATCCACCTGAGTAAGCACACGTACTATAGGTTACCTACTGCCATTTGAGCGTAAAGAAAGGAACTCTTCTGCGTGCGAAGTAGAAGAAGAGCAGAAAAGTCTTCCACATTTTACGACATTCATACTTCGTAATTTAACTCATTCTATCCCAGACACATCACAGGAAGATAAGGATCGACCATGATAGTTCAAGGGTGATGCCAGAATAGCTTGGCGCCATAGGCGCCAAGCTATTCTGGCATCACCCTTGAACTATCATGGTCAATCTGTGTCCTGCAGTGCAATGCAGTCTTCAGAGGACAACGGCAAAGTTCTGGGATTTCGGTGTTGGGGTAGAAAGAGTTAAGTTAGCCCTTTTGACCAGCATAATTGTAGACATACTAAGAACGTTTATAGAGGAGATATTACGATCTGTCAACCTGAAGGGTTCACAGATTGCAGCATCTCCTCTGTAATATATCTCTATCTGCCTGAAGTAGGTCGCTTTAAAGTAAGTTTGGTCACTGAAATGAACAAACAAACAAAAAATGTCAGAGTGCACGCAAATCATGCAAAAATATCAGAGTGCAAAGAAAAGGCAGCCTACCTGTGACGTATTCACCTCAGCTACTGTGGACTGGGAGTCTAGTATTCCTCGTCCAGCTAGATTTTGGTTGCAAGCCAAGCGACATTTCTCGGCTGAACCCGTGAGGAGATTGCATTCCAGATTCTACTTGTGCATTGTCGCGCTTTCCTTCTCTTCCGGCGCCAAAGGGCCGAGTTTCTGAAACCACTCCGTCATCGAATGGTATAAAGAGGGATAAAGCAACTTCCAACACAAACTGCAGAAGATATATCGACCACAACAGCTCAGGTGTACTGCCTGATCACCTTCGCGTCAGTTTTAGCTCAAAGGCAGTGACTGATCAACTAGGCGCCTCCAGGCGTCAAGCTGATAAGTCACTTTCCTTGAGCTGTTATGGTGGATTCAAGATTTATGAAGAAATGTACTTAAAGAAAAAAAAGTGTTGATTTTTTTTTAATTTTAATTTTTAAAAAGCTCGCTAAAAACTGACAAAAACAACAACAACAAAACTCGCATTTCAAACCAGAAAGCATCATCTAGGTGTCCTCTCTCATAGAAATCATATAACCTAACCCCTTCACTTCCGAGACAAGATGAACAACATCCAGCTGCAACAGGCGCAGATCCTCATGAGCCTCCGCAGTTGCGGGGCTCATGATGATCTGCGCCTGTTGCTAAACCACTCTGCATCCACGTTCCTCTGATGGCCAGGGATCTTTGACGCTGAATTTACAACTATTTCAAAACCTTATACAGTTTGCGTCCAGTGGCATTGAAGGTAAACTAAAAATCGACAAATACAATAACAAAATAAGTCCAGAAAAATACAAATCTGTTACTTGTGGGGAGGGGGGGAGGGGGGTATTGAACGGACGATTCGAATATGCGATCCATATAGCGCTGAAAGTGAAAAAGAAAAACAGCTCTAGCAAAAACTGACGCTGCGGAAAATACTGCAGCCTGAATGCTCGAGGGTCACCTTCTCCTGAGAAACACACACGTAAATCAACGCAGCCAGCAACAGGTTAAGATGTGTCTGAGCTTTTTATCAGGTGAAAGAATTGACTTCGAGGCTGTCTCGACAAAACGAATCGTGAGAAATGGCTGTGGGTTTTTAAGGTAAGTTATTTTTGCCAAAAATATGATCGAGGTAATGGGCTTCTGTTATTGCTTATCTTCTGTGCTTTCAGCAGAGATTAGCCATTACGTACAAGCAGCAGCGTCACAAGATATTTATCAACGGGATGGGGCGTGCGGGTGGGCAGTATGCTTGAAAGGTTAGTTTCTAGTCTCCAAACATCATTGTTCAGGGGGGGGGGGGGTGGGGGGAGGGGGGAGGGGGGAGGGGGCAGGCGACAGTTTCCAGGTTAAAAAATATTAACCCCTTCCCTGCCGCTGTACGTACACTGTACCTACATTTTGTTTCTGAAATCTTGGTTCATTCAACGACCAAAAGCCAACACCGTCCAAGAAACATGGATACAAACTGGTCTCAGCAAGAGGCATAGATCCTCATGAGCCCCCGCAGTCGCGGGGGCTCATGAGGATCAGTGCCTCTTGAAGTTGGATCGTATTCACTTTTGTTCTCGGCAGTGAAGGGGTTAAACATAAATATACTCATCTTTCGTTCGCCCAAAATACTGGTGGTACCATGGGATACTCTGTGCAACAGCTCCCCCCCCCCGGCCCCCCCTCCCGGCCCCCCCCTCTCCGCCTCTCCCACCCCCTTCCGGTTCCTGCAACTAACAAGTCGAAGCTGGATGAATACCGATCAAATCAGGTAGAGCACAAAATGAGCTATCACGGTGGACCCTACTCCGGCAGTTGACGTCGGAGTTGACCGAGTTGTTACAGGAAAAACGAACAAAAAAGCGACCTACTCCTGGCAGTAATGAGTTAACCCATTCAGCCCTGACGCACTACAGCAGGAGATGGATCGACAATGATAATTCAAGGGGCCAAGCTAATCTGGCACTGCCCTTGAATTATCATGGTCGATCCATCTCCTGCAACTGATGCATAGTCGTTAGATGACGCCTCCACAATTTGGGAAATGTGACGTGCGTCCGGCTGAATAACTTCTTAATGAACGTTCTTAGTGTGTCTTACAGTATTGCTGGGCAAAAGGTTAGTTAATTAGTTATTCGGGTTAAACGCCGAGCAGGTGACTAAGGCCATCTCACGACGGGAAGGGTAGAAATCTGGCTAGCCAAACTAAAAGAAAGGTCTTTACTCATTGTACCCCAAAACCGAAATCCCCAAATTTTGCCGTTGTCCTCTGAAGACTGCTTTGCAGTGCAGAGCACAGATCGACCATAATAGTTCAAGGGTGATGCCAGAATAGCTTGGCGCCCGTTGGCGTCAAGCTATTCTGGCATCACCCTTGAACTATCATGGTCGATCCATATCTTGCTGTGGTGTGTCTGGGGTAGAATGAGTTAAGTCTAGATGTAAATATATCTTTAAACTATTTCATGCTAAAATATAGCACGAGTCTTTTAAAAGGAAAAGTCTATAGACTCTCAAACAGGTCAAAATAATAAAATTCACATAGTCTATGAATGCTCAAATCTTGCTAAAAAATATTCAAAAGGACTAACTTAACTTACGTGGTTTGAATGTCACGGTGCAGTGAAAACCTTCTCTGCTCTAGTCTTTTCCTTTGTTCCTCCTTCATAATGCAGTGGAAAACCTCTGGTCAATATGCCTTCTCACATTGGTTACGAAAAGATGGGTAGAACAGTCTTAGCTGAGGTGGGACAACATTGATAACCCGCCGTATCGGCGATTTTTTAGCAATCAAAGCCTGCCATGGAGCAGATCGCATGAGCGATAGTCAGTTCCTCTGTGTTGGGGATTCATGACGTTCAGCATTGGGTAAATGGATCAGTAGTGCTGCCGGGTTAACTCATTACATCCTAAAGATGAAATTATCAATTGTTTTAAATATCCCTTGAGGTCTGCGTCACAGTGTTGGAGACAGCTCGAGACAGCCTGTAGGCGCCAAGCCATTCCGACACCACCCTTGAACTATCGTGGTCCATCCACATCCTGCCTGTAGCATGTCAGGGCTTTATGGGTTAGCAGCGCGACAGGGGAGGGAGGGAGATGGAGGAGAGGTCTGAGTTGTAGGACACGTTGTGTTAGTCATCATAATTATTTATATTATTCTACACTGCTACTTGCTCCAGAGTGTGGGGCATCGTCATAAAAGAATCGATGAATCAGGTCAGTGACTCTAGCCCTATGGAGCAAGTCACGATTTATTGTGAAAGACAGCTAGAGAATTACATCACCGACTTAAAGCGGGGCAGAATAAATACAAGCCCGGGCCATCCTACAAATGGAAATCACAATTAAATAAAAAAATATATATATAAATAAATAGAATCGGGAGTATGCATGGTCTGTGACTGAACTTCAACTCATTCAAGGCCCCTGTGCACCCACAGCTGCGGAAGTGTTGTACAGCTGTTGATGACAAACAGCCCTCGCTATATATTTTCCTTTGAACCTCAGACAGGCGCGCGTGTATGTGTTGGAGTGCAAGATCAAAGGTCTACGTAAATATTCCTCTGTACATCCAATAAGACACTCAGGCCGACGTCTGCTGCAGTTGGCCCTATGAATTATTTTGTGCTCATTAGGTGGTACAGCGAGCGAGATCCGGCCGGGCTAACCTGTTACCTGGGATTGAAACGCGGCCGCTTGCCGCATGCAGACTCACCGACGGCAAATGTAGTTAGAGCGACCTGCTGCGGGAAAGAACAAGGTAATAGTTTTGCAGTACATCCTTTATAAGTGTTCTTGATTATGTCTTACAATAAAATGATGCTGGACAAAAAAACTAAAGTGATTTATGAAGTAGTTGAGTGTCGCAAAACGAAAGACCCCATTTCTGCTCTTTTTTTTTTCTTTTCATTATTAAGTATGCAGGAGAGTTCCGCCGACGCCCTGGGACGGTAGAAAACCTCTATTTTGTTAGCATACTTAAACGGATTGTGATAAAGGGGTAGTAAAGCCTTTGTTGAGGCAAGACAACATTGAGAACCCGACAAATCGGCGAAATCTAGTGTGGACTTGTGTGCCCGGGTGTTTGTGGGTGAATAGGTTGGGGAATATATACGAAGTCGAAGCAGAGGTCGCGTTGACGTACTTTTATTTGTCGTTAAAACAAACAGAACAGCACGGATATCCCAGTGGAGATGCGGTTGAAGATAAGCTCAGTGATGGCTCAGAGCGGTGGTAGCTATACTGTCAGTGGGGCAACTCTTAGGACAAAGACTTCCCGCTCTGGCACTGACCGGCTTAAATACTCTGTGAGCGAACCGCAAAGAAAGCCACACGGCACGGACAAAGAAACGGTCCCAGACAGACCGGAAAATGGGTGAATCTGTGCTTCCGAGGTACTACAAAAAGAGCCATAACTCAATAATTACTTATCACAAAGGCTTCGGGTTTGAAGCAAAAGACAGGAAAGGTAAATAGCTACAAACTACCATAAACTATATTTTAGAGGGAAGTCCTAGGAATTTATTATTAAATTTTAAGGTGGGCTAAGAGGGCTCATTGAAATTTGTAAAAGTAAGTAAATCGCTAATTGAACTATGGTGATCCTAAAATCACTAAACACCGAGCATATGAGTAGAAGGGGAGTTGCATGAGGAAACTGATGTGAGTTACGGATTCTCGATTGGTAAAGCCGTTAAAAAGTTATAGAGGCTAGAACACGGACTCACTAACACAACTTTTAGAGTACTACAAAATGACTAGCTGACTGACTTCGTTGCTGGGTTGCGGCCCCTGGCTAAGCGTGGGTAGCACAAAGGCTTAGAGACTTTGGTGGCCAGAGGGTAAAGGTATAAAAAAAACACATCATAGCGTCTCAGCTGGAGGGACCGCATCAGCCGGTTACACTAGCAAACAAAAATGGATTGTGATAAAGGAAATCCTTTGTTGAGGCGAGACAACAATGAGAGCCCGCCACATCGGCAAACTGAAATATAGCAAACAAAAATGGATAATAAAGATAAAGGTTAGGAAGCCTTTGTCGAGGCAAGGCAACATTGAGAACCCATCATATCGGCAAAATGTAGCAACTTGAACAAAGCCTAAATATATATATATATATATATATATATATATATATATATATATATATATATATATATATATATATATATATATATATATATATATATAATATATATATATATATATATATATATATATATATATATATATATATATATCCTCTTGCCTCTTGGCTTGACTTCGCGAACGAAGATTTTATAGGAGTTGCCCACGACGTCTGCAGGCTTGTTCGTGGCTGCGGAGGCCAATCCGAGACAGGCAGGTTCGACCGCAGTGGCTGCAGGGGAAGGTATGGCCAGGGTTCTGAGCTGCGGCATCTCTGTTTTTTCTCCTGAGCCGCTTGTCCTTAAGGCTAGCTCTGTGAGAGTCCTCAAAGGAGACAGCTGCCTTGTAAATGGTGGAGCGCCAGGTGTCACGGTCCGCAGCAAGCGAAGACCACTGGTGGTGGTCGATTTGGCAGGCACTAAGTGACTTCTTGAGACAGTCTTTGTATCTCTTCTTTGGTGCCCCTCTGTCACGGTGTCCAGTAGCAAGCTCGCCGAACAGGGTGATCTTTGGTAGGCGATGATCCTCCATCCTGGAGACATGCCCCGCCCAGCGGAGCTGTGTCCGCAGCAGCAAAGCCTCGATGCTCACAGTTTCAGCCTGTTCAAGGACCTCGACGTTGGTGACATAGTCACTCCAGTGAATGCCCAGGATGGTACGCAGGCAGCGCTGGTGGAAGCGTTCAAGGAGTCGTAGTTGGCTGCGGTCGAGGGCCCAGGACTCGGAACCATACAGCAGGGTGGTGAGGACCACAGCTCTGTACACGCTGATCTTGGTGCCTGTTTTCAGCTGTTGATTGTGCCACACCCGCTTGAAAAGTCGCCCGAAAGCGCTGTTCGCTTTTGCCAGCCTGCTGTCAAGCTCCTTGTCCAGCTTGGCGTCCGACGTGATAATGCAGCCAAGGTAAGTAAACTGGTGCACTGACTTTAGTTCAGACTCGCCAATGGTGATGTGAGGAGGGCGATACACTGTCTTGGGTGCCGGCTGATGGAGGACCTCTGTCTTTTTCAGACTGACCTCGAGTCCAAAGAGCTGGGCAGCATCTGCGAAGCCAGACGTGATGCGCTGCAGGGCTCTCTCTGTGTGTGCAACGAGGGCAGCGTCATCAGCAAAAAGCAGCTCACGAATCAGTTGGTCTAGGGTTTTCGTGTGGGCCTGCAGTCGTCTGAGGTTGAACAGGCTGCCATCGAGACGATACCTGATGTAGACTGCATCGTCATCATCGAGGTCCACTGTGGCCTGCTTCAACATCATGCTAAAAAAGATGGTGAAGAGGGTCGGTGCCAGCACGCAGCCCTGCTTTACGCCGTTGAGAATAGGGAATGGTTCTGAGAGGTCATTGTTGAGTCTGACCTGGCCTTGCTGGTCCTCGTGTAGCTGGACAATCATGTTGAGGAACTTTGGGGGACAGCCAAGTCGCTCCAGGATCTGCCACATGCCTTGCCTGCTCACAGTGTCGAACGCTTTTGTTAGGTCGACAAATGTTACGTACAGCCCTTTGTTCTGCTCGCGGCACTTCTCCTGTAGCTGTCTCAGCACAAAGACCATATCGGTGGTGCTCCTGTTTGCTCTGAAGCCACACTGGCCCTCTGGGAGTTGGTCTTCAGCGATGGCAGGTACCAGCCGATTCAGGAGCAGCCTTGCAAGGATTTTCCCAGCAATGGACAGCAGGGTAATTCCCCGATAGTTGGAACAGTCAGACTTCTCGCCTTTGTTCTTGTACAGGGTGATAACGACTGCATCACGGAGATCTTTTGGTAGTGTTCCTTCCTCCCATCAGCAGAGAAAGAGGTCATGGAGCTTGTTGTGCAGTGCTGTGCCTCCATGTTTCCAGATCTCTGGCGGTATTCCATCAATGCCTGCTGCTTTGCCACTCTTGAGCTGGTGGATGGCTGTGAGGGTCTCTTCAGCGGTGGGCGGTTCGTCCAATTCAACCTTTACTGGGAGGTGTGGGATTTGTAGGACGACTGCTTCTTGAACAGTGCGCTCAACGCTGAAGAGGCTCTGAAAGTATTCCGACCAGCGGTTCAAGATGGAGGTATTATCTGTGAGGAGTGCCTGGCCATTCGCGCTTCGCAGGGGACTTTGTACCAGGTGCCTGGGGCCATACACTGCTTTCAGTGCTTCTTAGAAGCCCTTGTAGTCACCATTGTCAGCACAAAGCTGGGTCCACTGTGCAAGTCTGGTCCACCACTCATTCTGGAGATCTCTGAGCTTGCGCTGGAGACTGCTGCAGACGAGGCGGAAGGCAGACTTCTTCACAGGGCAGGAAGGCTGGGCTAGGTGGGCCTGATGGGCGGCTCTTTTTTTTTGCTAGGTGTTCCTGGATCTCTACATCGTTTTCGTCAAACCAGTCTTTGTTCTTCTTTCTGGCGAAACCCAAGACTTCTGCAGAGGATTTTGCAATAGCAGTTTTCAGTTGTTCCCAAAGTGTTTCAGGGGAGGAGTCTACTGGGTCCGCTGTGTCTTTGAGCCTGCGCTGTAAATCTGTCTGAAAGGCAGCTTTCACATCGTCACGCTGAAGGCTGGCAACATCAAGCTTTTTCTTGGGGGGCCCCCATTTCTTGGGTTTTGGCTTGAAGTGGAGCCTGAGTTTGCAGCGGACAAGGCGGTGGTCAGTGTGGCACTCTGCGCTGGGCATCACTCTGGTGAAGAGGACGTCACTGCGGTCCCTCTGACGCACTAGGACATAGTCGATAAGGTGCCAGTGTTTGGAGCGAGGATGCATCCAGGTGGTCTTTCGACTGTCCTTTTGCTGAAAAGTAGTGTTGGTGATGACCAGTTGCTGCTCCGCACAGAACTCCAACAGTAGGCGGCCATTGTCATTGCAGTTCCCCACGCCATGCTTGCCGAGGACTCCTTTCCAGGCTTCAGAGTCCTGGCCCACTCTGGCGTTGAAGTCGCCAAGGATGATGACTTTGTCGTCTGCAGGGGTACTCTGTAGGAGGCTGCGCAGGTCAGTGTAAAACTTGTCCTTTTCAGCAGGCTCTGCCAGGAGGGTTGGGGAGTACACACTGAGAAGGGTGACGTGCTGCTGGTGTCTCAGTGGGAGACGCATGGACATGATGCGGTCTGAGTGGCCCGTTGGTAGGTTTTCCAGCTTAGTCGCAATGGATGTCTTGACCATGAAACCCACGCCTGAAAGCCGTCTTTCTAATGCAGGCCTGCCTGACCAGTAGAGGGTGTACCCAGCACCAAGTTCTTGGAGGCTGCCTTCGTCCGGAAGGCGTACTTCGCTGAGCGCGGCGATGTCGATGTTTAACCTCCGCAATTCATGGGCAATGAGGGCGGAGCGACGTTCAGGGCGTCCGCTGTCTGCTTTGTCGAGCATGGTTCGGACGTTCCAGCATGCTACGTTGAGTCCGGTCGTGGTCGTCATGAGAGTGGATCCGTTATTCTTTCTTGTTTTTTGACCGCAGGAGAAGATGCCCGTTGACCGCGGCTAGCCAACTGGGGTTGCGAGGGGACGAGCTTTGGTTAGGCCACCTTTTCTAGGCCCCTCTCCGTGTGGAGCAAGCAGTGCTGTCCCTAGAGAAGGCTGCTTGGTCGTTCAGGGTGTGCCGAGTGATGTTGTCATCCCCAGGTCAACATCAGGCGACCAATATCCTGAACCGCCTGCATGCAGGTTTGAGACTGCGGCTTCCAGTGACATCTTTCACCTGCCGTTTCGCCCCTCGCCCGTCGCTACAGGACTTGGAATGGTCCGTGGACGTTTCCTAAAGCCTGCGCGGTGGAGCTTTTTGGTGGAGTGCAGTGTGCGCAGTACTGGCCCCACCCTTTAAACCCTTTGTTCATCTGCCATGGCCTAGCAAGCTGGGACGATGACATCGAGGTCCTCGGGTCGTAGGTTTTATATCAGACTGTCCTTGTCCTAGTCTCTGGCTCAAAAGCCTTCCCCGGAGACACGGGGGCTTTGATGTCAGGGGTTTCCTCCCTTAGCCTTTCCGTAGCCAAGCGGCCAGGCCTGCAAGGCAGCAGGCGACTCGTGGAGGGCGGGGTCGTCTATGTCCCGTGCAGATGTGAACATCTGCCCACTGCCCACATATATATATATATATATATATATATATATATATATATATATATATATATATATATATATATATATATATATATATATATATATATAATATATATATATATATATATATATATATATATATATATATATATATATATATATATATATATATTTATATATATTCATCTACAGGGGGGGATCATAGGGGCGGTTTCGGAACCCAACCCCCCCCCCCCCCACTACCCACCTCTCTCCAGACCCACAATTCTTTAAAATGCTATAACAAAGTCCCTTTTTGGGATGTTTGGAACCTCCCCCCCCCCCCGCCCCCCCCCCCCCCGCCCCCCCCGCCCCCCCCCCCCCCCCCCCCCCGTTGTTTGATATTTTGGCGAATGGTGAGTCTTAACACAATCACGCGCCTTCTCCCTGCCCCCCACCCACCCACCTCCCCCCCCCCCCCCCCGCCCACCCGCGCTTTTCGATTTTTCGGCCCCTGGAAGCAAGGTCTAGCGTCGGGGAGGTCTTCTGTACTGGGTTGAAGGTTCCAAACAAAAAGTTGGAACCAACCCCCCCCCCCCCCCCAGTCCCCAACCCTCCACCTCGAGTTGAGGTAACTGATCCGCCCCTGATCTATGATGCAGTATGCAAAACGGAGCTGGCTGATCACAGGACGCAAAAGACCATCGGGCAGACGTCTGCTCTACGTCTGACTTTATCGTAAAGAGACGAACCGAAGATAAGGAGTGCCTGTGCAACCAGCATAAACATTGTCAAGCCGGCACCACGTGGCCGTAAGGTCGCGACAAGAGCCGGACCAGATTCAAAGGCCCCAAGTCTATGAATATGCATAGGTCAAGAAGCTCTAAGCGGTCTGCCTAACGGCTGAACGATTTCAAGGGAAATTTAAAATCTCTTGAAGACGAGATCTGGAAAATGTCAAGCGGAAGGTAAATTAGCGCCGCCAGAGTTCGGGGCAAACGACCGTACAGTGTAGACTGCAGACAAGCATTGCCGGACAACAGGGTACGATCATAGAGCAGTGCGTTTTGTATTGACTTACAGTAAGCCTATCATCCTCTGCTGTTTTACTACCGTGAATTATCTGCAAAAGGCATAGATTCTCATGAGTCCCTGCATTCGCATGGACTCATGAGAATCTATGCCTTTTGCTGACTTGGACATTATCATTTACTCACATCTCCGCGGCTCCTGCGAAAGAAGATGTCATGCAGAAAACTTATCCAAGCCAGTAACTGCCAATCAACTGTGCCGGCCTCTGCATTGCAGCGAGAATTCTACGTGGGGCTTACAATAGCTGAAAACAAACCAGTTGCAACTATGACAGGCAAGTAGGCCTACTGACTATTGAAAATAACGGGCAACTCGACCATGATCCCTTCAGCGTTACTAGTGAGAGTCAGTGTCACTGTCTGAGATAGACTGTATGTATACATGTGATTCCGATTCAAATTTCTTCAGTCAGTGCGGCCTTAGGCTTCCTTTCCAACACTTAAGTAGTCGGAGCGGGGGGTGGGGGTGGGGGTGGGGGGTGGGGGGGGGGAGGGGCCGGGAGGGGGGGGGCATGGTACACAATCAAAGCAGGAAAACATGCCAGACGATCGAAAGTGCCGCCAGGTGTATAACCGACGTCATTCACGACAATTCACATAATCAGACTGGTTCAGTGAAGCCAAAGTCACTCAATTACAGTCAGTGTGAGAACTTGGCGTGCTTCCGAGCGCCTTGCAATCAATTTCTCCAAAGAGAAGCAGTCACTTCCATTATGTTTTTTTTTTTTTGTTTTTTTAAGAGTCCATCGCTGAACAAAGTTCCAATTCAATTCAGTAAAGTCTGACACAACATTTTGCTCCTGTCAACACTCATATGGGTTCCATTTTCTTCACCACCTGCAGTGGCATTGTTACCCGTCTGCAAGAGGCATAGATCCTGATGAGAAACCCGCAATTGCATGGGCTCATGAGGATCTATGACTCTTGCTCGCTTTTTAAAATGTGTATATTCATTACTATTGCAACTTAGCATCTAATCATAATTCGTTGAGAGTGTTTCCCGGGCGTTTCTGCACTGAGTCGATGCTAAATTGGTGACAGCCGCCATTCGCTGAAGTTTTCGAATCGACCTCAGTAGCTCCCACCAACCCATCCCCACTGACCCCCACCTCCTTCCTCCTCTACCCCTTCTTCACATGTTTTAAACATTTTCAGAAATGGCCCGGGGGGTGGGGGAGAGGAGGGGCATGGGTTTAAATCAAAATACATTATTGTGCTTTCTACCTTAATTGTGTGTGCATGTGCGTGCGTGCGTGCGTGCGTGCGTGCGTGCATCAGTGTGTGTGTGTGTGTGTGTGTGTGTGTGTGTGTGTGTGTGTGTGTGTGTGTGTGTGTGTGTGTGTGTGTGTGGACAAGAACATGGGCACGATCCGTGATCCCGTTTTCGAAGGTCGTAATAACTTATCTTGTGATCCGTGACTGACAAAACGAAGTCACAGCGCATGCAGCACCTGTGACAATGCCCCCGCCCCCCACCCCCCTTCAACCCCCAAATGAACCGCATGTTTAGACTTTCTCCCACAGCCGCCCACCAGCACCAAACGAGAGGCACGTATCGAGGGCTCACGAGGATCTCTTGAAGGGGAACAACACACTCAGCAGGACTGCTAATGAGGACTCTGGTTTGCTGCATACTGGACACACGGCTTCGTTTTGGCCTCCCCGCGTTCCACTTTCCAACTCTGAGGGATGATACAGACTTAAAAGAGGGACACGCAAGAGGCCTAGATCCTCATGAGCCCTGCAGGATGCAGGGACTCATGAGGATCTAGGCCTCTTGCAGATGATGGGGCAATGACGCTCGGTTGCGTCCATGCAGAAGTTCAAAATTGCCTCCCAGCATGTGGTAAACCCGATTCCAATCATATTATTGATCCGCTGAGCACTGGAGGACCCAGGGTCTGGCCCCTCAACAAAAGCATATTAGGAAGGTTACAAAGTAAAGTAGGATATAGCACTGTCAGGGGAGAGAAATGTGCATGATCGACCAGTGATCATAGATCTACTGTGGCCAAAGCACACACCAAAAAAAAAAAAAAAAAAAAAGAGATAGGAAAGAGGGGGCGCTAAGAGAGTGACCGAAAGCAATGCATATGGAAGCCCCCCCCCCCGAAGGGGGGCGTATCACATATCCACAGTTCCAGCCACTCAGTGCATGGAAATTTAAATCTAGGTCCCCCAAGGGGGGTCCAGATATTTAGCCGGTGTGGACAGCTGTTTCGGTCTTGGCGACCTCTTCAGCACACCATCGGCAATACTGGAGGAGGCAGGAAATTCTGCTTACCTGCAATGACAACCACATTTTACTGTGGTGTCTGCAACGATCACTGGTCAATCATGCACATTTCTCTCCCCTGACAGTGCTATATCCTACTTTACTTTGTAACCTTCCTAAAATATTAGCACTGGCAGTCTCCCCTTTTCTTTTCAAAAGCCTATTAGGCCTAGTTTCTCAGTCCCCTGTGCTGAAGTAACGTGTTTGAAACAAAATGAGCCACCTGTGACAGCTAAACTACAGTGTGACCTCAGCGGACGAAAATAAAAAGTTAACTGCTTCCCTATTCCCTTCAGTCTTTCTTCCCCAGTTGCAAAACGTGTTCGGGCACACGACGGCCGCAGTAGCCGGGCCCGCGCACGGCCGTGCGCGGGCCCACTACGGACGTCATGGGCCCGAGGACCTTTCTTCACTGGGTTTCTGCGTTCCCCTCCGGCCCCACCGTATAGTCACCATATTGTCTCTCTCTCTCTCTCTCTCTCTCTCTCTCTCTCTCTCTCTCTCTCTCTCTCTCTCTCTCTCTCTCTCTGTACTAAGTAGTTAGTCTTGTAGTTGTTAGCAACGGCAGGTTTGTAAAATGGCTGTGTCGATGACGATGTCAATGCCTAAACCGTTGTAAAATAAAGTTTCATTGATTCACTGATTCATTCTCTCTCTCTCTCTCTCTCTCTCTCTCTCTCTCTCTCTCTCTCTCTCTCTCTCTCTCTCTCTCTCTCTCTCTCTCTCTCTCTCTCTCTCTCTCTCTCTCTCTCTCTCTCTTTTAAATATAACAAAAGGGTACTGATGTTTAAAATGTGGAACTATAGCGCACCAGAATATCTAACAGAGTTGTTTAAAAAATCAGATTCCTGCTATGGGAACATGAGAGGTCTTTATATTGTTCCAAAACCCCGAATAAATATATTTAAATCTACTTTGTCATTTGCGGGTTCCACACTGTGGAACTCACTCCCACATCACGTTAAAGCCACTCCGACATTATCTCGTTTCAAGGCAAGTCTTTATAAGTATCTGACATTACTCAAATAATAATATCTAGTTATTTGTAGACACACGAATGTACGTGTATATTCTAACAATCATGTGTATGTGTATGTGTGTGTGTGTGTGCGTGTGTGTGTGTGTGTGTGTGTGGATGCGTGAGTGCGTTTGTGCGCGGCGTATGCGCGTGTTTGTGCCGTTTAGTGGACTATATATATTTTGTTAATCACTGTGCTTTGATGTCCCTTTTTATGTATATTTTGTACTTAGTTAGTCGTAGTTGTAGCAACGGCAGGTACGAAAAATGACATAGAAGCTGACTGTTAATATCTTCACCGTTGTAAAATAAAGATTCATTGATTCATTGATTCTCTCTCTCTTTCTCTCTTTTTGGGCGCGCGCTCACGTGTGTGTGTGTGTGTGTGTGTGTGTGTGTGTGTGTGTGTGTGTGTGTGTGTGTGTGTGTGTGTGCATGCTGTGTGTATGTGTGTGTGCATGTTGTGTGTGTGTGTGTGTGTGTGTGTGTGTGTGTGTGTGTGTGTGTGTGTGTGTGTGTGAGACAGAGAGAGACAGAGAGAGAGAGAGAGAGAGAGAGAGAGAGAGAGAGAGAGAGAGAGAGAGAGAGAGAGAGAGCGAGAGAGAGAGAGAGCACATATATACATATTTGCCTTTGCTGTATGAATTCTAATGTACTTAATGATTTTCTGTGTATTGCTTTACTTTGCATTTTTGCTCATTTTATATTTTTGTGCGTACGCGTTATGCGCGTACGTATGTCTGGAGTGCGTGTCCGAGAGCGTGTGTGTATATGTGTGCGTGTGTGTCTAAGTGCGTGCGTGTGCAAGTTTGTGTTTGTGTGTGTGTGTGAGCGTGCGTGTGCGTGCGTATGTGCGGGCGTGCGTGCGTGAGCGAGTGCATACATGCGTCAGTGTGTGGTATGTGTATGTTTACATGTCTATGTCATTTATGTAGTAGATGTAGCAACGGCAAGTTTGAAAACTGGTCCTGTTACCAATAACTTCTACCGTTGGAAAATAAAGGTTCATTGTTCATTGGTCATTGTTCATTGTTCATTGTTCTCTCTCTCTCTCTCTCTCTCTCTCTCTCTCTCTCTCTCTCTCTCTCTCTCTCTCTCTCTCTCTCTCTCTCTCTCTCTCTCTCTCTCAGTCTCTCCACCACCTCCTCCTCATCCCCTTCCCCACCCCAAAATACCCCGACATCGAAAGTGCTCAAAAGTTTATGTCAGTCTTAATAAAAGAAAATGCGACCTGTGTGGCGAGGAGTACGGAATTCGTGGAGTACAGAAATTGAACTTTTCAAAGGAACAGAAAGTATTTGAACTTGAACAAGAGCCAGTTCAACCAATGCTAGCCTGTGACGGCAAAAGATAGTAAGTAAGTTCTTTTGTAAAAAAAAAAAAAAAAAAAAAAAAAAAAGTCCAGGTAAAACGACGGGCTTGTTCAGACAGCATGTCCTTTAAAGGTCCTGGTAAATTAAAGTGGCACAACTGCCGTAAGGCCGAACTGATCAGTGTTCAGGTCGTACTCCATAGGCAAAAGCTGTTCCCCAATAACCCGCTCGTTAGGGCCATCCATGGACGTTAAACCCCCGTTAAACGATAAACCCCCAACTAACCGAAACCTTTTTGTTAAAAGCGAGAATTGCATTGTGGTACAACGAAAATATTGCTTTTCACAAAATGGACTTATTGTTCTGCAGTTTAGCTCATTCGCGGCTAGCCGTATCCGGATGCGCGGCTTATGCCGCGCATCCGGATGCGGCTGGCCCGCGAATGAGTTAAATTACTGACAGAGTGCAGAATGATCAACCAGTAACAAACTTAATACTACACGGCTAAACTTGACAAATCATATAATTATTTTTTTAATTTTTAGAAGTGATCACATCAGTGCCGAGTTTTAACAGTTGGTGTAACTTCTAGCGTTTGGCTGCGACCAAAAGGTAATTGGATGGCAGACTACTGAAAATTTCATATTTAATATGATTAGGTCAGCATAAAAGGCCCAAGCTCCCATCGCGCGGGAAACACTTTACACATGGAAACAAACGGGAAGCGGGAAACAAAAACCACAACTTCCAGTCGAGGTCAATGGCCAAAATCTATCCCATCAAGAGGCATAAATTCTCATGAGCCCCTGCGACAGAAGGGGCACATGGGAATCTATGTCTCTCGCAGATAGAGATGTGATTAACGGTGACATTTTCCCAAAAGACACGACACAGGCCGCCAAAGTAACCTAATTGTTCGGCATTGTAAACATCCGACTCCGCCGCAGATTAAGGCATACGGAACGTCATATACTGCGATGGCTAAATTACTCGTCGCCGAGCAAAAGGCCCTCGGACCGACGCCGGCCGCACTTGGCCCGTTCACTCAGAGGTCAGCCCAAGCTCCTTTCGTTTACTGGAAGCCACTGCACTGGGGTGTGGTAAGGAAGTTACCGTGGCAGTTTCTAAATAGAGAGAAGGGGTAGGGGACAAAATGAAGGAGGGGGGGGGGGGGAGGGGTCAGTAACAAAACGTCTTCGGGCCCACTGCGGCCCGGCATCGTGTGCCCGAGGAGCTTTGCTTACTCAACTGGAAGGGAGAGGGGGTTGGCGAGGGTGGGGGGGTGGGGGGGGTGGGTGGATGGCCGGGAGTTAGTTGGCGTTAGTACCAATGAAACGCTGGTAACATCAAGTAAGGTCAGGACCACTGATGGATGGCAGCGTACATGAAAGCTTAGATCAAAGTTTCCAACTTTCCACAAACGTAGGTTCTTGTTTGTTTTTGTTGTTATTGTTGTTGTTGTTTCAATTGAAGCACCGATGGCAAACAGATGCATTAACAAGAAGAGAGAGAGAATGAATGAATGAATGAATGAATGAAACTTTTCCAAGGATAAAAGAATAGGTGCGCAGACCTGTTTTCATTCTTGTCCTTGCTACACACTACAAAACAAAATAACGTACATAAAATAACACACACACACACACACACACACACACACACACACACACACACACACACACACACACACACACGCCGGTGTGCAATTGCCGCGTGCACAGGCTTGTGCCAGAGAGAGAGAGAGAGAGAGAGAGAGAGAGAGAGAGAGAGAGAGAGAGAGAGAGAGAGAGAGAGAGAGAGAGAGAGAGAGAGAGAGAGAGAGAACTAACTTTATTTTCCAACGACAAAGACACCACAGTAACAGTGAAATATCATGGTCGACCCATCTCCCGCTGTAGTACGTCAGGGCTGAATGGGATAATTTCTCTGATATGCTGATGTGAGAAATTTTCTGCCTCGCAAATGTCACCCAGGCATTGATTATATTATATGCACTGCCAGCCGGTCGATTTCTCTTTCACTCCAGCGACATCTGCTGGAGCTGGATCAAAAACAGTGCAGGCAGCTCAAAGGTAGTGACTGCCAATTAGCTTGGCGCACCTCGCAGACCTAATCAAAGTGAGCTGGAGGCATTAGGGTTTAACGGCTTCACTGCCAACTAGCGTACATTGTGTTTCATGTAATCTTCATTCGTTCAACGCCCCCCCCCCCCCCCGACCCCCCCCCCCCACCAAAAAAAAAAAAAAAAAAAAAAAATCCGGTCGTCGAAGTTAAAGGAAAATGGATACAAATTGGTCTCAGCATGAGTCGCAGGGCCTCATGAGGATCTATACCTCTTGCAGTAGTGTACGTGATGTTCATTTTGTTCTCGGCTGTGAAGGGGTTAACCCCAAGCGGGCTATCTCCAAGCGCCGAACTAATTAGAAAAGCACATTGAGCTTGAGTGAATGACAATTAACCAAAGGGGAGGCAAACACTGGTAAAGGCACTAAAACTACCAAGGGGAAACAACTCGGCGCTGGACAAACAAACAGTTCCCCGCTGATCACACAAAGGGCAAATAACTATGCGTTGGACAAACAGTTAGATCCCCTGATCAGGGGATCAAACTTTGTCCAACGCTTGTAGTCTAGCAGCTTTTCGCAATTTCTGCAGACTAAGTAGTTCGTCAAAAGAGTAACAATGGTTTGCAGGTACGAAACGAAAGTACTAATGCCATATAGTTTATGCATGGCAACAATATTTGTCCTTAGGATGGAGACATTTTTGTAGAAGTGTTTTTCGAAAGCTATTTTTCGATGTGAGAGAACCAGTTCTCGTACACCGCCCGGATAAGGTGCAAGACATTTTTTTGTGCATAACATTGAAAATTTCAAGCATACAAGTTACAAGTTTATTCCAGTGAGTAAATTAAAATCATCAGCAAGTAAACATGCATACATATATACGATAAAATAAGTTTAAAAGTATTATTTTTAATGCGGTAAGCATGGTCGCGTCGCTAGTTTCAAAATGGCGGTCAGCGAGAAGCCTTCTAAAGAAGTCAATCAGACGCGCACGGTTGATGAAGCTTTACTTTGCTCCTGAATTGAAACAGAGATTATTTTCGATTTGAACATCTTATCAACGTCAAATACGTTATTTTTCCTGGTCTTGAAAACAGCCTTTTCCATAGAACTCGGTCTTTTGTGGGAGGAAAGCATATCGAAAGTAAACTCCCTTTGTGCATGTTGTGCAATGTGTCTGCCGACCAGCTTCAACATTCTTTGGCCGGATACAACATGCATGTTGTTCGTCTGTTTTTCAGCCTAACGGCTCTAACCTAAGTGCAGGTCTGCTCTTTTTTTTATTTTTTTATTTTATTAGTGGAGATGGGATTTTTAACTGGTCAAGCACACTCGTATCCGACTGGTCTTAAGCACAAGCCAGGCAGAGTGAAATCCATCTCCGAACCGTTTCCATCAAAATCACCATGTTCAGCTAAACACCTAAATATAAAATTTTAGTTTTTGCAACCAATTCAACCAATCCGCACTCAAGTACTCACAAGGACTCTTATGATTAAGCTTTATCAGGACTGCATGAGACACAATACAGATAGTAGCCCTCTCTATTATATTACATGTTTTATTTATTTATTTATTTATTATTGATTCATGTATGTATTCACTTACATATTTATTTATTATTTATCCTTTTAATTATGGATGGAAGGAATTCCTTGATGCACATGATCACTATAGTGGTATGGTAGTGGTCACCAAGGAGAGGAAATTTGTTTTCAATATGCATACATCTGTGCATGTTCATAATCTATCCTTTACTTAACATGCATATTTATAGGTCCCAGGTATCCCCAACTTATTTTATTAATTTATTATTTTTTGTTTGTTTGTTTGTTTGTGATGTATGTTTGCACATACACATCAGCATAAAATGATTGATTGTACATTGTTTAACGTCCCGACAGCAACAAGACTTTCTCAGGACGTGCCTGCACTGCTTGTGAAAAAACCCAAACTAAACAGAATATTGAATGTATGTCGCCAGCTGGTCTAATACACTAAATAAACCTAACTAGACCCTTTAGCAACACACATCCAATATCAAGAGCTACAAGCAGTGCAGACAGTAGGAAGAGTTTAAAAAAGGTAAATACAGGTGAATGTACCAAGGGTAGACAGAAACACACGCCCCTGAATAGAGGGGAAAACCCACCCTGTGGGGCTGACCAGGGTCACCCTGGGAACTAAAAAGTAGTTAACCCCACCCAAGTCCCCCAGGGTAGACCTGGGTGGGGGACATCAGCATACAAGATGAGAACATACATATACACATATATGATGTGAACATAACATGTACACATATATGGTAATAGGTGCATACCACCCGCTCCCCACCCCACATACAAAACCACAGAACACCCATTAAAGGACATGCACATCTGTGCATGTTCATAATATATCCTTTACTTGGTATTCATATGTCCTAGTTATTTAAATTTATTATTTATTTTTATTTGTTTGAAAAGTAGGTTTTGTACATATGCTGATGTTCACATACACATATATGGTAATACTGCCCACTCCCAACCCCACTCCACAACCAGAGAACACCCACCAAACGACACTTACATCTGTGCATGTTCATAATCTATCCTTTACTGAGCATTCATATGTCCCAGGTATCTTGACTTACTTTATCTTTTTTATTTAACCGCCATGAGATGGCATTGGTCGCCTGCTCGACATTAAACCCAAATAACTATATATTTAAATTATTTATTTATTTTGTTTGCTTGTAATGAAGGTTTTGTACATACACATCAGCAAACAAAAAAATATACACATATATAGATGGTAATAGGTGCCATACTGCCTGCTCCCAACCCTTACCTAAATACACACATAAAACCGCAGAACACCTACCAAAGGAAGGACATGCACATCTGTGTATGTTCATAATTTTTAATCTATCCTTTACCTAGCATGCATATGTCCCAGGTACCTTAGACTTACTTTATCTTATTTATTTAAATTATTTATTTATTTTGTTTGTTTGTAATGTAGGTTTTGTACATACACATCAGCATACAGCTCAAGAACATACACCATGGTGCCCCTGTGCATGTGGCCACCAGTACTATTCTGTCAGATCTGTCACACCCAGCCAATCATCTCTTCGAGCTTCTGCCCTCTGGCCGGCGGTTTCGTGCTTTTAAAGCCAGAACCTCTCGATTCAGATGCATTTTTTTCTCCAGAAGCTGTCCTCAATACATCACCATGCACGGAACAACGTGATTCCATGATTTGTGACATATGACTGATTTGTGTTTAATATTGTGTTTATCTATCTTTTAGTGCTGTATATAGGATGATCGCCAACTAAGTGTATGACATGATGAATGCCCTACAAGTGAGGACATATTTTACTGTCGCCATGCCACACAAAAATCCTTGTAACGTTTTACTTGGTGAATAAATGTCTTATGTCTTATACACGTACATGGTAATAGGTGCAGTATCGCTCGCTCCCAACCCCAATCCAGTTACACACTCAAAACCGCAGAACATCCACCAATGTACATCTGTGCATGATCATAATCTATACTTTACTTAGCATTCTTATGTCCCAGGTATCTTTGACTTACTTTATCTTATTTATTTAACTGCCGTGAGATGGCCGTAGTCTACCGCGCGGCGTTAAACCCAAATAACTATTTATTAAAATTATTAATTTATGTTTGTTTGTAATGTAGGTTTTGTACATACACGGTAATAGGTGCCATACCGCCCCACTTTCAACCCCAGCCCACATACAAAACCACAGAACACCCACAAAAGACATGCACAATTGTATACTGATGGGCATTAGTGGACTGTAAAATCTATATATAGAGACTTCAGGTTAAGCAAGTGGCTTGTATTGACTGCCTGTATTTTAGCTGCCCACCTACAAATTTCATGTGTACAGTTAACCACACTGCACATGCAGCCATCAGTTCTGTGAAAAGTACTGTTGGCCTCATGCACAGGGGCACCAAAACTTAGAGATAAGGCCACACCTGATAACAATAACAGTACTAATAATAATATGCATACTCAGCCACTAGTTCTGTAAACAGCACCTTTGTAAACAGTACCAGTGGCCAAATGCACACATACATCATGGATGTTGCTACCACTGATCACTTCAAACAATAGGCTTCCCAGTTCACATTTTGATACGGTGAACTAGCCTGCACATGCAGTCATCAGTTCTGTAAATAGTACTGGTGGCCACATGCACAGCGGCACCAAACTTAAAGGTGAGGCCAAAACTGCCACCTCAAACAAAACCAAACGCTACCTACACACACATATCAATGATACAGTCAACCTCTGTGTGCGTTAGGGGGAACACGCTTAAAGTATGGGACTGTAAATCTTACAGCGAAATGTCAAAACCAGTAAGAAGATAATGTAACAGCAACAAGTACATGTATTTTGTAAACCACTCAAAACATGACAACTCATTGAATCTAATGGTGTTATGAGTGGGTGATGGAAACACTGAAAGAAATAGTACGTGTACATTATAAAGTATGTGCCTCCTCCCCCCCCCCCCCACCGTAACTAGCTGTTTATCATAAAACATAGATATCTCATTCATTTCATCACTTGACTGATTTATTAAATCATCTCTGTGTCACCTATCTCCGTTTTCTTTCTCGTTTTAATCCCAATATATATGTCAGTGCTAATGTCAGCTGCTAAGAATCCTTGCAGCGAACTGCAAATGTCTATATGCAGACAAACTGCAAATAACACAGCAGCAAAATAAGTTCCTCTTTTGTGCAGTAGGCTACTGCTAGCAAGATAGGGTTCAATTTTAAACAAAGCATTGCATGAACTTCCAAGCGTGTTCACATTGTGCTGTGTATTTTTTTTTTTTCAGTGTGAAGTGTACTGTACCATCAGTGATCACTGAGACTGCATAATTGGCACTGGCACTAGTGATCGCACATCACAACATAGCTTGTCAGTGCAACTGATTAAAATAAATATTACTGCTGCATAAAATAATTAATCAAGTTCCGAAACTTTGCACAGCCATGACAGTTAAAACCAAGTGGTGTGGCACTCTTTTTCTTTTACAGAATGCAGCATAGGTTTTGAAGATAGCGTTTGTGTTGTGGGTTGCGTTTTGTTTTGGTGCTGTGTTGTCGAAATGAAACGGGCAAAGCGATGGTAAAGTGAATGGAAATAAACGTGACAAACCTTTATCAAGCTGTAAAAATGCACACAGCAACTTTACACGTTTGCTTTTTTTTTTTTTTAAACAAACAAGCTTATGTAGAAAAAATAAAAAAGAACCCGTCGGCACACCGAAATTCACGTCCGCGGAGGTCGTGGCATCACGTGATGTTTTGATCACGTGATTTTGGGATACCTTATTGTTGAGAAACGATATTAATTTTGAGTTCAAGGCAAGCGTTTTCGTAATTGTTTCTTCTCTTAATATATCTAAGTGTGAAAATATTACTTTAAAAAATGAAATCCTTTTAAGTGACATATAGTGCATACTACCACTGAATACAGGAACAATGAGACCCGTGTAAACTACTGATCCCCTGTACTAAACATGGCCGCGACGGTCCTGGTTTCGTCTGCAGCCATACTGGAAACAAAATGTGCTACAGAAAAATGTCTCCATCCTCCGGCGGTTTAAAACGAGTGCGCACTGCTTTTATTCATACTAGACTTCATTTTGATATACCCAAACCTTTGTTACTCTCTAGAAAATCACTATCTCGTAAACGGCTGATCGTCTATGAAGGGCAGCTGCTAGACTATTGTGTGTGCACCGTTTGCTTGACAGCTTGCACGTTACAGACAAAAAGCGTAACTGTGGATGACTGACCGCATCGGAAAAAACCCACACAAATTAACCCTTTTCACCCTGATACACCCATCACTTGAAATAAGTTTCACTACGATAGTTCAAGGGTGGTGCTAGAATAGCTTGGCGCCTGAGGCGCCAAGCTATTCTGGCACCACCCTTGAACTACAACAGTTGATCTATCTCCTAATCTGTAATGTAGT
The DNA here is from genome assembly GCA_036245525.1 of Semisulcospira habei. NCBI lineage: Eukaryota > Metazoa > Mollusca > Gastropoda > Semisulcospiridae > Semisulcospira > Semisulcospira habei. The sequence goes on from BTPG01000006.1 coordinate 75,581,481, forward strand.
CTTAAATAGGACAAAATTAATGACTGAAGCAAATTGTACGAAATCAGCCTCAGGATGTAATGGGTTGGCAAAACCAACTAAAACAGCACTGGAAGTAATCTTATTCCAGAACTTTGAACAGTAACATCATCATAGCTGGCTCATTTTTTTTGCGAAATGTCACTATACTGATGAGCCTACGCATTGTCGTAGAAAAGTTTGCAAATAATATTTAAATCTTGCTGGTTTAATGTAAAAGATTACAGC